>JACGWO010000009.1:32006085-32606085 GCA_034509735.1 Sesamum alatum
TGGCCTTGACGGAAGCCTTCTATTCCAGATCCTATGCTCAACAACACTAGATGTGGCCAAGATAAAAGAATTGGAAGAAGTGTAGTTGTCATCCTGTGCAACCTCGAGAAAATTTTTCCTCCTTCTTTTTTTTGAATCAATGGAGCATCTAATTGTTCACCTTCCATATGAGGCGCGCGTTGGGGGCCAATGCAATACAGGTGGATGTACCCATTTGAAAGGTAATTAAATAAATAATGTTAAATATATATTTATTATTTGCAGTTTAATAAATAGTCGTATGAATAGATTTCTACGCGATTTGAAGAAAAAGGTGAAAAACAATGCACACGTCGAGGCGTCAATTGTAGGGGTTTATATTGTCGAAAAAATCGGGCTTTTTCTCCTCTCCGTACTTCGAACCGCGCATTCTCTTTAAGCGAAACAGACCCGATCGGAACGATGATCTCACGAGCAACGATGATCAAATAGTTCGGTTCATTTTCAATTACCCAGGCCGAGCAAGTGGAGCCTCGAAGAAGAGATGGCTGAGAGGAGAGGAGCTTCATGCTATCGAGACATACGTCTTGTGTAATTGTGAAGTAGTTGCACCGTACTACGAGTAAGTGTCTTATACAAACGTAACTATCTCGTATGAATCATTTCAATTTCAATTACATGTATATTTACAGCTATCAATTTTACTATAAGAGGTCATTCTTGAATCAACTGTTCGAGCAACACAATTCGGAGGACCCGATAATCGATCAACTAGTGGTGACACAATTCAAAGATTGGTTTCAAGGCTCGTGTAAGTATCATCGATTTCTTGTAAATGCGATATGCTCATTAATTTGTAATCAATTATTTCAATTGCTATATATATATATATATATGATTAATTGCAGGTGAAATCCGAATTGAATCACATAAACGACAAATTATTGAAGTTGCATTATTGGGGGCCAAGAGAATAAGTGACGACATACCCGTCTTACTTCATCAATGGCTTCAATTTCCACACTGAACGTCACAATGTCGGGAAGTCAACAATGAATTGTGGTGTTTGTGTCAAAAGCTCATCATATACAGACACGGATTCTGACTTCTATGGAATTTTGGAAGAGATAATTCAGCTAGATTACCCACTAATTCCAACATGCACATTGTACTGTCTAATTGTTGTTGGGTCGATCCGGTCAGAGGCATGAAGATACACCCTCATTATCACGTCGTTGATGTCAACTTCAAAAAGCTCTACCAAAAGAATGAATCATTCATACTGGCACAACAAGCAGTACAAGTATACTACGCGGATTACCCGAGCATGAAGAGGGAGAAATTCGACTAGAAAGTTGTTTGCAAAATCAAGGCTCGAAGAGTAATCGATGACTCGCGATGGACCGAGGTTGCCTATCAGATGGATGAAGTCGTACCTAATCCAAATGTTGTAATAGATAACCAAATCTTTGAACTGCATGACCCAACGGGAATACAATTGGTCGTTGATCATGGAGCAGGGCCATCGCGCTCGCTAGACAGTGAATCCAAAGATGAAGATGAAGATAGCTTTGACGAGGCTGAGTCCGATGAAGCGACTTATTGAATTTTCAAAAAAAATTCAAAAAATTTTCTGTAATTTTTTTATTACAGTTATTGTAAAAATTGTATTCGATAGATGTATTTTGATTATTCTAAGAAATCAGAATAAATTTTAAATATAGGAACGGATATTTTATTCTAACAACCGTTCCTAATACAGGTACAACTATTTGAATAGGTGCCAAACAATAAAAATGTGGGAAATTTGAATTAGGAACGGTCCAAATTTATCAGGACCGTTCCTATTTAAGGTACAATTTTTCAAATATGGCGACTAATTAAGAAAAATGAGGAAAATTTGAATTAGAAACGGTCTACATTTATCAGGATCGTTCCTATTTAAGGTACAATTTTTCAAATATGGCGGCTAATTAAAAAAAATGAGAAAATTTTGAATTAGGAATAGTCGGTGAAAACCTACAACCATTCCAAACTGAAGTCCAATATTTCGTTTTGGCGCCCAATGGGAAATTGGTGGGAAATTCAACTATTGGACCGGTCAATTTATATACGACCGTTCCAAATGTCAATAGGAACGGTAAATACGTGCATGCATTAAAAGACATCGTTCTTTCCATTAGGAATGGTATTGGGAACACCATATCTATTAAGTGATCGTTCCTTGTATTACAGTTCCAAGCAATTGGTCCGATATCTCAACATCCGTCAGCCGGATCGACACCATTTTTTAACACATACAAGATAATAAGATAAAAGAAATATTGCAATACATATAGGAACGTATTTTTCTTAATTTATAGTTATTGTGCAATAAGATAAAAGAAATATTGCAATACATATAGGAACGGTTGCACATGAAATTAGGAACGGTAGCTATATTCATGAATTAAAACGACATCATTTCTTACTTTCGGAACGGGGTTGGGAACACATTTTCTATTAAGTGACCGTTCCTATTAGTACAATTCCAAGTACTAAGTATTTGGAATTGATATGGGAACGGTCGTTTATACTTTAGGAACGGTAGCAATTGGGAACGGTTTGTGGAACGACATTACTACTAAGTGACCGTTCCTATTTAGGTCAACTCTCAGTAGAAGGTATCAAAACGACATCATATTACAGAGAATACAATGTCGTTTTCTTTAGTTGGCCGCGATTAGGAACGGTTGTTATTTAGTACGACCGTTCCAAATATCTAATATATATTCGACCTTTGGCCGATTTTTCTTCCCTCACTCTCACTCTCCCTCTACATCTCTCAGCCTCCCTCTCCCTCTCATCTCTCTCTCTTGCCCGTCGCCGTCCAAGCCACGCCGCTCCACTGTCGCTATCCAAACCACCACCCACACCGCCGTCCGCTGCGCTGCCTCTACCTCCACCGTTCCAAACAACCACCCAGACCGCCATCCACCGCGCTGCCTCTGCCTTCGCCGTCCGCAACCCAACCGTCGTCCACCGCCAGTCAACTACCAAGTAGGGATTCCTGTGCCAACCCATTTTTTTTTTATTTTTTTTTATGAAAATTTCTGTTTGGAGTTTTGTGTCAAATTTGTAACGATTGGGAGTTTTATGTAATTTCTATATAGTTAGGATATTTTTCTATAATTTCTATTTAGTTAAGGGCTTGAACTGTAATTTCTATTTAGTTAGGGGCATGAACTGTAATTTCTGTTTAGTTAGGCGCTTGAACTGTAATTTCTTTTTAGTTAGGGGATCAATCTGTAAATTCTGTATATTATTGGATTTCTCTGTAATATTATGAATATTTTATGGTAATTATGTTGTAATTTTTGTGCATTTTGTATTATTTCTGTGATTATTTATGTTAAATTTAGAATTTAATGTCAATAATTAGATGAATATAGGAAATTTGGAAAATAATGTTATGTAAAATTCAATTTTTTCTGTTTTGAAAAACTGGAAAATAATGTTATGTAGTTTATTAATTTTTTTAATTTTAATCAAATTTCTATAAATTTGATGGAATATAGGATATTATTTTGTAATATTATTAAAAATTTCAAAAATAATTCTGTTTTAAAAAATTGGAAATTTTTATTTTTTAAAAATCTGAAAATTCAGAAATTTTGTTACAATTTAATGTCATTTTCTGTAAATTTAAATAAATTCCAGAATTTTAATGTAAATTTTCAAAATTATGAAAATTCACAAATTTTCAGAAAATTTTCTGTATATTTAAAATTTCTGGTGATTTTTCTGATAATTTTTTAAATTTTTAAAATTTTTTGTCATTTTCTATAAATTTAATTGTTTTTTTTTAGAATTTTATGTAATTTTTAAAAATTATGTATTTTTAACAAAATTTTAAATCAAATTTTACTCATAATATATGAAATTTGTTCATTTTTCTTAAATTTTAGAAAATTTAAGAAATTTTCTATAATATTCTACAAAGATATAGCCAAATATTAGTATTTAGTATAAATATATAGGAAAATACAAGGATTTAGTGCAATTTTTAGGGTCAAATTTTAGAATTTAGTATAAATATATAGAAAAATAGAAGGATTTAGTGCAATTTTAGGGTCAAATATTAGGATTTAGTATAGATATATAGGAAAAATAGAAAGATTTAGTGTAATTAAGCGTCAATTTTGTGTTTTATTCAAATAATTTTAGGATTTAGTCAATATTGTAGGAAAATTTTTAGTATTAATTTTGGTACTTAGTACATAATTTTAGGATTTAGTTTGCAGTCGTATTTTTCAAATTCATACAACTAATATTTTTTAAAAGAATTGTAGATCATGACTGGTCGGGATTTCCCACCTCAAGGAGGTGGACGTTGGCCGCGGTCACGGCTCACCGGCTATACCACCAGCCGGTGTTGCTTCCCAGGATGGGGAAGCAGTGTTCCGACCACCACTACCACCACCACCACCGGCAGAGCAGGCACCTGCACCACCTGCGCCGGATCAGCAGCCCTGTGCGTCTACCACTGCGCTGGATCAGCAGCCCGGACCATCCACTACGCATCGGCGGTCGATCCGGCCCGTCCATGGCTACCCCACCACCACCACCCCCACCGGCCCCACCACTCCCACCACCATCCGCGCGCCAGTACATCACACTCGCCGATGCGAGGTATATTTACATTTTTAAATTTTTTTTTTGTAATTTAAATTTTTTTTTATGTCATACTAATTATTTTATAACTTGAGGAGTAATCGGAAGATCCACGAGCACATGTATGCGGTCGTGCGAGGACACTATCCCCATCCGGGGCAGTTTGCGCAAGGTGCCGGCAGAGCACCAGCATTTCTGGTTTGAGAGTTTGAAGGTAATGGTAATTAATTTTTGTTTTTAAATATTTTAACAATCTAAGTTCTGATATATATATATATATATTTAATACAGATGACGTACTGGTGGGATGCTGACGACGAGTTGATATTCAAGATCTTCCATGTTTGGGCGGGGAAGTTCCTCAGGAAGAAGTTCATCCTCGACAGACAGTCCCTGCAGAAGCCGCTATGGCTGGCGAACGAGGTCTGGCGGCAGCTCCTCCTGTACTGGAAGTCCCCAGAGTTCAAGGAGGAGTGCGAGAAGAACAAGGCGAACCGGAACGCCAGCCCAGCCGCATCCGCTACTGTGTACCGCGGGGATCTGTCTCCGTCGGTATGCACAAGTGAAAATTAGTAAGATATTTAATGTTATTTCAAGTATTTATTATTATTAAATTAAATTGGTAATAACTGTTTTCCATTTCTTTTTATAGGAGGAGCAGCTCGGCCGGTCGATAAAGCAGATGGAGTTATTCTCGAAATGCTACAAGAAGAAGGTCGACGGCGGCTAGAGCGGGCCGAGGGCAGCGAAGGTGGCGGTAAGTTGTACTTAATACATTCTAATTTATTTTTTTAATGTTCGAAAATTTTTCTAATTTATTCTAATTATTTTTTGCAGGAGATATTCCAGAAGATGATGGAGGATCATCAGTCTCAGGCCACGCCAATCCTGGGGATCCTCCTCTTGAATCAGAGGGCTCGGTGGCGCAGACCGAGCAGGAGATGTGGCTGGCTTGAGTCGGGGGCAAGAACAAGGGTCGAGTATTCGGTCTTGGTTCTGAGGCCCTGGGTCTCAGCCAGACCGTTACCTCGCCATCACCACCGCCACCACCACCGCCACCGCCAGAGCCAGCGCCTTTGTCAAACATGGAGGGTCGGATGGTCCGCCTCGAGGAGATGATGATGGACCTGATGGGCATGATGAAGGCCATGCAGACCAGTCACTCCGGCGCCGGCCCGTCACGGCCTCCTAGAGACCCACCCTTCCAGATATTGACGAGATGGACGAGGACGATGGGGACGAGAAGTTAGATTATGTATTTTTTTATTATTTTTTTTGTAATTAAATCGGATAATATTCGTATTAAATATAATTTTTATTTCTAAATTATGCATTTTTTCATATTTAAATATTAATTTATAAAATTAAAATAAAAAATATTATTAATAATTTAATTTATATTTAAATGATAATAATTATTACTATAAAAAAATTAAATAATTCATTAGTTAGGAACGGTATTTTAGACGGCCTTTGAGCGCCAAATACCGTTCCAATATTTGACTGTTTTAAATCAGTTACTGTTCTCAATACCGATGAAAACGTCATTCCAAACATAGAAGACAATCGTTCCTAAAGACGGGACATCCCGTGCCTACATGTATTCCAAAATCAATGCTTTCGTGGTTAGGCTTTCGTTCTAAACGAAATACCAAAAACCAGTCCAAAGTGGTATTCGAAAGTTGGAGTGCGAAAACTATTTCTAACATACGCGACAAAATGTATTCCAGTTACCGATCCTAATCTATACAACAGATCGTTCATACTTGTATTCCAGATACCATGCTAAATTGTATCTACAACTTATGCTGACAATTCCAAAATGTGTTCTAACTCCCATTCCTAATTGCGCGATTTAATTTCGATGTAGCCGTTCCTAATTTTATAAGGTGTTCCAAATGCAAAAATTATAAATTCATACGTACAAAGGTAATTAGAAACGGTATACAGAAAATATGCCAAAAACCATTCCCAAATAGGAACGGTCCCTTCGTTACCGTTTCTAACTATTAGGATCGCCTCTTATTGCCACGGATTGCCTCCTGTTCCTAACGGCAGTCCAAAAGTATCCAGTGAACTATTTACCGTTCCAAAAATTAAAAAACTCGTTCCTATTACCGTTTCAATTCCCGCATTTTTTTGTAGTGTGAAATGTATTCAATTTTGTCATTGTGGAATATATAAGGATATTTTTATACACTTGAAATTTCAAATTAAGGGAATGTTTAGAGGTTTTAATAGTAGGAGGCTTTTAACAGTAGAAGGGGGCAAAATGTAACCCTAAATTTAGTTAATCTATTAAGTTTTATTTATTTATAGTCATTTCATATGTACACAAACTGAAGTATTTCTTGATCAATTTAGTTTTATAATTGAAAAATTAACATTTTGTATTAGCTTAATATTTTAAAAAATATATATATAAGAAGTTATTAATGATTCACACGCAAAGCGCGTCGTATTTACTAGTTTTATATAAAAAGGCTTATGATTTTACTTTTTTTTTTTTCCTTTTACATCATATTAAACTTTGTAGATTTTGTAACTAATCCTCTCTAACAATATTAAGTTTACATCACTATACTTGTCCTGAAAAATACGATATAAATCGCTTCATATTATACATTATTTCACTCACGTGTAGGTTATAATGTTTTTTCTTCATTGTTTGCTTTATATTTTTCACTTTTTAATTTATATGCCGACTAGCTCTAAGTTATTTATAATATAAAGTTTTATTAACAGTCTCATTACTTAAACTTTCATTTTATTCTTCAGGTTGTTCAATTAAATTATAAAAAAATTCTAAATCGAGTATTATTTTTTAATAAATGAATTCAGGTTGAAAATAAAAAACAACTAATTTTATTAGTATGGAGCCATTCAAGAATTCTATTATAAAAATTAAATCATTTATTATCGAAAAAGTTCATATGATAGAAATCAATATATCAAGTACTTTATAAGCATTAAAGTATTCGAAAGTCCAATAAATGATCTTACACTATTAATTAGGGTTTTTAATGCAATTTATTCCCCTGTGACATTGCAAATGAGCAAATTACTCTCTATGAAAAAAAAAATAGCAATTTATCCGCTTGTGTTTTTTCAAAATAAAGCAATTTACGTTCCTAGGTATGGAGGTAAAATTGCTTCATTTTGAAAAAACAACAAGGAGATAAATTGCTTCATTTTTAAAAAACACAGGTGAGTAAATTGCTATTTATTTTTTCATAGAGGGATAATTTGCTCATTTGCAATATTACAGGGAGGTTGCTTGCATTTTTTCCCTATTAATTAATAACATGTATTAATAATGAATATATATAAACGTATAATACAATATGACCTTGTTTACTTGTAATGATTGGTCCAATCTCTTGTTCACTCTATATTTAGGTAAATAGATGATTAATCATGATAAATAGATAATTTAAATAAAAATATTAGTGATACACTTTAATTTGATCTTACGTTTTATCCATCATTAATCTATCAACGAGTTAATCCCATCTCTCAAAATAAATGAGGGCTATAGTTATATAAACGTATTTCAATTTTTCGTTATAATCTACCACCACTTAAATTTGTACCAGATTAACATCTAATATAAAAGCTAATCTCTTAAGTTACTAAAGTATACAAGACAATACGTATTATAAAAAGGTTAAAAATGTGAAACATTCCAATTTATTTGTACTTTTCATAATATTTTCATATATAATATAAATATAATATAACATAAAAAATATCCTAGACCCCAAAGCAGGGTAGATTATATTTTTTGTCCCTATATACAGACACTTATTCGCTTTTGGTACCCAATGTCTATATGCCATAATTTCGGCCCCTAATATTTACAACATTTTTACAAATTTGGTTCTACCTTCAAATTGGGGACCAAATCTATAAAAATTTGTAAACTATTAGGGGACTAAAAATGGAATAAGTGTTCGTATAAGACAAAGCATGTTAGTTACAATAATATTTTCTTTTAAATTTTTCATACGGTTACTGTTATGGTTAGAAAATAAATAAATCACATAATAAGTACAATAATCTTGCAATTCATCAATATCATTTCTCATCTGAGAAGAAGGTGTATCTCGTATGAGGGGAATGTGAGTTTCTTTGTGAGTGTTCTGAGAGGTTTTGCCTGGGGTAGATTACTTTGAGATGTGACAAATTTGATCTTATCATGGGCCTTTATAGTCTGTTGTATGTGTCTCCTTCAATCGGGTGTGGTTATTTAGATGTTGCATAATGTTCGAGTGGAATCCTTAGCCTCTGTTTTGACTCTGCGTACTTTCTTATCTATGTGTCTTCTCCTGTTTCTTTCTTTTGTTTTAGTTTTTGTTGGTTTGTTTATTGTTTATAGTGGTTTGTCTCAGCATCAGGTACTGGGAACGAAGAGGGATTTATCACGGAGGTGCTCCCTACAGTGGGGGTCTAACACCTTATTTAGAATGGATTTGATGGGATCAGGGATGGAACGGCTAGGTAAACCGTTAGTACTAACTGATGACGAAGATGGGGAGTTGGTGTTGCCAGATGTGGAGTGGAGAGGGAATTCGGACTCATTGGGTTTTTTGCTAGTCGGCGGGTTGATCATGCCATGATCTTTTCGGTTGGATGTGCTTCGAATGATGCTTACCAATCTGTTTAAGCCGTTTAGGAAAATGTCAGTACAGCTTTTGGATGACGATCGGTTTTTGATAATTTTCCAGTATGCTACTAATAGGGATAGGTCAATGAGTGGTTGTCCCTGGACTTTTGACAGGAATTTGATGATCTTAAATCGAGTTGAAATGTATGAAAACACGAAAGATGTAGACTTGAGTCTGTGTCCATTTTATATATTTATCCACGGTTTGCCGATACGAATGATGACACGAGCAGTGGCAGTAGCAATCGGGAATCGTATTGGTAACTTTATGGACTCTGATCATGACCAAGCTTCGTTTGCATGGGGCACCAAAATGTGTATACGGGTCTCATTAGACGTCCGACAACTACTTAAATGTTGTCTTCGAATGAGATCAGTTGGTGGGGAAGAGATCTTGGTTAAATTTAACTACGACAGTTGGCCGAACTTTTGCTATAGATGTGGTATGCTAGGCCATATAATGCGTGATTGTGGGGATCGGATTGAGGGTGTTGTGGAGGAAGGGGGAAAGTGACATTAGGTTTGGTCCGTGGTTGAGGAATCTAGGGTTGTAGGCCTGGGTCAGGGCCAGTCTTCCGGCCAGGGGAATGGGGTGGAGGAGGGTGTGTGGAAACGTCCGATAGGCGGACAAGGAAATATGGTTGAGCGGAGAAGAGCTGCAATTTTTGGCAGTGGGTGGGGAATGATGGGTAGAGGAGGAGGGAGAACGTCGCCAGGTCAGGGAGAGGGGGAATGCTCGCTCGTGGCGGAGAGACGGTGGGGGAAAGCTCCAGTGGAGGATGGGGACAGCGGAGGGATGTGGGGGGAAGGGGATTGAGTGGGCGAGTTGTGGGGAAGAAACTGGGATTGGGGGTACTGGGCCGGGTTTGGATATGGGCTGGTCAGGGTCGGGGTGTATTAGTGGGCTGGTGGGCTTGCAGGGGCGTGAAGAATTTGAGGGACGGGCTGGGGAGGAATTTCAAATGGGCCAGGTGAATGAGCCCATTGTGACTGGAAATGGTGTAAACAAAAGGACCACTGATGGCGGGCCAGGAGGGGTTGGGCCTTTAGTAGGGATATTAGAATTTGAGGGGGAGCCCAGTCATCTGTTTTTTGATCCAAAACACCAGAATCTGAGGGTGGCGAATTTAACAAGAAGTGTAGAAGAGGTGGGTGATGTAACAGAATGAAAATGAATTAATTCAACAAAGCGCTTTAAAATTTATGGGAGAATCCGTTGGTCCGGTGAAGGAAGTGGTGGGCGAAACGATGGAGTAAGAGCGGGTGACAGAGGTCCATCCATGTATGGGTTTCGAACTCTCTTCAATCCAAATCCAAAGTGCTTCTACTGGGGTTCTTGAATTAGGGATAGGGGGTGGTGGTGATGAGACTCTGGTGACTGTTCCAGTAATTTTCACGGCGACACGAGGTATGGGTAGACGCGGATTTCGTAGTTTTCGATGGGGACGGGGAAGAGGAGTTAGATTCGGAACAGGGAAACGGAAGCGTGGGTTGCTGACGGGCGATAGACCATTAAAAAGGTGTCTCATTGATGAGGGTAAGTTCTGATGATGTTTCGGCGGAGGCTGTCACGCAGCCTCGCCAATCGCCATGAACAATTTAGCTTGGAACTATCAAGGCTTGGGGGATGCGTCAACAGTTCGAAAACTCGACGAGGTTGTCCAAGATGGTTATCCCCTTTTGGTTTTTTTGTCTGAAACAAAATATGGTAGGATTATAGTTTGATCGTGTACGTGACAGACTGAATATGTTGGGGTTAATGTTCCGTCAGAAGGTAGGTCGGGGGGCTAGCTCTTTTCCGGAGGAAAGATGTGGTTGTGAAGTTAAGGTCATTTTCTAAATATCACATAGATGTAGATGTGCTGGAAACAGAAAATTGTGCAAATTGGCGATTTATGGGATTTTATGGGGATCCAGAGGTAGGACAACGGAGGGCGGCTTGGGACTTACTGACTCGGTTGGGCTCACAGTCGTTGGATATGCGCCTTGGTTATGTGCAGGAGATTTTAATGAGATCATGTTTCAGCATGAGAAGACAGGGGTTGAAAGACAGAGGTGGCAATTAGATGAGTTCCGAATGGCACTGGATTGGTCTGATCTCAGTGACTTGGGATTTAGCAGGCAGAAATTTACATAGTGCAATAGACGAAGTGGGCCTGATAGAGTGCATGCTCGGTTGGATAGGGCCTGTGGAAACTCGAAATGGATGTCACGGTTCCCAAACACTTGGATCTCTCATTTATCATCCCCTTATTTCGACCATGCTATGTTGAGTATAAAATGGGGTGCAGGACTGAGAGCAAATACGGGAAAGAGGACCCGACAATTCTGTTTTGAGGCAAATTGATTACAATCTGAGGAATGTAAGATGGTAGTTGAGGTTACTTGGGCTAATCGGGTGGAGGGTGATCCGGGAAATCGACTATTTTGGAAAATTCAAGGATGTCGGGTTGCGTTACTCCAGTGCGATAGAGAAGTGTTTTTCAGAAGACGAAGAAGGATACTCGAGTGCTTGAGGCAAGATATGTTGCAGTGGGAGGGGGTACAATTGGACAAGCTGAACATACGGAGATGGAAGACATTCGGAAATAGCTTGATGAAATCCATGTTCAGGAAATGTTAAAGTGGCAGCAACGTAGTAAAGTACATTGGATGAGGGACAGAGATGGGAATACGAGGTACTTTCATGCACATGCTTTTGCTCGCCGACGTTTCAACACGATAGTCGGGTTAAAGGACGAGGAGGGAGTATGGAGGGAGGAGACAGAGGAGATTCAAGGGATTCTGTCATGTTATTTTCGGGACATTTTCCATTCATCCCATCCATCAGATTCAGTCATGAACGAGATGTTAGGTTCTGTACGGCCGAGAGTAACTCCGGAGATGAATCAAGCCTTATCTGAACCATTCAACGATGCTGAGGTAAAACGTGCTGCTACAGGTATGTATCCTTTCAAATCTCTAGGTCTTGACGGAATGTCTCCTTTATTCTATCAGAAATTTGGTCAATTGTTGGGCATGATGTGACTATTGCAGTTTTACGCGTTCTGAATGAGCATATCTTACTCATAAAATTCAACTTTACTCATATTGTGCTTGTTCCTAAATGTGAGTTTCCTCAATCTGTCTCAATTGCGTCCCATAAGTCTTTGTAATCTTGTTATGAGAATTGCGTCAAAGTGTGTGGCTAATCGTGTTAGGGAGTTCCTGATCATATTGTTTCACATACACAATCTGCGTTTATTCCGGGTAGGCTTATTTCGGACAATGTCTTGTTGGCATTTGAACTGAAACCATCATCTTAGAATCACTTCTCAGTCGAAGGATGCCTGTGTAACATTAAAACTAGATATGAGTAAGGCTTATGATAGAGTAGAATGGTCTTTTCTCAGAGGTGTTTTGATTAGGTTGGGGTTTAATCATAGATTTGTTGAGCTTGTTATGTTATTGGTTACCTCAGTCACATATTCTATCACGTTAAATGGACATCACTTTGGATATTTTCATCCGGAGAGGGGAATCCGACAGGGTTACCCTCTCTCACCTTATCTATCATTTTTTGCATTGAAGCTTTATCTAGTTTGATTCCGAGAGCTAAGAGTGGAGGTCGGTTGGGGGGAGGGGCGAGGATGGCTCCACGGGCACCATCTATATCACATTTGTTGTTTGCAAATGATACTTTGGTGTTTTGTGGAGCGAAGGAGGAGGAACTGAGGGAGATGAGTAGAATTCTGGACTTGTATGCAAGGGCTTCGGGGTGGTTAATTTTCAGAAATCAAGTATAGTGGTCAGTGGGGGGGGGGGTGAGTGAGGCGAGGAAGAGATATTTGGCTGAAATACTGAGGGTAGAATTAGTAGAGTGTTATGAGAGATATCTGGGGTTGCCAGCAGTTGGAGGAAAATCCAAGGGTTCATTATTTCGATACCTCAAAGATAGGGTGTGGGATAGGACAGGAGAGTGGAATTCGAAGATGCTACTATCTCAGGCGGGGAAGGGGTTTGTGATCAAAGCAGTGTTGCAGTCATTACCAACTTACACAATGTCGTGTTTTTTGCTTCCTAGGGGTCTATTGCATGAGTTGGAAATGGCGACAATGAATTTTTGGTGGGATAATAGAGGGGAAAAGAGGGTTCATTGGGTGGGGTGGGCAAAACTGTGTCGGCCATTGTCTAAGGAGGGTATGGGTTTTCGGTTTTTGAGGGAATTTAACTTGGCATTATTGGCTAAGCAAGGGTGGAGGGTATTAACTAGACCTTCGTCCCTTCTTAGTCGTGTTTTAAGGGCTAAATATTTTCATGATTGCAGTTTTTGGGATGCCACATTGGGACATAGACCTTCATGGACTTGGAGGAGCTTACTTGGAGCGAGGAGTTTACTACGGGAGGGATGTATTATGAGTCAGAATGTGCAAAATGGAACTGCTGAGTGGTGCTGGAAATTCCATAAAAACAGGTCATCTTACTGTCCGAAGTGCTTATGTTCATGCCGTTGAAATGCATAAAAGGCTGGAAGCATCGACGTCCGGTGTACAGAATTGTTTGGGCCATAATGAGATATTTGTTTGGACAGTTTTATGGGAAACGAAGGTGCCTCCAAAGGTTCGTCTCTTCATGTGGAGGATGTGCAATGAGGTGATTCCATGATGGTTAATCTTGCTCGGCGGAATCGAGAGGTGGATGCAGCGTGTGGGGTATGTGGAAACAGTTTGAAAACAATTCGGCATGTGATGTTGGAGTGCCAAGTAGCGAGGCAAATTTGGGCATTTTCATCAATACCTTGAAAAATCATTTCTGACTAGAGATATGGGAGCTTGGAATGGGCCGTACAGGTTTTTATGCAGGTTGATGCTGCAAGGAGATCTCAATTTTTCATGGGATGCTGGACTATTTTGGAAAATTGCGGTGTCAACCGAGTTATGGAAGGACAGCAGAGGGATACTTGGGAGTCTTGGAGAAGGTTTATGTTGTTGCTGGAGAGCTATCAGACGCTGAATATGAGAATTATGAATCAGGAGGAATAGTTTTGTGTTAATTGTAGTGAGGAGTTCTGCTGACTGTGTTTGTTTTTGAATGTTGCGTACTGTAGTAGGTTTATTATGCAGTTAGTATAGTGCTGAGTTTAGTTGTGTTTAGTTTAGGGGTTTCAGAACTCACTTTTGTTTGAACTTTTGTTGGTTGTTTGGTTTTGGTAATTTATAATATATCATCGCTCTTTAAAGTCAAAAAAATAATATTTTCGTTTTTTTATTTTTTACTAATTTTATTTATGTACTGATAAGATAAATTATTATTTAGTAACTAATTATATTAAAATTAAAATTCAGGATATATTGTGACCTAAAAAAATTCAATTTTCAGTTTAATTATTAAAAATTATAATATAAAATTTAAGCTCTAGATTTAAATGCTTACAATTAGATTTTAATTCTGGATTAGATGCAAACAAATATCATTGAAAACGTGAAAAATACTTATGTCCTATAATATTAATTGAAAACAAAATTACTACTTCAAGTATAGGGTTAATTATATTTAAACCTCCACTAAAAATACAAAATTACACTTTTTTTCAAAAAAATTTTAAAATTATACTTACACCCCCTCCGAAAATTCTCCATTTACACCTGACCCCCTTTCATTAAAATTCGGACGAAAATATTTACATTAGCAAGAAAAATTACATAAAATTTAAAAAAATTCAATTTTACCCCTCAATTAGTATTTTATGTATATTTTTGTATTTTTAAGGGGATAAATATATTGTATATATAGAAAATGATATTAACATTATTATTTTTCTCCCCTTATAAGTAGAAATTATTACATAGGGATGTTTAATAAGGAAGAATCAAAATCCTAACAAAATGAGTCAGCTATAGATGATGAATATTTGGAAGAGGTTAAAAGTGATTTTGAATTTATTTTCGGAGAAAAGAACAATTTTGCATTTCTAGAGAGAGTCTAAATAATACAAACTTTCTATGGATAAATTACATTTTGGTCCTACATATAGCACTTATTCAATTTTGAACCTTAATGTTCACATTATCATGATTTTTCGTTCCTAATGTTTACAAATTCTTACAAAATTGGTCCTTCCGTCAAATTTTGGACCAAATTTGTAAAAATTGTAAACATTATGGTCCAGAATCATGGCATCCGAAGAAATGTAATCCATTTTTACTACATGCAGAGAACATAAATGAATTATCTACAACGCTGTTTCTTTTCTATACATATAGTTGCTACAGGAGTTTTCTGTGTGTTCAAAACTATTTGCACTCAGTTATTCCATCCAAATTCCGGTTGAATACTGTTCTTACAGGAGTTGGATCCAAACAAATTCCATTAAACATCTATGAAAACCCCTAATTCAACCTAAAATCTAGTATTTGTATCTTCCATCATTCCAGATTCACTCAATAGAATAAAGTGAAGAGACAATAGGAAGCTGCGTCATAAATAGTTTTTGCCATAAAAATTTCATACTTGAGGTTTAAACATACGTCGCCGCCCAAGGAGTGATAAATCACTCCCACTCTGCATTCGCATGTTTCGTAGAATTATTGAATATTGTTCAAGTCCACTCGTTCAACTGCTTATGAACATAAAAAATGGGCGGTCAGAATTTGTAAACCATGTCTTCTGTGTATCCAAGTTCCTTGAGTATGCCAGTCAGCTGCAAGAAGGCAACAAAAGAACAGGGAAGAAAATGTAGTAAGAGATTACTAAAACGGTGAGTGGGGAAACAATTTTTAGGCGTTTTGTATGGTTGAAGTTTTGAAAATACACACCTGTCCTTGTGACCGATCCTTTGCCTTGTCACCAGATATATGTTTCATCATTCCAGGAGGACCACAAACCTGGAAACACAACAGAAGCTCATAAGAAATGTATTAAGATTTATCTAATTGCTCCTGGTTGGCAAGAGAGTGAAACAATCACAAAGTTTAGTCTTCGAGTATGGGTCAGATTAGGAGAAAAAGATAATATCACTTCTATCGATCTGAAAGTTAGAGATTAAATCGACCTTCCATGCAGATGCACTTGAGGCCAAATTTTTGACAAATTTATCTTAGATGAGAATGGTGGTGGTGCTCATGGCAGAAAAAACTTACAAGGATAAATGTATCATCACTAGGGCTGGGCAAGCCTTTCACTACCATGTCCTTTGATATGTAACCTTTACCGCCCAGCCAATCCTTTGTTGGATTATCAACAGTGTAGAATATCTAAAAAGTGACAAAGAAGTTAGATTTGATTTAAAATAGTATCACAAGGGATAAAGGGTGTGCTAGTTCTTTTAACACCTTCAAGTTAGGGTTGCTGGCAGCAAGCACGTCAAGCTTCTTTTTGAGAAGTATGTCATCAGGGGATACATTAGCATATAGCAGTGAGACCTACGAAGTGTAAAAGTTCATTATCAAAATCAAAAGAATATATTGGCTATCTGTTTCTTGTGAATTCAAAAAAAAATCCAAGAATGCATTTAGGCCACCTGGGTATTATCATCAGGATTCTTAAGGATAGCATCTATTATCTGAAGCATTGGAGTGATTCCACTTCCTCCTGCAATCTGAATAAAAAATTCAATACTTAAGCAAGTGAAAAAATGGAGCAAGGTTGAACAACCTATCCTCAAGCAATATGAACGCATTTGCAATAAAAACAAAATAAAGGATTCAAAGATGCTTTTTGTTTTCTCTTTTCTTTTTTTCTCATGTTTAAGGATTCTAGACCTAAGAAAAACAGGTCCCTGGAATAGCTTAAACAAACTCAATAGGGTTTGATCGTGTTCCTTTTCTAAAGAATTCCCAGAATATACAGTCAATTTTGTCAAGCTAAGAAAAAGCAGCACAGGTGGTTCCACATAGTTGACCTCACCAAACCTAATTACGCTAATGGTAGAACAAGATATTGCTCGTCTTGTCGTTTTACAAGATTATCTTTGATGGAGTGATGGCTAATGAGCAGGCAAGGAATCCATTTTTGGATATCGAATTTTGTGGATTTTCTACATCAAACCTGCTTTCAATCTTCTTTGGTGAATAAATACCATAAGTATTTAATTCAATTTTCTCAAGATCACAAAAAGCACCACCCGGTTGTCCTACACAAGGGAGACCTTGCAAGATTGGAGTGCCTGACAAATTCATGAAACTGGTCAAAATGTCTAAAAACAGCCACTATCAATCAGATACTAAGTATGTGACTTTCTACAAGTCTTTGCAATATGGGGTGCACTAGCTAGTAGGAACTTCTGAAAATGTTCTTCACAATTGTATGATCATGCATGCCATGGGAGGTTGACACACTAAGGGAAGTCAAACTTTTAAATCCAACAAATTTATTCTATATTTTATGAAGCATTCCGAAATTAACAGGCTAAAGCCCCACGCCTGTACTTTATTCCACACTGTTTTCCCTTAATCGACATCTATATTTATATATGTACAAAAGCAACTCTTAACAATTGTCTTACCATGCCAATGTGTTTCTTCATATTTGGACTGTATCTGAGTTTTTCAATCGGCCTGGGTGAACAAAGCATATTATTAGGCTAATAACTTAACATAAGAGTTGATGCATGGTTAATCCTGCATTACTCACCCTTTCACTTCTACTACATCTCCAGGTTTCAAGCTAGCAAAATGCTGACTCATTTTACCTTCTGGATACACCTGAAAATGTTAAAATAAGTTAAAGATTGTTCATAAGATAAAAGCTCAAGGTCTGACTAGAATGGCAGGTATATACATATGAGAAAAATAAATGATGAACTACTACCTTAATCAGCAAATCAAAGTATCCCTTGGCATCTGGATCTGATATAGGAGTGTAACTGCAGAATAATGAGCTTTAGAAGAATTTCCACACTGCAGGTTGATGTCAGATCCCCAATAACTTGGAAATAAATTATGCATCCTACAAAATACTGATATCTAACAAGTTTCTGAATCCAATATGCTAAGTTTTATGTTCACTTTTAGAATAGTCTGAAGAATGTATTGATTCTTGCTCGACTTCAAGTGTTGACCAGCCTCTGATTTTCCTATTCATAATTTTACAATAACAAGTGCCACAGAAATATCAATTTGAAATATGTGCTACTTTCTTCCTTTCTTAATACCATAACATTCAGTGAGAACGAAACAGGTGTAACACAATAGATTTAACATTCGGGAAACCGCAGAGGAGATACTTGACAAAAGACACCAACTTGGAATACCTATGTTAAATGTTAAAAAAAAACATGTATGGTATCACAATTAAATGAAATGACTTACGGACGAATCACATATTTCGTATTGCCTTCTGCATTTTGTCCCATAGGAGCTCTACAAGAAAATCAATTTTGTCAATTTCGTGAAACTGACATAGCAAAATTGTCTACCAGGTCACCGTTTCAGAAGAAAATTCAAATTCTTACATACATAGAGAGGTATACATAAAAGAAGTCAACTTTCTGAGGAAGTACCTCGTAATAATGCAGGATGCAACATCCAGGCCTAACTTTACACTGGGATCAAATGTAAACCTACCATATTTTAACAGAAAACTGGGTCAACTTCACCACCAATATCAGAGGGCAACAAGCATAAGATTATCTAATTTTCAACAAAACGTCTGTGATCAGGCAATTCAAGCCCTTCAAATTAATATATCACTGCATCTGTTCCAGAAAGTCTACTCTTCTATCTGGGCATGGCAACCAAATGTCCATTATCCTTGCTCAAAAAAGTTAAGAGGCACACTCATGCAACCTCATATGTTACAACTACAAACAAAATTATTTTGATAAAGGGACAAAAATAGAGGAATAACAAGTAAAAAAAACAATTGAGGAGTTCTATGATAATAAACCAACCTAAATAACTGGGAATTGTGGCTGGCCTGCACCTTGTCTTGCAGCTTGAATCCAATCCATTTATCAGGATTTAGGGCTGAAAAGCAAGAAAAGGATTTAATTTACATTAAAGGAACAAATTGTTATTACAGGTCAACAATGGATGACATTCAGCAACACATCTAAGCATACAATTATTATCTTAGATAAACTGCAGATGCAGCACATCATTTGACGTGGGATCATGGGAAATTGTCTTGATTAAATTCAACATAATCATGAAGAGTAAAGTTAGGTTACTTATCTGGCTTAATTTCCAATATGCCCCATTTGCACATAGCTATAAGCATCAACTTCTAGTAAACAATGCAGTTATTTAGGGTTCGCATTCAGTTCCAAAGGTTACGGTTTATTCAGTTCAGTAGTAAGATGCCAAGAGATAAGAAATACCATATCCAAGGTTCATATCATGCATAATCTGCATAGAAGTACTCAGCAATAAATCCGAAATTGTAGTCATGTGGACCAAACTGTGATTATTGTAAATTTTTCTAACAAACTATGCATTTACTTTAATAGTAACTAAAAATAATTACCACAAACAATAGAAGCTACATTTTTTATTATATTAAAACATGTGAGCAATTATGGACACAAATTTATGGATATTCTGCGTAAAGTCTTTTCTTATCATAAATTTCATCTATAATCGACTTAATACCAAATTTTTCTACAGTTATTCTCTTGATGTAAGATTCAGGCAATCACATAGTATTCATGTCGTTGTAGTTGGCTTCCCCAGACTTCATTTGCATAATAGTCACGTGATAAATATATATAATAAAACAAACTTAGAATCATTGAATAAGCAAAAGCACAGAAGAAAACATATTAAAGTTCCCAAAATTCTTGAATATATATGACAAGTTTGAATTGCTTAGATGCATATCAGTTGTATTGAGAGTATTATGTGAGAGCTTTCACATATCAAACTTTCAGTATTATCTAGTAACTAAAATATGAGGACATTTTCTGAAAATGCCCTCGTATTCTACTTGAATTCGTTATCCCAATTTATCATCTTCAAATACCAGGTCTTTTGAGCGATTGCCTTTCTTTAACATATTCATAAAGGGGACCTATTATGTAATAGAGTTCACCACAAATCTATCCATAATGTATTAAAACCAACATAATAACACAAAATCGAAATGTAAAAAATCAGATTAATCCCAAGTTTTCATCAATATAATAATTACTAAATGCAAAAGAAATATAAAGTACCATTTGATAATATTTTTGTCATCACACGCAGACTTTATATCAAACAAAGACCAACCCTTATCGAAGAGGGGTGGTGTGTTAAACTTCAAATCAGGAGCCTTAAACTAAATTATTCTTGTCCCTTTGTGTTTCAATATCCATAATCTGTGTAAATGCGTAATTTGAGCATCCATTTACGCACTCCAACATCTAAAATGTTCCTTTAAAAACTTCCATTAAAGAAGACTGTTTAAGGGGCTAGCCCATATAAAAGAGTGAAAAGTATACATAGTGCCCCTAATAAAAGTCTAAACCTTGGGCAGACCTCCGCCCCTCCAGGCCCTCCACTGAAACCCGTCTACGAAAGTACTTGGAAGTTGGAATATGCCTCGACGGCAGTTTAGGTTCACTTTTTTTGGATCTGTGGTTCTGTTTATCTCATTTATATCTTATAATTGCTTTAGACTAATAAACAACCGTGCGCAAATTGATTGTTTTCTTTCTTTAGATATATTCAGTAAAATATAAATTCTTACCTTAGTGGTCATTTTAACTAGACTAACTGATTCAATGCTGAGGTATTGCGATACTTAAATTATTTTCTTGTAAACTAAAATTCACTTTTGTGCATCTGAACATTACTCCTCATCTACCTCCTTCAAATAGGAAAGCAACTACAAGTTTATATCAATGCTTTATGCAACAAGGCATCTGGCAAAGGAACAAACCATCTGTCACAGCAACGTAATCTCTGAGTCTAATGAAAGCTTCATCAGTTATCATAGTGGATGTTTAAAATGGAAGAGTCGTGGCTTTCTTCAAGGGGAGACAACAGGAAATATCTGAACTAAATGCTCAAGAGTTCGTTCAGAGGGGAAGGAAAATTCATCCAACGGCCAGCCCTATGCCTTCCAACATGAGGAAAAGGTCTAGCAATAAAGGTCTATTGTACACAGACCTTCATAGTGTATCCGATATTACCTCATACCTAAGCGTTAGAACTGTGTAATCCTTCATTAGGCAGGTGTTCTAGGCTAAAAATGTCAAATTTAAGAGGAGGTGAGAGATTAGGCACTCTACTCCATATCTCATATACTTGTAATGTTATCCGAGATACTAATATTCTTTACATTATGCTTACTATATATATAAATATATATATATATATATTAATTTTTATATGTGGTGATATCAAGCATCTGAAAGACCTCAATCTGTCAAGAGTTTTCTTAAATAAACGAAGTTTTTGGGGTGGTTGATGCTTCTTTTAGAGGAAGAAGGGGTCTGCTTTGATGACATTACGTGCATGATAGGTTATTGGTCCTTGATCTATTTTAATTGGTAGCAACTTTTGGTCTAACGTCATAGTTAAATAATAATAAGACAGAGTCACAGAGACATGTGATGCTAGATAATCTCTCCCTTAGAGGTAAGCCCTAGAAACCCACTAACTTCATATTTTGTTTCCGTTCTCACGTTATCTCATTCAGAGGTGACAGTGTGCATTCGGCGTCACAACCTATCCCTCCCAATCTATTATTGCATTCTTTTGATTGTAGTTCTGGCTCAACAATCCATGGTGTATCAAAAACTTCAACAGTGCTAAATTCTAGTCCTCAACCATTCCTCATGGGGTGTTCACCTGCTTAAACTTGAAGTCAGGCTTCAATAGCATGCAAAATAAGAGCTTATGTTATATGCTGCAAATCAATGCAGATGTTGCATTTGAGAGAAACATGCTTCAGCCAAAAATGTGAAATGAAAATAAAACCAATCAAATAAAAGGAAAATCATAAACCTCAGGGTCTATTTGTGTAGCAAACAATAAGTGCCCTTACCACTAGATAATCCTGAGATTTCATTTGTATAATTCATTGACTGGAACCTCTTGGTACACTTGAAGGTTATAGAATCAGTCGTGCTTACTATCTAGCACAAACATGCATGCTCATCTTACTTATTTCTTTTTCTTAATTATGTTACCAGAAATATATTTTAATGTCTCCCAGATTTTTTCACCAAAAAAAAAAAAATCCTTTGATTTAAGTTCAAATATAAAGAAAAAATTGAGGGGAGCAACTTCAACTGAAATTAATGCCTAATCACATGACTTTGCTTCTGAGGAAAAGTTTAAACTCAAACAACCAGGTAAGTGTATCACTATTCTTGCAAAGTACAGGTTGTCAGAGGTGTAACAGTCTCAATTAATCACTATGATAGACAATCTTATCGTTGTGTCTTATTCTCAGGGATAGAAGTTACAAACCCTGCCCAAGATGTTTAATTTGATGAGATGTAGAAGAAACGACCAAAAGAATTTATTGAGACCAAGTTTAATTAGTTAATAGATACAAACAAAGGAAAAATAACATACCAACTTTTGGTGCACCATCATTGGGTTGATCCAGATAAACCTGAGTTAAAAATAAGAAGGTTATCTCAAGAAAATTTGCAGATATGGTTCACCAAGTATTTACATATGTGGTTAAACAAAAAACATATAAAGAAAAATTTTATTGCCAAAACTTGCATGGACTCATTAATCAAAGGGGAAAGTCTTCCAATCATTAACAAGACAAAATCAATAAATGTTTCTTCAACAACTAGGTTCACTCTATTTAAAAGAGGATTCAAATACAAACCATCACAAACACACCTGTTCTGTATTCTAAAAAGATTATCAGCAAAGAACCTGGTAGGTTAGGCAAGCAGGTTTCAGATCTTAGACTGGTTAAGAATGAGTAGCTGATAAAAAGATGGAGTCTAAAAGGGTTAAAGATCAGCAGGCACGACTCCCCCTTTTCAGCATCTTCATATGTTCCCTGCCACTCAATGAGAGTGGAGGAAAGAGGCAGCTTGAGGGGATGATTTTGCAAGTAATACACAGTGCCAAGTTATTTTGTCTTTCTACTGTCCTTTACAGGACACACTTTCAAAACTGCCGTTTGCATTCCTTTTCAGTGTTTTCACTTCCCAATATTTCCTTTTCTGGAACTGAAGTTAGATTAAAGTTTCCATGGGAGATGTATTCAGGAAATCTCACTAGTTAGGTTCTCCAAATAAGGTGGAGTTCAAAAATGTGTTACTAAAGGATGAGGTGGTTGGGGCGATAGGGGTTTGCCAGAGACACCCACAGAATTGATGTTGAAGGAGGTAACAAAAGCAGAAGGCAAAGTCTGAGTTGAAATTTTTCCAGTTGAAGACATGGTTTTGAGGAAGACAACTGGAAATGATGGAGATGGCAGAAGAGAGAACCAGGGCGGCAGTTGGGAAGAGATATGAAGGAGCGTGGGTGGCATGAAAAATTAGAAGTTGAAACAGAAAAACGAAAACCAAATGACAATTGTGGTGCTCAAACGGAGACCTATCGGATGGTTAACAGGAAAAGTTGGGCAACTTCCTAACAAGTTACCAGTTATCTGGATCTAGTTCAATTAGCTTAGTACACAAAATCCAAAAGATTTCATAAAAAACACAACATATTTCAAAACGTTTTTATTTCTAAACAAAGAAAAGAGTTTCTATTTTAATGTATTAATGTTGAATATATCCCATACCCTATGCGATATTGAATTTTGAATTTATTCATCTTTAAACATCAAGCCAATAAGAAGGTTTTAAGTTCTACTTCCGGGCCTTCTACTCACAAATACACAAAAGCAAAGTCTGCTTCCAGAGCACAATTCTCATTCCAGTATCTGGTATATTCTCATTATGCAGCTTACCAATTTCACAGTCCCAAATGCCATACAGTACTAGAAACTCATAAGAAAGCAAGATTATACATTTCTGAATCAGTGATTCGAAACTGGTCAACAATATTCAGTCCCCCGATTCAAGCATTATATTTTACTTCTCTGTGACAATTGAATGTATGTATATACACACATTAGAATCCAATCACTAGCACTACCACACCAAAATACTACTGTTTTCCATTGTAAGTCCATAGCCAGTAGTCGGAACTCTAAATCCATACTTCGGGAGGAAATGGAAAAACAGAATATCAGGCTTAGCATGTAAACTAATTCAACACAGTAGCATTCGCAAATAGAAAAGAAACATCATTTTCATACTAATTCAAGGCAAAAGCATCGTTTATTGCTCTGATGTCATCAGATATCTCCAGACAGAGGTACGGTTGAATCAATCGCCCTACATTAATAAATCGGAACAAGAAATTACCAAATTCGGGGATGAAAAAATGTAATAAGTGGAGGCTCCACCAGAAATGGCGGCAAGGGCTCCGAAGCGGAAACGAGAGTCGGACTTTATTCGGTCTCCGAAGGAGATCCATGCATCCTTTGCCAATCTTTTGAAAAACATTGCTTTGTCAACTTGCAAATCCAAATCACACAATAATAGAGAGGGGGAATGCTACGGAGTGACTGAGCATGAGATTTCGTAGGAGGGTTGGAGCAGAGATTTTATAGAGACTTGAATTGATCAACTCATGAAACGCTCCGTCTTTACAAAATTCATTTAAATAATGATCAGTTACACTTGAGGCCCCCTTTAAAAATACCGAATTATACTTTCTTCTAAAAAAAATTTGAAATTACACTTACATCGCTCTAAAAATTCTCCGTTTACACCTAGCCCCCTTTTATTAGAATTTAGATAAAAAAATATTTATGTCAATACTGACCTCCTTCCGTTAAAATTTTAAACGAAAAATATTTATCTTAGTCAAAAGAGTTACATAAATTTTAAATTTTTCTCTCGTTTAACATTTTATATGTATTTTTGTACTTATAAAGAGATAAAAGTATTTTTTGGAAAAAATATAATTTCGCATTTTCAGAGGGGGTTTAAGTATAATTAACCCTTTAAATAATGTGAAATTTCACAAAATAAAAATAAAAATATGTAATTACCATTAAAAAATTTTGCAAATGTGCAAAATCGTAGTGAGGTTCTTTGAATAAAAGAAACGATAGAAAAGAACTGCACTCTCAAAAGGGAAAATTATTTTAAAATAGTAAAAACAGGAAGTTGTTCAAATATTGGAATCTCAAATTTCTTATAAATTTAGATAGCGGTTTGGAAACATGATTCTGCCATTGAAAATAATTTAAAAAGAAATTGAAAGAATTGCGGTATAGAAAAATGAATACAATGCATAATCTATACTATTATAAAGAGAAGGGGTCTTATAGACACAAAATGGTAGTTTTTATACCATTACATCAAATTATTATAATACCAAAAATTCCCATCAACTTTCCAACCTATGTAATTGAATTAACTATTTAACTAAATTTCTTTAGAAAATTAATTCCATGCAAGTACATGTACTCAATAATTAAATTTACTACCATTTTCTTCAAGTTTATTGTTAATTGGAATAGAAATAACATATTAGGATTTGTATTGCATGTATATATAATTATTGTTATCACTATATCATATATTGTACAAAGTTTTAATTTTTTATTTAATTTGAGTAAAATATGTGTTGATAATTAATGTATTAGAAAAAGTTATTAGACAGTTTTTTTGTATATGAAGTTATACATTAAAAACATTACAAAATACGCAGGTATGCATTCCATAAAAGAATTACTAAAAATTATGCGCGCAAGTATTGCGTGCCGCAGTTTCTAATCGTATTTTTAAAAAAAGAAATGTGAGTATTAAGGGTGTGCAAAAATGGTGCAGCTTTTATGCGCCTCTCAAAAGCCCCTAACTGGGTTAGATTTAGGTAATGGTAATAACTTACATAATTAATTAAGTATGAAGTGAATATGTAGTGCATAAGATAATTTGCAAAAGAATAAAACAATTCAATCGCAATCTCATATTTATTATGCAAAGGTGCATATACATATACAGACTAGTAATGCCCCTCAATGGTACTTCTGTTGCATAAGGTACATTTGTCATCCTCGCATCCAAATTGACATTCTCTCTACTTGGCGGCGCCCTCAAGCTCTCCTTTATGTACCCATAGTAGTCCATCCCGAGGTCCCCAAAAGCGATTATTGATATGCCATGTAATAGTCGACTTGGTTCAAATCCTTGAAAATTTGAAAACCAGCCGACACCCCAAGAACAAGCTCGGTATCAACCATTGACCAGTAACCTTCTTGGACGACAATGATGACACATCATCCATCTATTGGTAGGTGTTTAGGCACATAATAATCTGAATATGACATGGTCGCTAATATGGGGTAGAAAAGGCCCAACAACATTTTTTTAGCTGATATGTGGTAGAAATCCAAGCAACATCTGTTACACAAAAGAGCCCATCTAGTAGTAAGTTGTCCGCCAAAACCCATTATATCACTGTGGTGTTGAGGTCTACTGGATATATTTGATTGTTTACATCTCCTATCTGTACTACGATGCCTACTATATGATATGTGAGGATTTGGAGCAGGCGATGTACAAGAAGATAAAAGTGACGAAAAATATTCATTGACTTCTATCCTAATGTTTCAAGTTGTATCCCTCATTTGTGATAATGATTGTAAACCATTACCAACAGTGTCACAGCTTATAACAAGTTGTTCTATTCTATCAACCTACAATAAATATAGTAAAATGATTGTCATGAGTGTCCAATAAAGAAAATAAACCTTCAGTCAAAATATTGTTGTAATATAAACATCCAACGTTGTGTTACAAATTGCTAATCACTTGATTTTTTTGAAAAACTTGTTGTTTAGTAGTACCAATTCAAGTAACCCTCAACCATACTTGAGCCACCTGGTCGGATTGAAGGCCTTCTAACAATTTTTTGGAGTATATTTTGCCCATTGTGCAACATAGCCCTGTGAAGTCATGCCCAATCTTCCCAGTGACGTCCTCGTCAATCCAATTTCTATAAATGTTTCTCGGTTATATCTAGGGTCAGAGGGATGTCTCGAACCATGGCAAATTGACGAATAACCCATTTTTTTTATTTTTATGTTGCATCTCCACGATTACATAGTGATCAACGTACAAGTTATGCACCATGTCATGCCTGTGGCATATCTTGATAAAGAAGCGACCTCCGACGAGTTCATATCATATAAGTATCCAATGAACAACATCATGATAACATAAAAAAATAATTATACACTATCCACTCGCATCAAGTTGAACATATTCTAGAATATACATACTGAATTATGAGTCGCGTGCGTAAGGGATACATGATACATCCACCTAGAAACAATAATTTGTATAAAAATAAAACGAGTTAATTACGCCAGCATCCATTAACCTATGGTGAATTTACGCAAAAATCCCCCTTTCCTTTTGCATAATTATGCATACACCCACTAAAAATGTCAATATAATTACACTGACACCCTATTCAATCTTTTCCGGCTTGAAAAAAGTTTATGTCGTTGAAAATTTGCCTTAAAAACTCCATATTAGGTTTATTAGATTTTTTAGGGACCATAATTCCTCCAAGAGGGGTTCTGTAATTACCAAACCTCATTAGATGGCGTCAAAGAAATGATCTGGGAAATAACAATATGACCATTAAAAGAAGATCGCCAGATGCTAAATACTTATACCTGTTGTTTGTTGAATGCATTAGCACAAAAAATGACATTCTCAAGTAGTAGTAGATCATGATTTGTGGGTATGAAATATAGGAAGGAAAAATGCAACCGTCATCAATGCAATCGAAAAACCTCTATTATGGTGTCAAAAACTCTTTGGACGGAAAATATTGACATCAACAAAAAAATACATAAATTTTAATTTTATCCCTCCTTCATCAATCCCCTAGTAATTTTTTATAATTGTAAGAGGTAAATGTAATATATATATATATATATATTTAATAAAATGGTGTAATTCTAATAAAATATTATTCTCAAATTATAGTTATTGGATAAAATGTTACCATTTGTGAAAAAGAAAAACTAGTCATTTTTTTTTTTTTACTTCCTATATATGGGGTAATGTGAAGAACTAGATGAAATACTTGAGCAAGACATTTTCAAGAAATAGATATAACAATGATGTTAATCTCACACCATAATATATAGGAAGTAAAAAGAGCACCAAAAGATGACTGATTTCATTCATCAACAACTAGTTTATATCTAATGGCTATAATTTAGGAAAAATATTTTGTTACAATTATACCAATTTGACTTTATATATATATACACGTATATATTACATCTACCCCCATACAAGTATAAAAATATTAGTAGTGGATTGTCGACTGAGGGACAAATTGGAATTTATGTAATTTTTTACTAACGTCGATATTTTCCATCCAAATCCTCACGGAATGGGATTAGGTGTAAATGGAGATTTTTCAAAAGGGGTATAAGTGTAATTTTAATTTTTTTGGGAAAGTATAACTTTTCATTTTTAGAGGCGATATAAATATAATTAACTCTAAAATTTTGGTCCCACCAACGGACAAGAAACTATACAATTCATCTCGAATGGAGTTTATTCCCCTGGATCAAATAAATCGGTTGGTTAGTGACTTTATCTCACCTGATGAAATTTGGAACACAGGAAGAATCCAAAACCTCTTTCTTCCCTTTAGGTCATGTTTAATTCACCTTATGGATAAAAGGCCTAAAATATTAATTTTTAATTGTATTGATGACTACTTGGAAAATAATTATTTAGTAAGCTATTAAATAGTTTCAATATGTTTAGGACAATATGCATGAGCATCACAATCGTGTGTTTACTACAATTGGACTACTCTATTGATTGTGTAGTGCAATTACATTCATCCACAAAATAAGGCAAAAGGCCTTGTCACATCATTGTATCACATTATTGGCCTTCCCTCCTCCTTGCTTCTTGATGTGAAGATTTTTGGTTGTTTATCTTCTCAACTCCAATGTGGGGGAACTTTTGTTTCATCATCGGTGAATTGCTGAACCATTTTTCTCCTCTGATGAAAGGCAATACACCAAATAACCAACTCTTCTAGTGAATGATAAAGCTCGTCTCTATTATTTATAGATGTGGTATTTCTGTGGGGTTTTCAGAAAATATCCTAGTTGTACTTTGTCTTGGTTGTTCCAAAGTTTGTCGACATTTGGAAGGAATGATGTTAAGTATTTTGGTAATCTGTATTGTGCAAACATGTGCTTATTTAGCTAATCATTTTGTGCTCCACACTTTACTCTATTATTCTAGCAACTATGTTCTTTCTGGAAAGGAAAGCCGATTCGGAAATAGGTCTATTTCGATAAAAATCTAATCGTGTTCCATGTTCAGTTAATTTCTCATTGTATCATCCACCCCAAAAATTCCCTCGAATACAAAAGTCATATATTTGGTATGAAGACCTTGCCTGTTCGATAATTTTTGGAATATTACTACATGTGTTATCGTTTTGGACATTTAACAATTTTACTTCGTTTTTTTTACTAATGGACATAAAAGTACTGTCAATTTTAAAATTGATTATTGCTTATTTTATTCCACATTGTTATTGTTCCCCCTTTAACATTTTTTTTTTAGCAATTCTCGTCTAGGGGTGGAATTTATTTTGTTGTAATTTTGATTTATAAATTGTTGTCAGACAATGACTAAAGAGGATAGCTCCTAGGCTCATCGCTCATCAAGCAATTCAAATGCTAAGTCCCCAAGCAATTGTACAACTCAAACCTATTCAAACGTGGGTTATTTCTTGTGTTTCTATAATTGAAGCATGGAAGTTATTTTAACGTCTTGGACTTCTAGAAATCCAAGAAGACGGTTCTGTGGCTGTCCTAGCAGCATCGTTCACTAGTTTTAATTATTCCACGCACATATTAATATTCAACACTTTTTCTATTAGATCTTTATCACACTTTGTTCCGTAATAAGCAATTGTTCTATCGTTGCTTAGTTTAAGTCTTGCCATGTAGGGGTCTTATTATGGCACCTTTTAGTAGGTGGACTCATCAATGTATCAACGTTCTAGGGAGGTAATTCCTAGCCTACTAAAACGTATATTTGTACTGATGATTTGATGAAGCAGTACGAGGAACGAATGGCGGTCATCGAAGCACGTCGAGTTAGGGCAACGTGGTTCCTCATTGTGGTTACTTTTACTTGGGTAGTAACTCTTTCGGCAACCATTGCATACTACCCAAGTCATTGACAATCGTAGTATCAGACCTTATCATGGAGAGCTCAATGTTAGAATAGGTGATCAGAAAGTCAATATGGTTGGTTGTTCTGAGAACCATTCGTCAATCTTTGAGCGAAAGTAATATTATGTTGATGAATGTAGTAAGGATTCATCATTGGCAACGATGAGTTTGTTGTGCTTACTGCTAGCATTGAACATAGTTTCGATGTCACAACAAATGCCCACAGACCAGATATATGAATCCAAGAAGTTGTACTGCACATAGGTTGGCTGTCATGGAACCAACTTCTGTAGATAGGTCTGAAACACTCCAAGTCGAGGACCTCTAGATTGGGTATTGAGGGTCCTATAGAGACTTGTACTAAGGATTGCATTCACTGGATGAGTACCGTGTTTCATCAGTGACAAACGTTGGACGTCTATGCAATATTAGTGGGTTAGTTGACAAAGGTGTCAGCTGACTGAGGTGACTCACAAGAATCGTCATATGGAAGCCACTCGGGCTTGGTCGGTATGACTTGTATTCCCGGTTCCGATAGTACGGGATTAGTCCTCGGACTTGAGGAATCACGACAGTCGCTCACATACGAAGGTTGTATCTTGAATCTGGCGAGAGGTGATTGGGTCATATGACATAGCCATCATAAGTCTTATTCAGTGCAGTCGGACTACTTAAAGAGGACGGTAGATTCCAAGATAGGATTTGTCCCCCTGTCAAAGATTATGACAATGAGATCTCCTGTGTGCTCTTAGATGGTTTAGACTCTCAAAGTTTATGGCCATAGCACTTGATTAAGTGGGAAAGGATTTCCTATGTCAATTATAGAGTTAAACCTATCTCAAGTATGAATCATAGATACCTAAGTCAAGGATGGGAACCGCCATCCTATTCCATGCCCTAGACTAAGGCCGGGAGATAGGCGACAGTCGGACCGTACCTATATGTAACTCGGAGCCTAAATGTTCACGCCACATATTCACTTAGTCTCTAGTGTCATGGACTGTTGCTAGACGGCCACCCATCACGACGGACTACTTTGGTTATGAGATAACAAAAAGTAGGTCCAAGTCTAGCTGAGAGTGAACCTAAAGAGTCACACTCGCTTCACCGGATGTGAAAGGAATGCATTTGGAATTAATTCCGGGAGAATGTTTAATTTAATAGAATTAAATTATACTTCTTGGAGATTTAAGTCTTCATGAATTAATTGGATTAATCGAGCTTGAGTTCATAATTTGGATTTTATGAATTTATTAAGCATGGGCTTCCCTTTTAATTAAATTAAAAGGTGAATTAATCAGTGGGCCTGGAATATTAAATAGGATTTAATATAGAGTCTATTGGACCTTTGGACTATTTAGTTTAGAATTAAATAGGCCCATTCCATAAAGCCCATAAAAAATGGATGGACGAGATTTGATCTAGAGGTTTTGAGATTGAAGGCTAGGATTCATCCTAGCATGAGGTTTGACTAGGTCAAATCCTAAGTCAAATAGGATTTGACTAGATCAAATCCCTGGTTTATTAGGATGTGTCTCTTTAGAAGAGGTCGAGTAGGTTTAGAAATAATAATTCTAATAATTCCTTATAAATACTCAAACACGCACTCTTCACATACAAATCTCTAAACATTGTTCCATCTCACCTCTATCTCTCTCTCTCTCTCGTCCACCCTCTCCTACTCTCTCTAAGATTTCCTTTGTTCTTCTTGATTCATTCAAGGTAGAATATTAGAGACGTCGGTAGCGTTAATCAATGGCGTTGTATCGATGTCTCTTCTCCCCTAAACAACTTCTTGCTAGCACAAGAGTTCGTTACTATTTGGTGAAGCGTGTGGACGATTTAGAGGGTCTCTACATTGACATCTTGGTGGCGAAACGGGGAACAATGCATGTAGCCGAAGGAAGAAAACTACGAGGGTAATAGGATTTGACTAGATCAAAATTCCTAGTTCATTAGGATGTGTCTCTTTAGAAGAAGTCCAGTAGGATTAGGAATAATAATTCTAATAATTCCTTATAAATACTCAAACACACACTCTTCACATATAAATCTCTACACATTGTTCCATCTCACCTCTCTCTCTCTCTCTCTCGTCCACCATCTCCTACTCTCTAAGATTTTCTTTGTTCTTCTTGATTCATTCAAGGTAGAACATTAGAGACGTTGGTAGCGTTAATCAATAGCGTTGTATCGATGTCTCTTCTCCCCTAAACAACTTCTTGCTAGCACGAGAGTTTGTTACTATTCGGTGAAGCGTGTGGACAATTTAGAGGGTCTCTACATTGAGATCTTGGTGGCAAAACGGGGAACAATGCATGTAGCCGAAGGAAGAAAACTACGAGGGTAATGTTTCCTCTTTACGTTTCTTGTTCTCTAAATTCTATGGCCTCCGTGTTGTGTAGTTTCTTGAACATGAAATACACCGAACGCCCGGGAGAATCAAGGGCACACCCCTTGATCCGTTATGCATGATTTGATGTATACTTTTATTTCGTTTTAATTTTACGCTTTACCTTTGAGTTCTTCAATACACACTTCCCGCGCTTCCGCCACACCTCTCTCGCGTCGATCACACATTACAGTGGTATCAGAGCCCGATTTGGTGTATAGGCCTAGAATTCTATGTGCTATACGTGTGTTTAAGCATGTTTAATCTATTTTAATTTACGTTTGAAGCATGTTTAGCATAGATCTTGTTTGGAATTTAATTTTGCATGAGATTTTTTTATCTTGGATTTCTTGAATGTGTATATACATGTTCTTGGATTGGAATTATCTTGTGGTTCAGAAAATTACATGAAAATAGCAAAAAGGGGTGAAAAACGGCTTATCGGCATCAGCAGCACGCATGCCACGCGCATAGGGGCGCGGCCGGGCCTGCCTGCACGCGCGCACTCAAGCGCTAGGCGCAGGCACGCGCTCTGCGCGCCTGGTCAAGTCAACCGGTGCCGTTTTCCATTTTCTCCCATTTTTTGCTCATTTTTCGATACTGTTTTTCCTGAATATTTATTATGATATTTACTGCGTTTACTGAACACGTTGACTTGGGATATTTATTTTTGGTTGAGATTTAGATTTTCGTAAAAATAAATATTGCTTTGTTAATGAGGAAAGGGTTTCCTAACAAGAATTAATCTTTGCAATGGTTGCACCAATGATCAAAATTCATGTGTAAAATTTTGCATTAATTTTTGCATTTTTATGATGTTGGACATCATGGTTATTTGTATAGTATGAGCATGTATAGATTTTGACATGTGTTAGTATTGCACAAAGATTGAATTTTGGGATTCTTGAATATGTGGTTATATTCTTGAATCAATGATTTTTTGTGTTTAAGAAAAAGGTTGCAGGGAAAACGTTAAAACATGAAAAATGGCATACCGGCAGGCAGGCGCGGGCGAGGGTCTGGGCGCGCATGCGCACAACACCTGCTTGCCCGCCCGGGCGAGGGCCCGTGTGCGAGCAGGCGCGCGTCCTACGTAGGTTGCGTATGTGCGCTATGCACACAGGTAGTGGCGCTTGCACGCGCGCGCGCTTGGCCGGCAGGGTTGGACCGTTTTTCAGTTTTGCATCGTTTTTCTTGCGTTTTTTGAAATCTGATTTTTCTATATTATTCTGAGAAATTTTTTGAACTGATTAGCTAGGGGCATTTTATTGTTGAGATTGGTTATTTCCTAGAATTAATGTTTCCTTGTTAATTATGGAAAAAGATTTTCCAACAAAAATTGTTGTGCATAGGTTGCACCATTATCCAATTTTTGGTGTGTATATTTTGCATGTAAATTTCTTCGCTTATTTCATGATATGAAATATCATAAATGTTTGAATAGCATTTTACGTGAGATGTGTATTTATGCTATTTGCGTTAATTGGACGGACAAAGGATGGTCACAAAGCCCCTAGATCGCATGTATGGTTTATTTAAATTTATTTGTTGGGTAGGGGCCTGCGTGCCTCTTTGCATCTTCTTACCTCTTTCGTTTTTGCCTTGGAATAATAAGGTTTTGTTTCTCCCTCCTAATGTACTCCCCCAACTGCTGATTGGGGTTTCTTATTTTTTATGATGTAATGAGAGTAGATTAGGAGTAAGGTTTTATTTTTATAAATAATAGCTGCAAGAGAAGACAAGCCCAAGGCATTGGAAGCCCATGGAGGAGGCCATCAGTTGGCGCATGGAGGATCCATAGAGAAGAGACCCAGTGAAGGCTCACGATGGAGAGCCCAAGAAGATGAAGAGGACTTACAAGGCCCATTGCATGTAATGGGTTATAAAAATCTTGTAATAGCGTAGGCCTACCCTTAGATTGACCATTGGTCTACTGCGGGCTCAGTGAGTTGCATAGGTTTAGGCTTGTGATCATCCTACAGGGACGTGCTAGATTTTATTTTTATGCGATGGGTTTTACATGCCTTGAGTATTCTATAGGCTTCGTGTACGTTTACATTTATGCTTAGAATATTCCCACAATTACGCATGCAAAATACTTATTACGTGATGAGGTCTCGTTCCATTAAAACTCTGAACTTGGTTGGACCAAGCTAAAATATTAGATCCCTAATAAATGGACTAGAACCTAAGTTGTTTGTCCAAACCTTCCATCCATGCAAAGTGAGGAAGCTAGTTCCAATCAAATTGTGTGGTCTCACAAGTCGTGGCACGTCTTTTGTCCTAAAAATAAACTGCACGGTTGTTGTGAACAAAGTGAATACACTCGTGTTTCTCTGTCTTTCGAGTCGTGGGGGGCGACAGAGAGTGCTATGATTCGGTTGATGGGTTAGGTCTAACGCTTGAATAACGTGATTCGCTTGGAGTCCTCGGGATCACGTGAAAGGGTGAGGCAAAATATCTTGGGGATCTCGTTGGACGAGAATGGTATGGAATACCTCCCACAAGATTATTTTCCAAGTGAATCGTAAAAGCGGGGTATGGAGAATGTCGCTTGTGGACCCCAAGCCCACTAGGAATCCGTTTCTCGAAACACCATTTGAGAGTGATGGGTTTTCGTAGAAATAGTGGGAGAGGTTAAGGACTAAAGACCGAGTCTTAACTTAAAATTAATATTACTTCATTGTGCTTACTATTTTCTGCTTTGTATATTGTGAATATCTAAGTATCCACCAAATGCAATACTATAGGCTAGTTTATTAAATGGAACCAACTACACGAATTGGCTGTGAAATCTTAAGATGGTCTTAGATTTTCCAGAACCTAACTCACATGCCGGATGAGGACGTTCCTCAACCCTTGTCAGAGGGGTCAACAACTAAACCAATGCTTGGCGTTCAAAAGTTGAAGAACAACCACCGGCAAGTCCACAACATCATCCTAGCCTCGATGATAAATGAGATCTAGAATGATAATGTTGGCTCAATTATGCTTCGTTTGCATAATGTCTATGCGGTCCTGGACCAACATGTAGGATATAATGGAACGAAGGCATCTTGGGAGCTAAGCTGACAGAAGTGACGTCTGTACATGAACATGGAGTGATGATGTTATCCCTTGTGGAGAAGCTCAAAAGACCTCCATGTCGGTCTTGAAATAGAGACGTACATTGACGTGATCCTTCAGTCTCTTCCTCCCTCCTACGAACCATTTATTATCAACATGAATGAGCTTGAAAGAGATCTTCATAGGTTGATAATTATGTTGGTCTAGTACAAGGCAACGATTATAAAATCTACACCGTTGGTACTAGTAGGAGAGGCTTCAACCTCTATAGTGAAAGGCAAGGCTGCCAGACGCCAAAAGAGGAGGAAGGCTAAGGTGACATCAATTGTTAGCACTTCGAGTATTGTTCTTATTACACCGCAAGGCGGAGGTAAAGGAAAGAGCAAAAGGGTTCAACAGTCAAGTTCATAGATTCCTAAGAACGTATGCATTTACTGCCATAAAGAGCGCCATTCGAAGAGGGAGTGTCCTAAACCCCTCTCCAATGAAGATAAAATTTGATATTGAGTATTGACATGATCACTTTACTATGTTTGGTATTGAATACCATTCTTGCCACAAATCTGCGGGTGGTTTGCATAAAGTGAGAAGGATTAGAAAGCTAAGAACAGTTCTAGGATTCAACAATGGCAAGGCCATTGCTGAAAAGGACTAGAGACTTGTTAGGCCTATAATCGTAATTATGTTAGGATAGCTTATAGGAATTACGTAACCTAGCATGATCAAAAGTATATCTCTTTGTTCGACAAAGGTTTTATTTCATACATATTTGATCAATAAGATTATTGAATATTGATTCATGTTTGCTAGTGTTTACACGTAAATTCCTAGAACAGTGTCCCATAAAAGGTTTATACTAAAAATTCAAATGATCTAAATGGATTAATCAAGACCAACTTAGAGATTTGGCATCCGCAACAGGTAGGGGCGGTTTCCTCTCATTAAAGATGAGCAAAATTGGAAGGTTCGAGAAAATTAGAAATAGAATATTCAAATTGACTTAATTTACAAGTCTTTTCTGAAGAAGGAAAAATTCGTTAGCACTTTGTTAGACAAAGTAGGCTAGCTAAATAGTTTATTGGATGAGATCCAGTAAGACAACAGTAGGTTACTGAATACACAAGACCATGAGGGGGTTCACAAGTCTAAAGGTCCTATAGGAAGTTTGGGAATTAGACTTGAGGTGGTGAACCGAAAATGATCGCAAAATTAAACCTGTTTTGATAGGATCGAAAAGGCTGTATATTTAGTGGGAGCTCTTAAGCATCCAGTTGAGAATGAAATTCTCAATGAAATGCTTTCTATAAAGGCCAAGTATGACAATCTCTGATAAATGGAGCGATCGAGCCTCGTGGGATGAAGGTCGATCGAAGTTTCTCCAAATTGCCTTAGCCTGTGTAGATGTGGACTCGAAAATTGCCAACGTGAGGAACGTAGTATTTTGCTAGGAGTCACACACTATGGTGCCATGGTTTGGCAAGCCTGTGTTCTGAAAAAGTCCTTGAGCATGTAGGAGGATCCTACATACGACAAGGGACTAGTGGGAGACAAATTAGACTCGACGTCTAATTTGTACAGGTTTACGGCAGAATTGCTAACGTTGCTTATAATTGCATTTCTTACTTAAACGGATCATATTCCAGTCCCCTTAAGAACAAACCCGAATGTCGTAGAGGTGCGAGTGATCGGGATAAGTTCGATCAAATTTGGATAGTAATCCAAACGACCCACGGAACGTGATGTTGGACATCGTAGTTGGATTTATGGAGAGGAGCCATAGAATCCGCTAGGAAATTCAAACAAGGTTTGCAACACCACATAAGTAGAATAATCGTTTTGACGAGCTCATACGGAGTATGACTCGGTCTTGAACAACGTAGGTGATCAGTGGGAGTAGAAATTGTGTTCCAAGTGTTTAAGTGTGTAATGTCTTGTTCATCATAGATGAATTCAAGATGTTAAGAGTCACTAAAACACAACCGTAGCTCACGAAAGTTCTCCGTGACATTTTAGGGTACCCACATACATATCGTGGATTGAGCTGTTCAAGACTCAGTTATGATAGACTGATGAGAAAGCTCATATATGTAGAGGGATAAGTTGTTCGAGACTCAGTCGTGGTTAGACTGATGAGAAAGCTTAGATACTATGAATAAAGCATTAAGCCATTCAAGACTTAGTCACGATAGGCTAATGAGAAGGATTGGATATTGAGTATCCCCTACATCTTAACCCTAGATAAACATGCGATATATTTAGTCGGTGCATAGGACCGATGTTGAGTATGCTCTTGCATGACTCAACAGAAATCGATAATGCATTGAGGGGTTGAAGACAATAGTCAAGAACAATCCTTAGTACCTGAATAAGGACTAAAGATATGTTCTCGGTGCACCATTTGTGGTGAGTTGTTTTGGAAGGCTAAAGTGATACTAGCTTCCAGAGCATAGTGAAAAACGGTTAGTCTGAAAGGTATGCACAGTCAGGCTCGATGATGATTATGGTAGCTTGAAAGAGTTTTTCAAGCGGGATACCGTAAGGGCTTCATCAAAAAGTCAATTGCACTGGATACAGGTTATGGGTGAAAACCGCATCCATAAGTTGGACGTGGTGCCTAGCACAGCCAAGCCGATGGTCATCTATATGGTAGACAACCAGGCGATGGCAAAAGTTAAGGCGCAAGATCTCATCACAAGATCCAAGGAATATTCTTAGATAACCACCATTTCCAAACGACGATGGTGGATAGAGGTAACACGGTTGGACCGTATTGCTTCGGAGGAAATATAGTAGATTCACGAGACCTCAGTCGGTAGCGTAGATTACTCATGCTCAGAGGGTTCTGAAAAAAGTGGGTAATTGACTTAATGGTCAAGTGGGAGATTGTTACAATAGGTGACCAGAAAGTCAATATGGTTGGATGTTTTGAGAACCATTCGTCAATCTTTGAACGAAAGTACTATTATGTTAATGAATGTAGTAAGGATTCATCATTCGTAACGATGAGTTTGTTGCGCTTACTGCTAGCTTTGAACATGGTTTCGATGTCACAACAACGTCCACAGACCGGACATATGAATCCAAGAAGTTGGACCGCGCGTAGGTTGGCGATCATGGAACCAACTTCTGTAGATAGGTCTGAAACACTCCCAGTCGAGGACCTCGAGATTGGGTATCGAGGGTCCTATAGAGACTTGTGTTAGAATAGGTGACCATGTAAGCCAATTTTGGCGGGTATATGTAACCTATGTCTAGACAATTATAAGTGTTTTGATAAATCATTAATGAATAAAGAAGTGAATTTCATTTGGCATTACTTTGTTTGTGTTCACTTTTCTATATCTGTTCACTATGCAAACAAAGCCCACGGACTGAGAATCAATTTCGGGGACTGGGACTACGCTTGGAGGTAGGTCCATGGAATCAGTCTTCCCGAATCAGTCCGGAAATCTCCAAGTCAAGGAATCCCGAAAATGGGTACCGGGATTCCATTTGAGACTTGCACTAAGCATCTGCTGTCGTGTTTCATCGACGGGTGACGAGGATCGTCTAAGCAGTGTTAGTGGGTTAGCATGCGAGGACGCAGCTGACTGAGGTGACTCGCGGGAACCGTCTTACGGAGGACCTTGAGTATGGTCAGCAAGGTATGACGTGTATTCCCGGTTCCAACGGTACAGGTCAAGTCCTTTGACTTGAGGAATTGCTGAGTTTACCTGTACATCAGGGCTGTATCTTAGATATGGTGAGAGATTGCCAGAATTCTCTTTGGTAGTCATAAGCCATGTCTAGTGCAGTCCTGGTGTGCAAAGTGACAGTAGTTTCCAAGAAAGGATCTGTCTCCTGTCAATAGGTTTTGACAGTTGAGTCTCATGTATGCTCTAGGTCTTGTCCCTAAAACTGTGGCCACAGTGACTGAACAGAAGGGAAGGTTTCCCTTGCGGCGTTTAGTGAGGACAGACCGACACTTAGGTCCAAGATGGGTACCTGCGTTATCCGTGCCCTAGACACTAAGTGATGAGACCGAAGACAGAAGGACAAGCATACTGTTAGAGCCTAAATGTTCATCCCTGAATATTTCACCTAGTCTCTAGTGTCATGGACCGTTGCTAGATGGCCACCCATGGTAACGGACGGATTCTAGGAATCCGACCAAGTCTAGCTGAATGGTGAACCTAAAGAGTCACACACTATCCACACACAATTAAATATTTAATTTGGAATTAAATATTGGAGTGAAGGAATGATTAAATTAGATTTAATCGGGACCTTTATTTTTCTTGGAGAAATAATTCTTTCTATTTAATAGAAGGAATTAAATTGATAAATTGGATTTATCAAAGGGATTTATTTAATGGGCTTAAATAATATTTATATTTATTTTAGCCTCTTGGAAATATTTAAATAGGTTTTAAATATTTCCATTAAATTAAATCAACGGTTGAGATCAATGGGAGAGATGGATGGCTAGGATCGTTTTGACTAGGTCAAAACATTAGTTTGACTAGGACTTTGACTAGGTCAAAATCCTAATCAAATTAGAGTTCTTAAAAGAGGAGTTTAAAGAGGATTAAACTCCTCTTCTATATAAACCCCTAGCATCCTACAATTTACATGATGATGAATCTCCAACACACACACTACAACACACACACACGGATCTCTCTCTCCCATCTCTCTCGTCCGCCCTCTCTCTCTCTCAAGAAAATAGTTTTCTTGATTCTTTTGTTCTTGGAACATTAGAATCTTGATGAATCAATACCATTAATTGATAATGTGTTATTGATTCATCCACTCCAAAATTATACACTTGTTCGTTGCTAGCACGACGTGCAAGATACGTGGGTGGATCGTGTGTCACGAATTAGAGGGTCTCAAAGACGGGATCTTGGTGCAAAACGGGGAACAACGCGTGTAGCCGTTGAAGACGAAAACGACAACGGGTAGGTCTCGTTTTAAATTTTCGTCCCTCTTTAATTTCCAACCCTATGGCCTCCATGATTTGCTTTATGTTATATGTTCATGAGATACACCGAATGCCCGGGAAATTTCAAAGGCACACCCTTTGAAACGTGTTTTAATTTAAAAGCATGTTTAAATTCCGCATTTATTTTTAATTATACCGCGCTTCCGCATTCGCGCTTTTCCCGGGACGATCCACATAATCTTTCAGTGGTATCAGAGCCCGGTTCGGTGTATAGGCCTAGGGTTTATGTGCGTTTTAAGCATGAAACGTGAAATAGCATGTTGTAATTAAATCTTGAATTTCTTGATTCTTGAAGCATGTTATTTTATTGCTTTTAATTCGTGTGAATTGCTGAATATTGGTATTTTCTGTTTTTCTTGGGAATCGGGATGGGAATTAATCTGAAAAACGAGAAAACGTCACAGCCGGCCAGCCGGGAAGGCTGGCCGCGCGCAGCCGAGCGCTGCCGGCAGGGCAGACGCGCGCAGGCATGGGAAGCCTGCGCGCGCGCGCGCTGCCGGCCGCGCAGGGGCAGCGCGCAGCCGGGTTGGCTGCGCGCGGGCGTGCGCGCATGGAGACGCCTCCAGGCGCGCGCGCGGGCAGACAGAGGTGTCTGCGCGCGCGCGCCCGCAGGCGCGCCCATGCGCGCGCGCGCGCAAGGCTGGCGGGCGGAGGAGCCCGCGCGCGGACGGGCACCAGGCGCGCGCGCACGCAGACGGAGGCGTCTGCGCGCGCGCGCCCGGCAGGCACGCCCAGTGCGCGTCTGCGCGCGCGCTCTGCGCGCGACGCAGGGATGCGGCCGGTGGCCAGCAGGCCAGCGCGCGCGCACAGGCAAAGGAGCCTGCGCGCGCGTCGGCCTGCCGGAACACCAGGCCGCGCAGCGCGCTGCCGGCCAGGCGCGCGCGCACGCAGGCAAGGGGCCTGCGCGCGCGCGCCCGGCCAGGCAGTGCCTGCGCGCGCAGGGGCGGCAGGCTGGGCCTGCTGCCCTGCGCGCACGGCCTGCCAGCTGCTGCCGGTGGCGGCGGCCGGCGGCTGCTGCAGCTAGGGTTTTTTGAAACCCTAGCATTATTTTTTTTTTATTTATTATTTACTTTTCAGTTTTAATTTTGAATTAATTCTGAAAATTCGTTTTTTGGGTTCAATTTTGCCTAAATTCCTAAAGACATTATTTTAGGAGTAAAATAAATTGGATTTAGAATCCCGGGGTTATTTTACTTAAAATAATGAGGAAAGGTTTTCCTAAAACGAGAAAAAATATTATTACCAATATTTGTGTTTTATTTTTCACACGTTGCGCACATGTTCATTTATTTTCATCTTGGATTGATGTGATTGGAAATCATGTGTTGTTGGAATATTATGATTATGTGATTGGATCATGTAATTATGTGTGTTGGATGGAAATGGATGATCACGAGCCCTAGACCGAATGTATGGTTTAATTTACTGTTGGGCCTGTGTGCCTCTTTAACTGCTTTCTCCTTCTCTCTTTCTAGTGCCTTGGAATAATAAGGCTTTCTACCTCCCTCCTTATGTACTCCCCCGGGGTTTCGCTGGGGTTTCTAATTTTTTTATATGTAATGAGAGTAGACTAGGAGTGAGGTTTCCATTTTTGTAATTGGTGGAGAAGAAGGAAGGACCACATGGAGAGCACAGACCGGAGGTCCCTTGGCGTTTTCCATGAAGTGAAGAAAGAGAAAAAGAGACCAAGGCCCATCAGAATGATGATTGGGTTACTATTATTGTAATAGTATAGGACCAACCCTAGATTGACCATAGATCCACTGCGGGCTCAGTGGATCGCATAGGATTCGGGCTTGTGATCATCCAACAGGGGCGTGCTAGGCTTTAATTTTGCATGTGGTTATTGTGATGGATGAATGGGTTTTATTTATCATGTATAACTGCTATGGATGAATTTCATTTATGCATTTTTGGATAAATGTATGGATATAGTATGAGATCTCGGTCATTATTACTCTCACATTGGTTGGACCAATGTTAAAATATTAGACCCTAGATAAAGTGGACATGAACTCTAGGAGTTCGTCCATGCCTTCCAATCCGTGGCATAGTGAGGAAGCTGTTTTAGGTCAATAGCGTGGTCTCACGAGTCGTGGCACGTTATTGTACTTAAAAGAAGCTGCACTATGTCATGAACGAAAAATGGGCTGCTGCTACCTGTCTCACGAGTCGTGGGGGTACTAGTGGGTCCATGGCTCGGTCGATTGGGTCGGGTCTAACGCCTAATTAGCATGATTCGCTTGGAGTCCTCGGGATCATGCAAAAGGGTGAGGCAATAATCTTGGGAATCTCGTGGAACGAGAATGGTATGGAATACCTCCCACAGGATCTTTTCCATGCGAATCGTAAAAGCGGGGTATGGGAAAAATCGCTGTGGATCCCAAGCCCACTAGGAAAGGATTTCCCGAAAACTACGTTTGAGAGTACCGTGTTTTCGTATAAATAGTGGGAGGATTAAATGACTAAAGACCAAGCATTTAATTATTTTTATCAAACCACCGTCTTTACTTTCTGCTGATCGCGCGTTGTTTTTCAACATGTAGATTTTAAAATGTCTAAGAACCCACTTTCAACCATTCTTGAGACAAACAAATTTAATGGAACCAACTACAACGACTGGTTGCGCAATCTCAGGATAGTCCTGGATTATGAGAACCAAGGCTACGTCATGGACGAGCCTCTCCCTAGGACCTTACCGGAAGGATCCACGCCAGAGGAACGTGAGACGTTCGAGACTTGGCATAAGGATAACCGGAAGGTTCGTAGCATCATACTTGCTTCGATGACCAATGAGATTCAAAAGCAATATGAAAGGCTAGACGATGTCCCTTCCATAATGGCTCGCCTTAAGGATTGCTATGCAGTCCCGGACCGGCATACTAGGTATGTCGCGACCAAGGCGTTCTTTGGAACTAAAATGACAGAAGGATCCTCTGTACAAGAACATGGGGTTAAAATGCTTACCCTAGTGGAAAAGCTCGAGGACCTAAAGGCAGGTCTCGATAACGAAACGTACATAGATGTGATCCTTCAGTCACTCCCACCCTCCTTTGATCAATTTATTGTCAACTACAACATGAATGCACTTGAGAAGGGTATTCATGAGTTGATCAATATGTTGGTGCAATACGAGGCAACGACTAAGAAGTCCACGCCTTCGGTATTGTTTGGAGGTGCTTCTACTTCCAAGACGAAAGGCAAGGGCGCCGGACGTTGGAAAAGGAAGAAAGGGAAGGGAAAGGCAGTCATAGCAGCTACGAAACACTCAGAGTGTTCCCATTGCCAAAGAGGGGAAAGGCAAAGGAAAGGGAAAGGTTGTCTCCAAGCAACAGTCGAAGGCATATGACATATGTATCAACTGCCGTGAGAAAGGGCATTGGAAGAGAGAGTGCCCCAAACTCTTCTCAAACCAAGGTATATTTGTGATTGAGGTTAACATGGTCACTAATTCTGCCTCTTGGGTATTGGATACCGGCTGTGGAGCTCACATTTGCAATGATTTGCAGGTGTTGAAAAAGAAGCAGAAAACTAAGTAGCGGGGACATGATCCTGAAGCTCGGAAATGGCAAGGCCATCTCGGCAGAAGCAGTAGGATCCGCCACTTTAGTTATTAGTGATACCATTAGCATAGAATTAGAGCAAGTTTATTTTGTACCCAGTATGATTAAAAACATCATTTCCATTCCATTGTTAGACAATAATGGTTATGAGTTTAAAATCAATAAAAAATTGCTTTTATTTGATGAGGTGTGGAATTGCTCATCTACTTGGTACATTACATAATGGGCTCTATATCTTGCAACAAACGAATTTCGTTCTTAACGCTCAACACAAACGGAAATTAGATAATAACGGGAACGCACGTCTGTGGCACGCTAGGCTAGGTCACATATCCCAAGATAGGATGAAAAGGTTGGTAGACTCAAAGAACCTAGAGGTTGGGGACTTGAGTAATCTACCAACTTGTGAATCTTGTCTAAAAGGGAAAATGACCAAGAAGCCCTTTGTAGGACAAAGCAGGCTTGCCACAGGTCTGTTGGACTTGGTCCATACAGACGTGTGTGGACCACTAAGGACGCAGGCCCGAGGTGGGTTCTCCTACTTCATAACCTTCACCGATGATCATTCACGGTATGGTTATGTTTACCTAATGAGGTACAAGTCTGAAGCTCTTGAGAGGTTTAAAGAATTCAGACTTGAAGTGGAGAACCAGACCAACTGCAAAATTAAAGTCCTACGGTCAGACCGAGGCGGTGAATACCTTAGTGCCGAATTCCTAGATTATCTAAAGGAACATGGTATAATATCAGAATGGACACCTCCCGGAACACCACAGTTAAATGGCGTCTCTGAAAGGAGGAACCGAACCCTGTTGGACATGGTTCGTTCCATGATGAGTTTTACCAAATTGCCCCTATCGTTTTGGGGTTATGCATTAGAAACGGCAGCCAAGTTATTGAATTTGGCGCCTACTAGTGTAGTGACCCAAACGCCATATGAGATATGGCACGGCAAGCCTGCATCCTACAACTACTTGAAAGTGTGGGGTAGCCCCGCATACGTCAAGAGGTTAGTAGGAGATAAGCTAGAATCCAGGTCTAGCCTATGCAGGTTCGTTGGATACCCTAAAGAAACTGCGGGTTATTACTTTTATGACCCTTTGGAACAAAAGGTATTTGTTTCAAGGAATGCAGTATTCTTGGAGCAAGGCTTCCCGGAGGATATCCAACCTGATGAGCTGATCCTTGAGGAATCAAGTGATGGAACTCAGTCATCAGAAACAGTCGCGGAAACCTCACCTAGAGGATTCAGGATAGACACTAGGAGGACTGACCTACCTAGAGAAGTCCAACATGCTAGGCATGAAGGACAACCTCAAGGCAGGCCAGCCCTGGCCCCTGAACCGCCGGCTCCGATACAGTCAGCGCCCACAGTTACCACTAACGTTCCCGTTCTCCGAAGGTCCACTAGAGAATCCAGACCTCCAGTGAGATATGGATTTCTAGGTGCGACCGATCTTCTGGATAACGATCCTAAGACATACGGGGAAGCGATGTCAGACATCGACTCTGGGAAATGGCTTGAGGCCATGAAAACCGAAATGGACTCCATGAGCGAGAACCAAGTTTGGAGACTTGTAGATCCACCGAAAAGTGTTAAGCCAGTGGGCTGTAAGTGGGTCTACAAGCGCAAACTCGGCGTTGATGGAGAGGTCACTACCTTCAAGGCTAGGCTTGTAGCTAAGGGATACACTCAACGACCCGGGGTCGATTTTGAGGATACCTACTCGCCAGTAGCCATGGCTAAATCCATTCGGATCCTGCTTGCCATAGCAGCATGGTATGACTATGAAATATGGCAGATGGACGTGAAAACGGCCTTCCTCAACGGCTTCGTTGAAGAAGAGATCTATATGGATCAGCCGGAGGGTTTCACGGTCGCTGGAGAAGAACAGAAAGTCTGTCGTCTCCAGAAGTCCATCTATGGCCTCAAACAAGCTTCCCGGAGTTGGAACATTCGATTTGATAAGGTAATACGGGGTTATGACTTCATCAAAAACGAATCCGACCCTTGTGTATACAAGAAGGTCAGTGGGAGCTCCATAGTGTTCCTAGTGCTTTACGTGGATGACATTCTGCTCATTGGAAATGACGTCAGAATGTTAGGAAACACGAAAGCATGGCTGTCAACCAAGTTTTCCATGAAGGACTTGGGTGAAGCATCCTACATCCTAGGCATCCAGATTGTCAGGGACAGATCTAAAAGGATGTTAGGGCTCACCCAAAACTCGTATATGGAGAAAGTCCTAAAGAGATATCGAATGGACAACTCCAAACGAGGGTTCCTTCCTATGAGGCATGGGATCAAGTTGTCCAAGAAACAGTCCCCGCAGACTGATGAGGAACTTGAAAAGATGAAAGTCATCCCCTATGCTTCTGCCGTAGGTAGCATCCAATATGCGGTCCACTGCACCAGGCCTGACATTGCATACGCTTTGAGCGTGACTAGCAGATATCAGTCCTGTGCAGGAGAGGCACATTGGAATGCCGTTAAGGGCATCCTTAAGTACCTTAGGAGGACTAAGGAAATGTTCTTGGTCTATGGCAATGGAGAACTTATTCTGGAAGGCTTTAGCGACGCTAGCTTCCAGTCTGATGACGATGATGCCAAGTCTCAATCGGGGTATGTATTCAAGCTCAACGGAGGAGTAGTGGCTTGGAAAAGTTCCAAGCAAGCAACCACTGCTGACTCCACCACTGAGGCTGAATACATAGCAGCTTCAGAAGCTGCTAAGGAAGCGGTTTGGATGAGAAACTACATCCAAGAGTTGGGTGTGGTGCCCTAGCATCGCCGAGCCCGTTGTCATCTTCTGTGATAACAACGGTGCAATAGCGCAAGCGAAGGAACCGAGATCTCACCACCGTTCCAAACACATTCTTAGACGCTACCATCTTCTTAGAGAAATGGTAGGAAGAGGTGACGTTCGGATGGACCGAGTCAACTCAGCAGACAACACAGCAGACCCGCTGACAAAGCCTTTGTCGCAAAGTGCTCATACGCAACATCTTGAGAAGATGGGGATTAGGCATATGGGTGATTGGCTTTAAAGGTCAAGTGGGAGATTGTTAGAATAGGTGACCATGTAAGCCAATTTTGACGGGTATATGTAACCTATGTCTAGACAATTATAAGTGTTTTTGATAAATCATTAATGAATAAAGAAGTGAATTTCATTTGGCATTACTTTGTTTGTGTTCACTTTTCTATATCTGTTCACTATGCAAACAAAGCCCACGGACTGAGAATCAATTTCGGGGACTGGGACTACGCTTGGAGGTAGGTCCATGGAATCAGTCTTCCCGAATCAGTCCGGAAATCTCCAAGTCAAGGAATCCCGAAAATGGGTACCGGGATTCCATTTGAGACTTGCACTAAGCATCTGCTGTCGTGTTTCATCGACGGGTGACGAGGATCGTCTAAGCAGTGTTAGTGGGTTAGCATGCGAGGACGCAGCTGACTGAGGTGACTCGCGGGAACCGTCTTACGGAGGACCTTGAGTATGGTCAGCAAGGTATGACGTGTATTCCCGGTTCCAACGGTACAGGTCAAGTCCTTTGACTTGAGGAATTGCTGAGTTTACCTGTACATCAGGGCTGTATCTTAGATATGGTGAGAGATTGCCAGAATTCTCTTTGGTAGTCATAAGCCATGTCTAGTGCAGTCCTGGTGTGCAAAGTGACAGTAGTTTCCAAGAAAGGATCTGTCTCCTGTCAATAGGTTTTGACAGTTGAGTCTCATGTATGCTCTAGGTCTTGTCCCTAAAACTGTGGCCACAGTGACTGAACAGAAGGGAAGGTTTCCCTTGCGGCGTTTAGTGAGGACAGACCGACACTTAGGTCCAAGATGGGTACCTGCGTTATCCGTGCCCTAGACACTAAGTGATGAGACCGAAGACAGAAGGACAAGCATACTGTTAGAGCCTAAATGTTCATCCCTGAATATTTCACCTAGTCTCTAGTGTCATGGACCGTTGCTAGATGGCCACCCATGGTAACGGACGGATTCTAGGAATCCGACCAAGTCTAGCTGAATGGTGAACCTAAAGAGTCACACACTATCCACACACAATTAAATATTTAATTTGGAATTAAATATTGGAGTGAAGGAATGATTAAATTAGATTTAATCGGGACCTTTATTTTTCTTGGAGAAATAATTCTTTCTATTTAATAGAAGGAATTAAATTGATAAATTGGATTTATCAAAGGGATTTATTTAATGGGCTTAAATAATATTTATATTTATTTTAGCCTCTTGGAAATATTTAAATAGGTTTTAAATATTTCCATTAAATTAAATCAACGGTTGAGATCAATGGGAGAGATGGATGGCTAGGATCGTTTTGACTAGGTCAAAACATTAGTTTGACTAGGACTTTGACTAGGTCAAAATCCTAATCAAATTAGAGTTCTTAAAAGAGGAGTTTAAAGAGGATTAAACTCCTCTTCTATATAAACCCCTAGCATCCTACAATTTACATGATGATGAATCTCCAACACACACACTACAACACACACACACGGATCTCTCTCTCCCATCTCTCTCGTCCGCCCTCTCTCTCTCTCAAGAAAATAGTTTTCTTGATTCTTTTGTTCTTGGAACATTAGAATCTTGATGAATCAATACCATTAATTGATAATGTGTTATTGATTCATCCACTCCAAAATTATACACTTGTTCGTTGCTAGCACGACGTGCAAGATACGTGGGTGGATCGTGTGTCACGAATTAGAGGGTCTCAAAGACGGGATCTTGGTGCAAAACGGGGAACAACGCGTGTAGCCGTTGAAGACGAAAACGACAACGGGTAGGTCTCGTTTTAAATTTTCGTCCCTCTTTAATTTCCAACCCTATGGCCTCCATGATTTGCTTTATGTTATATGTTCATGAGATACACCGAATGCCCGGGAAATTTCAAAGGCACACCCTTTGAAACGTGTTTTAATTTAAAAGCATGTTTAAATTCCGCATTTATTTTTAATTATACCGCGCTTCCGCATTCGCGCTTTTCCCGGGACGATCCACATAATCTTTCAACTTGCACTAAGGATTGCATTTATTGGATGAGTACCGTGTTTCATCAGTGACAGACGTTGGACGTCTATGCAATATTAGTGGGTTAGTTGACAAGGGTGTCGACTGACTAAGGTGACTCGCAGGAATCGTCATATGGAAGCCACTCGAGCTTGGTCGGTATGACTTGTATTTTTAGTTCCAATAGTCAGGGATTAGTCCTCGGACTCGAGGAATCACAATAGTCGCTCACATACGAAGGTTGTATCTTGAATCTGGCCAGAGGTGATTGTGTCATAAGACATAGCCAACATAAGCCTTGTTCAGTGCAGTCGGAGTACGTCGAGAGGACGGTGGATTCAAAGATAGGATCTGTCCTCTGTCAAAGATTATGGTAGCGAGATCTTCTATGCGCTCTGAGATGGTTTAGACTCTCAAAGTCTATGGCTATAGCACTTGATTGAGTGGGAAAGGATTTCCTACGTCAATCATAGGATTAAAAATATCTCAAGTTTGAAGCATACATGCCTAAGGCAAGGATGGGAACCGACATCCTATTCCATGCCCTAGACTAAGGCCGGGAGATAGGCGACAGTAGGACAGTACCTGTATGTAACTCAGAGCACAAATGTACACACCACCAATCGTGGCGGACTACTTTGGTTATGAGATAACAGGAAGTAGGTCCAAGTCTAGCTGAGGGTGAACCTAAAGAGTCACACCCGCTTCATCGGATGGGAAAGGAATTAATTTCGGGAGAAGGTTTAATTTAATAGGATTAAATTATACTTCTTGGAGATTTAAGCCTTCATGAATTAATTGGATTAATCGGGTTTGAGTTCATTAATTGGATTTTATGGATTTAATAAGCATGGGCTTCCCTTTTAATTAAATTAAAAGGGTGAATTAATTAGTGGGCTTGGAATATTAAATAGGATTTAATATAGAGTCCATTGGACCTTTGGACTATTTAATTTAGAATTAAATAGGCCCATTCCGTAAAGTCAATCGAAAATAGATGGACAAAATTTGATCTAGAGGTTTTGAGATGGAGGGCTAGGATTCATCCTAGCATGAGGTCAAATCCCTGGTTGATTAGGATATGTCTCTCTGGAAGAGGTTGAGTAGGATTAGGAATAATAATTCCTTGTAAATACTCAAACACACACACACACACACACACACTTCACATACAAATCTCTACACATTATTCCATCTCACCTCTCTCTCTCTCTCTCTCTCTTGTCCACCCTCTCCTACTCTCTCCAAGATTTTCTTTGTTCTTCTTGGTTCATTCAAGGTAGAACATTAGAGACGTCGGTAGCGTTAATCAATAGCGTTGTATTGATGTCTCTTCTCCCCTAAACAATTTCTTGCTAGCACGAAAGTTTGTTACTACCCGGTGAAGCGTGTTGACAATTTAGAGGGTCTCTACATTGAGATCTTAATGGCAAAATGGGGGAACAATGCGTGTAGCCGAATGAAAAAACTACGAGGGTAATGTTTCCTCTTTACGTTTCTTGTTCTCTAAATTCTATGGCCTCCATGTTGTGTACTTTCTTTAACACCAAACGCCCGGGAGAATCAAGGGCACACCCCTTGATCCGTTATGCAGGACTTGATGTATGCTTTTATTCCGTTTTAATTTTACGCTTTACCTTTGAGTTCTTAAATACACAATTCCCGTGCTTCGGCCGTGCCTCTCCTGGGCTGATCCACATGTTACACTCAATTGGAAGTTGGGTTTTGAGTTCAAATCTCATTGTTGGTAAATATGTTATTGCCTGCAATCATATCATTTTGTTAAGCCCTATTATTTAGGTTCATACGGCACTGACGCCTTATTAAAGTGGGAGCTTAATATTATATTGGTAGAATTTTCCATTGTAATATGCCGACCTTGTTCACCTACTTTACACTTTGTAATAATGTAAAAATTTCGTAACTACCTTGATAAAGTTATTATAGGATAATTAATTATGATGCATGTCTTGTCGTTGTTATGGTGTGGATAGATCATTGTTGTTCGTATCTTACTGTGAAATTAACAAAATTCGTCAGTAACCTTTTACTCATTAATTTATTAATTAGTTACTATAGCTTTTATCGTATGAACAATGTACTACAGACAATTGCAACACAAGGGTTTTAGCATGGTTTAGGCACACTAATGTTGCAGATAACTCCGAACCATCATAATGTTCTTGAAAATGGGCTTATCCTCCATATTGGTTCAGTTTAGTTTAGTTGGTATGCCCCATATTTATTCATTCTCCACCAACTAGTATTTACTGACTCTTGTCCTAGAATTTGCTATATATATATATATATATGTGAGACTAATGAAGCTGGGGTCAACACCATTTTCTACCACCCTTACAAAATTGGCACATTCCTTTTTGCATTGTCGTATCTTTGGGTTACCTCTAGTCGAGCAAAACAACCAAAAATGTGCCCTCCTCAAAAAAGTTTTTCTCTTGCAAACATTTTAGCTAGGTAATGGACATAGTGTTCATTGGCGAGCTTGTTCATAAGCTGCAATCCGGTTACCTTGAAAAAGGACAACCAAGTGAAGGAGCCATAAGCACCGCCATTTTGATTGTGAACATTATGGTTGGTACTCATTTATGCTACTATTATGGCCGGTGCCATTTGAACCATTTGAAGGAGTGACATGCCTGTTAGAATGGGTCACCAGAAAGCTAATTGGATTAGCGGTTTTGGGAACTATTAAGCACTTTTTATTAAAATAATATTGACTAGATGAATACAGTAAGTGTTCGTCCGTGGCACTATGTGTTTGTTGTGCTTACTCATTACATTGAATAGTTTCAACGTCAAGACAAATGCTCACATACCAACTGGATAACCTATGTAGTTGGTTGCACATTGGATGACAGCTATGAAACCAACTTCTGAGGGTTGGTCCGAAATGTTTCAAGTCGAAGGCCTCGAGACGGGGCATCAAGAGTCATATAGAGACTTACACTAAGTATTGCATTAATTGGATGATTGTCGCGTTTCATCGACGACAGACGTAGGTCGTCTATGTAATTTTAGAGGGTTAGTTGACAAGGTTGACAGCTGAATGAACTGACAAAGCAGGGAGTCATCATATGGAAGCTTTGGAGGCTTGGTTGGCATGCTTGGAATTCCCCGATTCCGGTGTTACGGGATTAGTCCTCGGATTTAAGGAACCATGACAATCACATACATATGATAGTTGTATCTTGGATCTGGTAAGAGATGACCGTGTCTAGGATGCGGTCATTATAATCCTTGTCCAGTGCAGTGGAAATGTGTAGTGAGGATGGTGGTTTCCAAGATCTGTCACCTATTAGTATATGACAGTCGAGTCTCCTATGCACTCTCAGACGGTTTAGCTCTTCGAATATGTGGCTGCAGTGATTGGTTGAATAGGGAACAGTTTTCTTTGTCAATCTATATAGAGTAAACGTATCTCAAGTAGTGAACGTAGTTGTCTAGTCCATCTGAACTGACACCCAATCTCTAGACTTAGATCGGGAGATGGTTGATGGAAGGACCGTACTTGTATGGAACTCGAGAGCTTAAATGTTCATGCCAACATTCACCTGATTTCTAGTGCTATGGACAGTTGCAAGACAGCCACCCATGGTGACGGACATTTATGATTAATGGTTAATAAGAAACAATTAATTAAATTTGATTTAATTAATTAATTGTGTTGGACATAAGCCTAAGTCTAGCTGAGGGTGAACCTAAAGATTCACACACAAATCACTATGAAAGTGGTGGAATTAATTATGGAAAAAATAAATTAATTTAATTGGATTAAAATAATTCATGAAAATTATAAATAATTGGATCATTTATTTGGAAAATTCATTTGATGGTTCGCCAAAGATCTAATAATTGGATTAATTAAATTTGCGCATGACACTTAAATTAATTGGATTAATCAATTAGGCTTGGTCTAATTAATTGATTGGATCAGTTGATTAGTGTTTGAGCTTGTGTTTATTTTATTGGATTAAATAAATTAGTATTTGGGCTGAAATTAAACCACATGGACCTTGGGGCTTGATTTAATTTAATTAAAACAAGTCAGGTCTAATACTTGAAGTCTAAGACAAAGGAGCGAGCACAAGTTAAGAAGGAGCTGAAACTCCTCCACATGTGATTGTGTGTGGCCGGCCATCATGGTACATGATGCACAAGTAGTGCACAAATGGTTGGTGGTTATACACAAGTAGTGCTTGTGTCTGTGTGGAAGTTGTCTAGGTGATAACTTGCTTCTACTCACAAAAATATACACAAGACTAAAATATACACATCCTTCACTTGGATGGCTGCACTGACGACACTTGTGTTTTTCTTAGAGAAAAATACAATTTTCTTTATCAACATTCTCCTTGTTCTTCTTGAATTGGATTCAAGTCAAGAATAAATCAAAACTAAATACACTAATTAAAAGTGTTGTTTTGAATTTTGTTTCTTCAAGCTTTAGTTCTATCTAGCAATAGGTTTTTACTTGTCTTCCAAGTGTGGTGTGGACGAATTAGAGGGGTCCTACTTTGGATCCTAACGTGGACGACGTTTGGAGAAAAATAGAAACAATGCTTGTTACCGTACAACATAAGAAAATAAAAAGATAAAGTTTCAATTTAGAATTCTTGTATATTTTGTTTTCTCTTTTAGCTACTTGTCCCACATACTTTATCATGATGTTGATGTGTTTGAAAACACCAAATGCCCGAGAATTCAAATGAACATCCCTTTGATACCGATTTAAATTTCTTTTATTTTACGCTTCCGCTGCGTTCCCAGGCCGTACTGATTCTTTCAATGCCACCTTCACCTGGCTAATTAACTAAGCCAGCATACGATGGAGTCCACGGTGAAAACTGCTTCTCGTTGACGACGCTTGATGCATGGGATGACATAAGCAGGCTAAATGGACATAACGTTGTCCTCAAAATGTTTCATGTTTGATATTATAAATCCATGCATTAATTTGGTATTAATATCGGAATACATAATTGATAGTAAATAAGCTTTACTCTATGACGACATTCCTTCTTGAATATGTTAAATGCGCTTAATCTTTTTCCTATTGCAAGAGAAGCCATTTGCTCGTGCTGCCTAGGACGAATTGAAAATAATTTTCAGTGAACCCTCATATGAGCCTAACGACTTGAATGATGACAAACTCTATGGTGAATGAGTTGCTAGGCCTGAAGAAACTTTTATTACAATTTTGTCTAATGAAAATGGGTCATCCTCCGGGGATTCAGTCTTCAACTCTGCCTAGTAAAATACTTAAGAATATACCAAATCTATTTTGCATCCACTATATAATTTTATAATGTGTATGTTAAATCAAGGTGTTTTAACCGTCATTTGGTATGTTTTCTCATATGAGGACTCCAGTTCTTTGTGCTTCAATGTTGTTTTGTACTATTTTTCAATGAGTCATTGTAACTAAATATTATAATGCCAAGCACAAATTACGCTTGTAATTTGTAGTATTTTGTTTGTACCTTATGGATGATTGCTTTCTGTATTATCCTCTACTTATTATTTTTGTTTCAATTCCTGTCATTACAAAGTTTATCTATGTTTTCCATCTTTATTATATTCAATTAAGAGTTTGTTGAAAGGTGAATAATAAATGACGCAATGGTAACCATTTTCGAAGGGGATATAATTATTAATCACATTTCAATAATCAATGAATCCAAATAAGAACACCAATTAGCTTCACTGCGACGCAGTATTTAAGGTATACTACGTAGAAACTTGAACTTCATAAATCAATAACATGTTATTATTCATCTGGATATCAAATTATAAGGCCATCCAAGTTATCCTCACATTAAATTAAATATAATGTGTTAGCCAAAAATATTTTTGTAACACAATTTTAAAATAATGTGTAGTCCAACTGTACCAGTATCCTAGTTGTGTTAAACGTGAAGGAATTTTAGCTTGTATTTTTTGTTTTCTATTTTTTTATTCGAAAAATGCGCAAAATAGTGTATTTGAGCTTACTTTATAAGCTAATAAAAATTGTGTTATTGCGTTAACATATTTTTACCACTGCAAGTATGACAACATTGTTTGGCATTTAAGTTATCTTGTTCCCATTTCTATACACTGGATTTAGTGAAGAAAAACCATCTTTTACTTGTGCAATATGATTATAATATCCCATTGTTCATGTATACATTATGGTAAATGCATGGGCTACATATATTGTTATGAAATACTGCGATAGAGCACTATTATCTTTATTTGATTACCAATTATGTCAACACTATTAAAGTAAAAATATGATTTTAATCTCTATATCCAAAATTTGGTTGGTGACCGTATTTACAACTATTGGCCACCTCTCTTTGTCATAAAGGTGATGTCAATAAATACTTTGCAAGTGCAATCATAATTAAGGTCATTTGCGTATCTCACTGAATAAAATAATCAATAGCAAGTAGTTGGCCGATTAATAAGATTGACTGGAACATGATACCATGAACAGGTATACTAATTGAGATAAAATATTTTATGACTTGGTCAAATAATTATTATTTATGAAAAATAAGTACAAATATTAAGTAAAAATAGTAATTTTTTAACATGACTACAAAATGGTCTTAATCGTTTATTCATCTATTAGAAGTACTTTTTCCTCAAATCACTACCCAATTTAGCTTTTATATGTTTTTGATTTTCTTTTAATAACACTACCCCACTTTTCATATTCTGCTATCAATTTAACTTTTTGTACCAAAAACACTTCTCTAAGAGTAGAAATTCTTGCAAACACTCCCTTATTATTTTCCATATTGGTTGTCGATTTTTTATGTAAATTTCAATTTTTCTGTTGGAAAATTGTTGTTGAGGCAGTGTATTGAAACAAATCAAATGATTTATTAAATTCCAATTTCATTGAAACAGATAGATCCTAATTAATGAAGCAGTAGAGCAATTATACTTAATGGAATATAACCGTAAATGTAGCTTAATGGGTTGTACAGTAACAACTCATGAATATCAATTGGATATCTATCTCAGTCAATTACACTCCCATCAGCCAGTTCATCATCCTCTTCTGGGTCCTCCGCTGGGTCCTCCACTGGGTGCTCCTCTGGATCCTCCACTGGGTGCTCCTCTGGATCCTCAGGATTCTCCTCTACTAGGTGTTGTAGAGTTTCTCGAAGCTCAGTTACCTCGTTATGAAGTTGGTGGTTTTCTTGGTTGATTTGATCTAACTCCTCTTCGTGCTCAACTTGCAGAGTTTCCACCTCCCACCGTAGTTGTTGATATTCCTCTTCCAACTTGTCAGCTCTCTCCTCAGACAATCGATAGAAGTTTGCTTGCGTGGACAAATCATTTCTCATTTCCTCCATCTCATTGTGCCGGTCTAGTAATTGTTGTTGCAGCTTAGCTATTAAGTTGGTCAACTGACAGTCGGAACTTGATGAAGATTGTGAGGGGTCTGATTGAAAGGTTGAAGACATGTTACAGCCGAATAACAGAAATAGATTTTGCTTGCCTTGAAGAAATTAGACGCCTCGTTTCAAGTGTTTTGGGTACAAAATCACTTCTTCCAGGATAAGACGATAGAGTTTCGGCTTTTGCACTATGCTGAAACTCACCTCGAACAATCTCACTCGCCTGAACACTCAAGAGAAACCTAAAACCGGAATACAAAAGAGGGAGAAAAGCTAAAGCGAAGTTGTATTCTTCTTGGTGTGTTTTTTTAGAAATGTTCAAGAGCAGCTATATATAGGAGCCATGAGTTTTACCTACCCCCATCTGGCATTAATTATCATTAAAACTATAACAAAAAAATCAAAATACAGCTAAACATTGTATTAACTCAAAAGATAAGGAAATTGGAAATGAATACAACTTAATGCTGTATTAATTCCAAAAAAAGATGGAACTTCAAAATTTAAAAAACTATTGTTTTGAAAATTCAAAAGATCTTTTAATGCTAGGTTAATCAAATTTGTTGCAAAAGGATATATCCTGAGATTGAGACATTCGTCCGAACACTTGCACGCGTCCCGAGCCGAGCGGGCAGCAGCGGCAACTCACATGTGGGGTTTCCCCATGTTCACTCTAATATCCAATAACATTTTAAACTCCAAATGAATTTTAGACTTAATACAAGGAGTTCATTTTATTCATCAACTTCCAGTAGGGGACAACAAGTTAGAGTTACATCTTTACTAAAGTACCCAATTCACCCATCATTCTCCAATGTGGAACAAAACACACTATTGTTCTTCTTCACAATCTAACCTATGGATTACCATTTAATTGGCATTCATCTTTTAGATTAAATGTAGTTACAAATTAGCAATTGATTGTGTCAATTACAACATTTGCGACACTAATTTTTTCAAACTCGCCATGAGAAAAGTAACCCAGTATTATTGGGTGTGAGCCATTCGGACCCAATTATTTTTTAGGTATAATGTGGGTAAGACAGACCTATTCGTACGTGGCATTTTGTCTAGGTTTGGTATTACCCACCAATCGACAGACCAAATCGTATGTGTTAATTGTAAAAATCATCACGTCATATCTTTCATTACACTAGGCATATTGTAGGCTATTAAAAATTTAAATCTTATTGTTTTATAGATTTTTCATGGCTATAAAACATCACTTGTCAATCCTCATTTATCCCATCTCATAATCAAGACTTGTAAAAGAATATCTCTTTGAGATTTGCATGGCAGGACATGAAAATTCTCTTATAAATATAACCTCCTGTATGCTATTATATTGTATCAACCACATAAGAAAAAATAGCTTCCTTTGAACAATCTCAATGAACTAAATGTGGTCTATCCGGACAGCTACTTCTATCAGGCTCGACTATCTACAATTCCAATATGGTCTATGAAAATGGAGATGACTTTTGTCGATGCATTGGTCGAACACAAACAACAGGGACACTTCCACAAGGACGGAGTTAATTGCCATGCAATTCTGTGTGTGATGTATAATGTAACAAGCAACATGGTACCAAGTACTCATACAATTTAAGCCATAATAAGGTTAAGAAGCTCAAGGAATGTCACGCGGTGTTCGCTTGGGTTATCATGTTGTATGTAACAAGGTTGAGCACTAAGTTGTGGCTGATGATCATGTCTGCGACCTAATAATCAAGGCATGCCACTTTTAATTATATGATCTGCTACCTAATTCTATGGCAATATTTTATGGATCTTCGATTAATTTGTTTGGCTTTTATTCTCATTATAACTGTCATTTGCATATAATGGGAAAGGGTGCTTGGAAAATGTTATGTCAATGCATATAAGGACATGTTTGAGAAGCTTTGTATTTTGTTTGATCCTCCTCCATTTGTACCACTATTGTTGTTGAAGAGGATGAGTTTGATTCCATTGTTTTCCTCCCCATGCTCCCGGGTTGGGTTAATGAGCCTCCACCACTGACTGTTGATAATATCATTTTAGCTAACATTAATCAACTTGATGATACTTCAATCGATTCCATGTTACTTTGGTGTTTCTTGTAGGAGTACTACGCTTATGACGATGATGATGCAGATTTCATCCTTTCTATTCCAGGCATTCCTTGCCCGATTAAACGTCCACCACCAACCCCTACCCCGTCTTCGAGTCCAAGCTATATTTCTATCGAGCACCCAAGCTCATAAGCTTTTAATGAAATCTCAAAAACCGGCTAGCTTCATATATATATATATATATATTGCATAGTATTATCTAGGGGACTATGTAGTATAAACCTTTTGCATACGTAGTGGATCATGCATGTTATGTTAAATATATGAGCGTATGATGTGGGTTTGGTTATTTTACGGTTTGTATGGTTGAAAAGTAGTAGTACTTGTTTTGTGTAATTCACTTTGCAACCGAAGCATCATCTTTGTAACTGAATATTGTCTTTGTTGGGTATTAGTAATATTAATATTGTTTGTAATTCCACATTAGTGGATATATGTGAAGTTTGCAATGAAACGATTATCTAATATGTGTTCCCCTTTTTTTCCGGCAGAAACTATGTTCGTAACAATTTTTAGGTGACTACTAATTCTTAAAGGTATAAGGTAAAGTAATTAGTGTTAATAACATGTCATGTGCTATTATGTTCCATTAAAAAAATATATGACTTTGACGGCAACATATGCTTTATGTAAGATGTGCATATTAAAAAAAGGTTTAATGATTAGAAAAAAGTATCAGGAGAGGATAAAACATTGAAGGTTTAATAACAACTTAATTAGTGTCAATGGTAATTGGATGTTATGTTCAACTTAAAAAAGAGAAGACTACACAGCCAACTTCATCTTTATGTAGGATGTGCATATTACAAATTTTTTTAATGATTGCAAAATAATATTACCCGAAGATAAAATATTGAAGGTTAAAGAACAACTTAATTCGTGTTAATAGTAATTGGTTATTATGTTTAATTTTAAAAATATAAGACTATCATGTCAACTTAGTTATATCCTAATATGTTCATATTTTAAAAAATTTAATGATTAGAAAACAACCTTATGCCACAACAATGATTGCTAAAGAACAACTTAATTAGTGTTAATAGTAATTTGTTATTATAACAGTTACATGTGACTATACATACTGAAAAATAATATTATTTTCCACTCTACATTGAAATGGTAAACATTTCACTTATTTAGAGATGTGAAACTTTCCCCCTAAAGAAGGCTGTCAAATTATGCGAATCTTTCAATAATTCGAAACAAAAGGAATATATCAGTGAAAGGTTATTCAATCCAGTGGTGCAGTTTTGGACGTTGACCAGTTTGGTGTAAAATGTCAACCTTGCATATTGTTGTATTAGGGAGGCATTGCAGGTAAGTGCATGTTTGCATTCCACACAGGTAGCCATTGGTCAATACCTACTACAAAAAACAAATGAGGGATTAAAGTAAAATTTCCTTGCAATCATGACTACAATATCTCCCAACAGTCGATGCAAGCTAAAACGGTGTATATTGTAGTATTTATATTACCATTTAAGGGTTGAAGAAGACCAAAGTCCTCATTTATCGACATTCCAATTGCTGCTTCTTTTTCACCAGAAATGGCCCCTCCATTGCCGAAGAAACCTCAAAAGAGATCCTTCTACTCCCGTCGTTGGTCGAAGCCGCATGACCAAGCTTTCATTAAAGCGTTGTACTGACAACTGGAAAAAGATTACAAGCAAGACAATCCTACTTGTCCGAATAAATATGGATTGGAGTTCGCAAGAGGTCATCACGCATGGCTGACTCAAACTTCTAAGAACTCTTTACCAAAGATTTAAAACCATCCTTGAGCATTCAACCTTTCATTGGGATTCTGTGCAAAACAGGCTTCATGGTTCATTTGAAGCTTGGGAGGCGATAATTCAGGTACAGGATGATTTCTCAAGCACACACAGAAACTAGTATGTTAAATAATATGTTTTACAATATTAACTCTCCATCGCGTTAGGAGAACCCTTTTACCGACACTTATATTCATAGGACGGAACCAGAGCGGGAAAGAATCAAGATGATTTTTGAGCTCGACGAAGCAGTCGGTTTAGGCCCTGACGATCATGAAGTATATTTTATTTCGAGTAGGGGTTCAGAAAGGTCTAGTGGAGTTGAAGACGACATAAAAATCGTTAGAGATAGTTGGGATGAAGACACCAAAGTCATTGACTTGGTCTCCACAAACAGTGAAATAGGTTAAAAGAGGTGCTGGGTTTGGCTATCGATTTGCTTTTCTTGGTTTGATAGTTTGTGGTTGAAATGTATTTTCGGTTTGATATTTATGTTTTTGAGAACATGCTTGCTTTAATATAATGGTGTGCCTTGTTTGTTGTCAGCATTTAGACTAGTTCAACTAAGTTTGTCTTTTAGTGATGGTCGATACGTGATAGGGCATAAGAATGTCTATTTTGGATATGTATGTCAGTGACGTATGTTAGGAAAAAGTGTGTGTTCGATTCGCTTTTCTTAGTTTGATAGTTTGTGGTTGAAATGTATTTTCGGTTTGATATTTATGTTTTTGAGGATATGCTTGCTTTAATATAATGGTGTGCCTAGTTTGTTGTCAGTGTTTAAACTAGTTCGACTAAGTTTGTCTTTTAGTGATGGTCGATACGTGATAGGGCATAAGAATGTCCATTTTGGATATGTATGTCAGTGACGTATGTTAGGAAAAAGTGTGTGTTCTAGTATATTTTATTTGGTGTTGGTGTTTGTGAAAACCAGATTTGGCTTTGTATTCTTTTTTCGTTCCAAGTAACATGTTTTATTTTAGAATTCACAATATCCCCAAATCAGTCGATACTCACCATAGGCACTTCCTTAGCATAAGGTTTTAGTGTGCATATATTACATAAGAATGATGTGCAACTTGCAGATGAGAACCATGAAAGACAAAAGTAACTAAAATGGATGGCAACATGAAATATAACATGGGCACAAGGGGTAGTAGGTATTAGACCATCTCGAAATAACATAGTAACATAATATGTAATATATTATGCAGGTTGAGTAGTTACTACACTAACTACGAAACTACAACAAATTAGGTTACCTAAGCAGTGCCTACTACAATTTTAGGCAGCTATGCCTAATGAAATATTGTCTGTTTTGACAGAAACCTAACTGATAAGCATTTAGCTATGCAACAAATAAAACCAGAATATAGCGTTGAATCCATAATTTAGTTTGGAAAAATACATTCAGTACCCTTGAGGTTTGCTTCTGTCTAACAAATAGGTCCCTTCGTTAGTCAAAATTCATCGAATTTGCTGATATTAGCAAAAAGATTGAACAAAAATCGATACTTACCATTGATTGACTTATTACTGACTTATTGTAGGACTTAGACCTGTCAATGGGCGGGTATTACCCGGACCCGGACCCATACCCATTGTAATAAGTGTTTTGGGTATGGGTAAGGTCTAGACCCAAAATACCCGTGGGTATGGGTCTTCAATGGGTAAAATCTAATACTATAAAAATTCATAAATATCCGTTAACTTATAATCATTGAACTTTTAATAGATTAATCAAGTCGATTTTACTTGTCATCTAAAATTCTTAATTTTTGTACGTAGTTTTTTTTTTTTTACTTTTACGTATTGATATTTTGAAAAAAAAAATTGCCAGAGTTTTTCATCTTTATTTTCATAGTGACAACTGCGAATTAAATTTTTGATAAAATTAATTTGAATGTAAAGTGATAAGTCAAACTAAACTAATATATGGTACTAATAAAGGTTGTTCAAATTTGAATTGTAAAAAACTCATGAAATGAAAGTTGAACGGATATTCAAATCAATAAAAAAATCATTCTAAAGTTAAAATATAATTTTCATACATTTTTTCTGTTGATTATTTAATTTACGTTCCTATATCGAATCTATGTCGATGTGTAATTGGTTAATATGATTCATTATTTGAACAAAGTCAATATCGTTATATATATTTCAACGATATTCAATCTGAATATGTTAAAAATTCAAATAAATTTTAATTTGATTTATTGACAGTAAGTTCATGAAATATATTTAATAAACTAATTTAATAATATGTTTATGGGATATCATTTACAAAGAAACATGTATAATTAGTTTATTTATTTTAATGTGTAAGACCCATAATGGACCCAATTCGTATGGGCATAGAATGGGTAAGACCCAATGGGTATTCTATGGGTAGGGTCCGGGTAAAATACATAAGTAACAACTATGGGTATTTATCGGGTCGGGGTCCATGCAGGGTAATACCCGACCATCGATAGGCTAATTGTAGGTCAAACAAATCTTTTTATGATCTGTATACATCTTTACACGTTAATGCATATGAGGATGTATATTTCACCGTTATAAGGGTAGTTTAGTCAAAACAATATTTGTTTAACATACAATGAGTCAGTAATAAGTCAATGAAGGGTAAATATTGATTTTCATTCAATTTTTTAATATCAACAAATATGGTGAATTTTCACTAACGGAGAATCTATTTGTTAGATGGAAACAAACCTCAGGAGTACTAGATGTAATTTTTCAAGCACAAGGGGTCTATGTGTAATTACATTAAACCTCAGGGGAGGAGAGTGTAATTATCTCTAAATTATTTTTGATTTTTTACATAAACTTTTTCCTAAAAAATGCGGGTAATTTTGTTGGCAATATGTTATTAATCTTCATTTGTACTCATATGCACTCAAGATAAATATGTTTCCTCCTGAATAGGGCCCATTATAGACCGGATTGGAATATCGATTTGCCCAAAAAATAATTTTTTAAAAATATTACAAGGGTTTTTTTACAGACTGTAAATAACCTAGATGTTTTACCTTTTATAATACTTTTTATTCAAAGCTTTGCGGTTGTTTATTTTGTTTTCATTTGTTTATTACTTAGGATGGTTTCCCAAGACAAATTTTAAGCCTTATTACTGTCCAATAGATTAAGATTGAGATAGTGGTTGCCCTTACCATTTTTATGTATGTTCATCAACATCTGAAACGTATGCGTCAAAATAGTAGACGTCTATGGCCTCATCGTCATAGCCTAAATAGTCGAATTCCGGATAAAGTAAATTATTTGCGTAGGCAAATTGTCGACAATGATGAATCATCTCTAAGAAATCCTCATATGAATCTGAACGCATTTGGATGATTGTACTATTCGTTAGAATGTTCTTCGGGGTTGTCGGATAATCATCGTGTAATAGTAAGTGAACAAGTAGCTATATTTATAAGTGTCATCACCTATCACAAGAAGAATTGGATAGTAAAAAATAATTTCTTCCGTTACGGTCGTACAATTAGTAAATGCTTTTCATTAGGTTTGAAATGCGGTACTCAAAATGCACAGGACATTCCTTGCCCGTATTAAATGCTTTCATCGGATTAACTTGTGTTGAATGCAGGTTTAGATTAGGCTCAGATAAATAGTAGGCTATTTACTTTATCAGACATTGGTTTGTTGGATTAATAATTTTCTTATCTGTATGGTTTACTACATTAGATTTAACTTTGGACAAGTACTGAAATACCAAAAACACCCTTTGTAGTATCTATACTTGTGTGTAAGTTTACCACTTGGGATTTAATAATGGTGAATATAAAAACTCCTAAATTTTCTATTGTCAAATTCCCAAACTTCTCGATAGCTTCGAACGAGGGTTCGAGCGGAAAATTCACGCAGTGGGTTCATCATTTTAGCTCATACACACTGCTTCGGTTGAATAGCTTCAGTGAGATGATGATTTTTCCCAAGATTTTCTGTTTTAATTCATGGAAGTTTTGTTTTGGCTGTACCATTATTTTTTATATACTTCTCTTTTTCAACTCTTCAATTTTATGTGCTTGGGTTCATCATATCTAAGGGCTAATTAGTATTTAAGTGCATATCTGCCGACTTGTTCGGTAATAAATCCAAGAAAATTTAATAAATTTGGTGGTGAATTGAAGTGCTGAACTTAATTTTGCTATATTCCGCGTTGCTTTAATGTACAAATTTTTCCAAGCTATATGCTTATATATTCCTTTTACTAGTACATATTTTTGATATGATATGATATGAATATACCAGTCTTTAAAATGCATTAAGGATGCTTTTTACACAAGAATTCATGGTATCAATTTTGTTTGTATTTATTTAGCCCTAGAGATGATGGATGCAAATCTTATGAATTCATAGTTGATAATGAATGTAAATCTTTTGGTGAATTGTGTGTGTACTCTTTCCAGAGATGAGAGTATAAATCAAGCCTTCTGAATGACAAGGTGAATTTCATTTTCCTATCACACACTCCAAGTACATTAACTGTTATATCACCTTTACGTGTTCGATAATGCCCTTTATCCTTTATAGACACTCTCACTTTAATGTAAGTCCTATCAAGTGCACCCAACCAACCTTATAAGAAAAGGTCAAGTAATAAGGCCAAAAAAGACAAAAAAAAAAAAAAAAACATATTTTATTTTTATTTACTTTATTGCCCACATATATATATATATATATATATATTCCTCCAATTCTATTCTCCTTCCCACTGATAACACCGTACATAATCGCCAGAGAAAAGATAACCAAATCATTGGAAAAACTATTACGTCGAAGTCAACAATCCGGTAAACATACTTTGCATTTGTGTTTTGTCAGAATTTTTTATTGCTAATTTGCTATTAATCTTGATTGAATAATCCTTTCCCCTAATCGTGTTCCCTCTTCCTGCCGTTGGCACGAGTAATTTTTATTTTATTTAAACAGAATAGTTTAGAATAAATGAACAATATTCGTTTTGATGAATATTTTTGTTAATAGAAAATCTTATTGTTCTTGTTTGATATATACTTTTATTACTAAGATTTTTAGATCTTTGATTTTAGTATAATATTAACTTGTTTATTTTCTAAAACAAAATGAAGAGAAAGAATTAAACTGTAAAATTAAAAAAATTAGTCTTTTCTTCTCAATCTAATTTTCTCGTACCAAACAAGGGAAAGTATTTGAGATTTACTCCCCTTCCAATCATACCAAACAACTTGAAGGAAAACTATTATTCTTTCCATCTCCTTCCCCCTCCCCCTCCCCCCCCCTCCCCTTTCACTTTTTCTTTTCTCTCATTTGAACCAAACGAACCCTAAATGAAGCAATTTACCCATTAGATAAGGAGGTAAAGTACTATTTTTTCCATAGAGGAGTAATTTACTCTTTTATAATACTAGAAAGAATGACGTGCGATGCACGTGTACAAATATATTTTTAGAAGTCAATATATCATTTGTGTTAAGTTAATGATATTATTCATATTTTTTTCATTGAAACATTAGTAATATACAATTATATTTTCATACAAATTGATAATAATTATTTAAATTGATAAGGAAACTATTCAATTCTATTAATTATAATTCACTTTCTAAATTTAATTTGTACTATTGAATAAAAAGATATTCCCCAATTTGTATTTCGTATATTCACTAATAATTATTTCATTATTATGTATCAAACCAATTAATATGAAAATATAAAATAATGATATTTAAAAAATTAATATTAAAATAAAAATAATTAGTCAAAACTCCTTATCTTGGATAGAAGAAATTCTAATTTAATAAAACAAATTGATCATTTTTATTTGTAGGTTTTATTATGCCTATTTTATATTGTTTAATTTTGTTTTATTTTTTTGTTACATTTTGTATGTGTGTGTTGTATGTTTTCTTTTATTACTATATCTGAATGTCATTTATTTTCAATTTATTGACACTATTACAAATTAATTATTTATTGACTATTGGTATAAAACTATAATCAAATTGGACCATAGTACCAATATTTGTATTATAAGATCCTATAATATATGTTAATCATATTTCAATATCTACTTTTTTATATTGTCAAAGCATTATTTACATGCTTTATTAGCTTATAAATTTGGAAATATTATTGTATAAAATTTTATTTTTCACCTTTATAAAAGAAACAATAGATTTAAAGTAAAACATTCAAGATTGTCTACTACTAAAAAAATCAATTGCTAAGAGATTCACTCAATAATTGAATTTTTATAAAAAATTCAATTTAATAATATTCTATTCATATATCAATTTTTATTCTCTTTAGTACTCATACTTTTTAAACTTTTAAATTATTTTTATAAATTTATTACTGGAAAAATATATTAATCTCATTGGTTTATTTATTTATCATCTTTTGTTCTAATTTCAACATAATTAACTCAATTTTTATTTATTATTTTATTGTACTAAGTTTATTCTCAAAATTTATTAATTTTCTTAATATGAAAATATAATTGTGCTAATGTTATAGTATATAATTATTTTAAAATTTTGTATTTTTAATTGTTATTGTGTTAATATTTACTCACCATTTGACTTTTCTTATTTTCACAAGGGGAAATAGCAATTTTTAGTCCGTACCTTAGGTCCTTTTCATTTTAATTTGATCCATTGATTTTGAAATTCTCACTTTCGGTCCCGTAAATTTTTAAAAGTAGCAATTTTGGTTCCATAACACTTTTCCCTCTGGATATTTAAAAGAAAATGTCATGTGGGCATTAAGTGTATAATAGTACAAGGGGACCAATTATTACAATTTTAATGCATCATTTAAAGCATAAATAGTTATATATGTCTCGTTAAGACCTATAATTATGTTAGTTAATTCACTACTCAATAAGATAAGGTTTTAAATTAAATTATTTATTATATTACTATTTATATTCTTCTTCAATGTCAATGTCTTGGAGGTGCAGGGGAGGGGGACATGGCATTTTTAGCCTATTAATATTAAAATAAAATAAATTAGTTAGCTCTTTCTTAAATTTTCAATAGCACTTCTAATTTAATCGGATTGTTAATTTTTATTTGTAAACAAATTTTGATACTTATTCGTTGTTCCATTTTAGAAGAAATTTCATTTTAATAAAATCGATCAATTTTTATTCGCAGGTTTTATTGTCTCTTTGTTATTGTTTGATTTTACTATATTATGTCTGTGTATGTAATATGTTTTCTTTCACTATATTTTGAGTGTCATTGATTTTAATATATTGACACTAAATGATTACAAACTAATTATTTATTGACTATAATTATAAAAGTATAATTTAATTGGACAATATTGCCAATATTTTGTATTGTAAGATCCTAATGTTAATTATATTTCAGTATCAACTTTTAAATATTGTCAAAGTATTATTTACATGCTTTATCTTCTAAATTTTGAAATATTATTGTATAAAATTTTATTTTTCGCCTTTATATTGCAATTTTTAATTCTATATGTTTTTAATTTAACTTCTTAATCATATTTTCATATGCACTGATTGGTATAATCTATTTCTTATTCAATAATATATTATGTTACAACATAATTTTTTATGTCACATTTGTTGTTGTAATACTTTTACTCTGTTAATTAATATACAAAAATAGATGTAAAAGTAAAGCATTTAGGATTATCTAATACTAAAAAATCAAGTACTAAGATATTCACTCAATAGTTGAATTTTCACAAGCAATTTCAATTTTATAATATCATATCCATATATCAATTTTAATTTGTAATTAAATTTTGATATTTATTATTATTATTATTATTATTATTATTATATATATATATTAAAGTTTAGATTAATATTTTATATATTATCAATGTGTAGTTTATTTAAATTTTAATGTGTCATGGTAAATTAAAACTTTCTTAATATAATTAAGATTTCTTCTAGCAAAGTAATTGTGTTGAAATATTATTTCACATATTAAATTTTTTTAGTTGAATATGTTATTCATTCTCTAAGTAGTTTAGAGCAATTAAGACTCTTAAATATTTTTCTTGTAGAATTCTATTTTTTTTATAACTAATTTTATAATATAATTTTCTATAATTTAAATGCGTGACAGGTCTGTGTAATTGGGCTCATTCATGTTTCACGATTAGAAGCAGGTTATTAAAATTCTGTGTATTTAGATTCATTCATGATTCACGATTTAGGTTTTTTATGAAATTTATATGGAGGAGGTTTAGAATATTTAGAATCCTAAATTGTTAAAAATTCCAAAATCTATAATATAAAAATTAATAAAATTTAAATGAGGGTATATTTGTCTTTTCACAATGAGGAATAAACAACTTGAGTATTCACACATTTATATATAGTATAGATTATAGAAATAAATTACATTAAACCCATTATGTAACTCCCCCGCGGAGGATATTCCGCATATATTTCTTCATTGCTCGATATTCTCATCTCTATCTTCTCAAATTCTTGAATTAAGAACTTTACATAACCAAAAAATTCTTGTTAAAACTATCTTACTAAAGTAATAAATTAATACCTTTTTTCCTATTAAAAATAATAATAATACTCCTTTCAACATTTTGCATTTCAAAGAGTACTGTTGCATCACTTTCACTTTTCGTCATAATTTTACAATTTTTCTCCATATAAATAAATATACCCTTCTCTATAGCAAAATGTATTTCATATGATAATATAATTTAAAGGTTCTAAATGTGACACTTTCATAAAGTTAAATTTGTAATTAAATTTATTTAGTAGTTCATTTTTTTTTCTTATTTATGTACTAACTTTTCGCTTAAATGGAATTTCTGGAAAAAAATTATACTTTTTCTAACCTTCTAAATTTAGAAACCACAAATTTTTCATGTGAAAGAAGAGATTATTTACTCAACTATAATGGAGCATACTTAGTAATTTCCTCATAATTTTATCTTCTCAATTTTTCATTGTAAAGTTTATTGAACAAGAATTAGAAAATATAATTTAAAATATATTTTAGAAAGAAGATGAAGGGAAAAAAGTAAAAGTAATTCAAAAAATCAAATGAAAAAAAATACGAAATTGAGTTAAAAATAAAAGAACTTTAATTGTGAATATGTAACATATTGAGGCTATTTCATTTTTTTATTCCAATACGCAATTAATTTGAGCATGAGGTCGTTTTGCACCATTCTTAGAAGTCAAACAGTTTTTAACATACTTATTTTACAAGGACTGTTTTGGATATATTAGAATCCACAAGGGGGGCACATTGCAATTAACTCTGGAAAATGAAGATATTGTAAAACTGAAGGGAATATTACAACCACGTCACTTAAAATTTGACATAATTATAAATACCTACTTTTTGTTGAGAAAATATCAAATACCCCATAATTTTAACATCCGTATAACAATGAGCTAATTCCATTAGTCTCTGTTAGCATCATCCAATTCTTGTGATGAGCTAACCCTTTTAAATTATGAATTATAACTTTATATGTGTCTTAAAGTTATCTAAAATATTTTAGTCGACTAATATTCCATGAATTATTTATTTTACACACCCTAAAAGATTTTCACATTTTTTCGAATACTTTTTTCTTTAAAAAAGAATTCACCAAGGGTAAATAGTAATGTCCACCACACCATTTAGAAACTACGTAATTATTTTTTATTTGAGGAGGACATTTATAATTTTTCAAATAACAAAAGATATTTATAATTATATCAAAACTTAAAAGATGTAGCTATAATTTATAGTAAAGTAAAGCATATTTCTTTCCTTCATTCTTAACCAATACTTCAATTTTTCACAAGCACACATAATCCAAGTAAAAATCTGGATAATCCTCCCCCTTCTGCTTCACCAGTTCTTGGGATGTCAACACAATTTGCCCCTTAAAACAAAACCTTGACATTTCAAAGACAAGGCAGATAAAATCCTTGAAATTCAAATAAATCATAGCTATGATACACAAATAATCAAGAAATAACTTCTTGCTGCAGAGTTCTTGGAGAGATTTTAACATGTTTAACATAGAAAAATAAACTTGTATTCTCTAAAATGAATACTACTGAACCATAACGCGAGAGCTAGGGGTGTTCAACAAAATCGTCGGTCCGCCCCAACTAATTAACCCAACCTAAACCACACCTCAATTAGCGGGTTAAGGGTGGGTTAGGTTGATTTTGGACTAGAAAAAAAGACCGCATTTTAACAATTAGGTTTGGTTTTTATGTTTATATGGACCGCATGAACCGTGTTCAACTTCTATTTTCAAATCTTCCAAAGTGGAAGGATTATCTTTAATTGTTTGTTTTTCCCTAAGTATTCTTTTAACTTCAGTAATTGTATAAGGTTGAAATGGTTTACTAATTAGATTTTCATATGCCTGGTTCGATTTAGATGATGAACCTTTATTATTATCCATTTTACTCATAATAATGTCTCTTATCTCAGAGTCCTTAATTTCCCTAAGCACTTTAACTATATAATTATTTGTAAGAACATTTACTTTTTCCTAGGTCTTTGAATTGTGCCATTAATTCATAAAATTCTCCATCTGAATCTTCTTCATTTGTGTCTTGTTTACATGTACATGGGGAGTCTTCTTCTTCATCTGATTCAACGAAGGTCGATAAATATTCAAAATTTTCTTCTATATTTCTTAATTCATCTTGATTATCTGATTTTTCTTTTAATTCTTCAGATTTGGAGGATTCTTTTTCTTCATAAAATATTGTATTTATTATATTTTCTTTTTCTTGCTCTTCTAATTTAAGACTATTAATTTCTTCTTTAATCTTTTAGCTCTTTTATTTTTACATCTATTTGCAAGGTGGTCTGTTTCACCACATATGTAACATCTTCTTACCTTTTCTGTTACATTATTCTTGATTTTACATTCATCTTTTTTGGCTATGTTTCTTTGTTTATTTCTTTCTTTTCAATCACTTCATTTTTTATGTCTTTTTCTTCTTCGCTTTGGAGTCCTATATTTGGGAATTTTTTGTCTATATGATGGTATCATTTTTATTCCAAATTGAGCAAAGAATACTCCTAATTATTTCTTCTCTGTTATATTTTGTCTTTTAATTTATTTATCTAATCTAATTTTATTGCACAAATTTAAACCTTCTTGAATGCAAGTTCCAATTAAATTCCCATAAGTATATTGATTATAATTTATTGCTACTCCTCCATTCCTAAGAACCTTCCTAACTCTTTCAGCAAATAAGTGAGGAAGTCCATCGACGAATTTAGATTTCCAATGAGCATCATTGGATTCCAGGAGTTCCATTACTCGACTAAGAAAGACATCTTTATAGAATCTAAATGATGTTAGAGTTTTACATTGGAAATTCTGTAATAAGGTCCTAATATTTTCACAATTATCGCACCATCTTCCGGTAAAATGTTCCACAATATTTATGGCAAGTGTATAAACTGCTTGTTCTTCCATATTTTCTAGTTTGACCGTATCCAATAATATATTCGCATCAGACAATGATAGTTGTAAATTTGGATAAACATTAAAAAAGATTGGGCCATGAGCCAAACTGGACTGTATTATCCCAATCAAAGATTTTTTCCAACTAAATTTCTAACATCTCTAAGGGCAGCTAAAAAGCTTTCAGGTAAACCTTCTAATGTTAAAGGTTTAAAGGCAATTTGCACTAGTCCTATATATAAAAACTTATATTCATCTTGATAATGCCCTATATCCATTGCATCTAAAAGTTTTATTAGACTTTCCTCATTATCAAGGGCTATTGATTCTTCACTAGTTTTCACAATTTGTTTAGTTTTCCAAAAATCAAATTGGCCAAAATTATAAATTAATCTAGGATGTACCTTGGGAATTGTCCTTTTATTTAATTGATTCAAATTCTTAGGAATTTCATATTCCTCTTTCTTGGAATTTTTAACAATATTCATATCTGAAACAGATAGATATTGCATATTAAGCAATATATTAAACAAGTACTGTTGAATTATCCAATACAACTTCAATAACATGGCTCCTTGACGGGAATATACAAAATCTCATCCTGAAATCCGACCATGTAGGCGGAATGTAAATCCGACTATGTAGGCGAAAGACGATCAAAAGAATGGAGTATCTTAAGTTGTGACATATATAAGGAGGATTTAAATAAATTGGAGAAGACTAAGTTTGGGAACCTTTTACGCTCCGTTAAATTAATAAGTATGAACTCAGTCAGAAAACGCCACCCAAAAGCCCAAACAACGCCATACTAAGCAGTGGCAACACAGACTTCATTCACACCCATAATTTAAGGGAACGACCCAAAGGGTCTCCTTTCCATATTCATTCATTTTCCCCATATATTTATCATTAACTTAAAATACTCTTTTTTTTTTAGAACCATTCTATCTTCGTTGTCATGGATAATTCAACAGTAAAAATGTAGCCTTTCATTAGCCTAAGAGCAAAACTAAAAGGAATATAAATGCAATAAATAAATACAACAATTTAAAGAAAAACTTACAGAATTATAAATGCACACCCGCTTATACTAAGGTTTTATTTACTAAGAGAGGAAAGGAAGATATACATGTACCAGTGTTTTTCGGAGGCTCCTTTTCTAATGAGCTGAAAGGGGGTATTTATAGGAAAGTTCGAATTTGAAAGATTTATTTCAAGTCCGTCATTAGTGACAAATGTCTTCAACATTGGAAACAGGTGGCTGGAGTAATTTTTCAGGCACGTTGCATGTGTGACACGTCTCCGTGTCTTTGACTCAGTCAAAGTCTTCTGACTTTGTCTTCTTCCGGCATTTATATGCTCTCTGCCTTCATTTCTTTATGATTTTGGAGAAGTTGCTTTCTCAATATTCTGCTTCCGATCTCTTGTGGTAGTCTACTCTTTGTTCTTTCGATGATTCGAAAATTCCAACTTTTGATTTTGCTTTTAAAGCAGTCCTAATTCCCTGGAATAGTTGATCAAGAAGAATTTCGTGATTGGGTTCCTCAAATGGATCCTGTGATTCTCCTGCCAAACAAAAATATTTATTTTCTTCGTCCTTGGAAGAGGTCTCCATTGGGGACTCCACTCCTGTTAGATTTCTTTTGATGTCTTTCTGGACTTGATTGGGATATTCTTCAATTATTTGCTCTTTAGAGATGATGCCTCTTTTGCTTCTGATTCTTTGTGATATTTGCTCGAGGGGGCTAGGAGTTTGCTTTTCTTCCTTTTCCACAAGTGCCTTAGCTTTTCCTCCATTTCATTTAGTGTTTCTTGACAAAAATATTTTTTTGTTTCTAGGTTTATGTGCATTAGTTTGGTCCAGAATTTTGAACCGGACTTCCTTTTAATACAAGGAATTTTTGTAGGGTCATTCCTATTTCAGGTAACCATTTCCATATCCATGGGAGTGAAAATTCCAAAAATAAGAAAATTGAGGCCATTCCTTCAATCCATTTTTGTGATCTTTCCGCCTGAATAATTTTTGGCGAACAGTTGATCTATTCGGTATAATAACCCTGAAAAATTTCAGGGAGTATATGGAGGACCATAATTTAACCACCATTGAAATACCCAATTTGGTATTTCTTGTTGAAAGACCAATGGACAAATTTTAAAAAATAATGTGTGTTTTCTCTTATAATTTTCATAGAGAAATGCTTTGTTGAATGCCTCAACATAGTCTCAATAATTGAATTTTATCCGGGTTTTAGATTCTGGGTGAATATATTCTTTTTCTCCTAATGGGTTGATTCCCCATTCGACAACAGTGATGATTTTTTTATTACTGCTTTTGAGTAATTAAATTCCTTTCCATTGTTGGAATAAGTGTGAGTAATTTCAACACTTTGCATGGCCTTCAGGATGCACTCATAATGGGCTCTTGGCTTATATAAACCTGCTATAAATGATGTACATCCAGATATCTATTCATTAGATACCATGGATCTTTCTCCCATCCTAAATCATCATTTTCCAGGAGTATGATTACTTCATGATGTTCACTAAATTTATAATTTGCTAATTCATCTTCTTCTTCAAGTACTTTAGCATAAGATACTAAAGAAGATGACATTTTTTCGATAGCGACTTTCTTCTGCTCTTTTTTAAACACAAGGAATTGTTGGAAGAGCTCATTCTCTTCTTCAGAGACCTTATTATATTTTCCAGTTCCAGAGATGTTTTCTTTGATTAGTGATCTGTTACCTTGGCGTATAATTTCGCCTGGTCTGAATCTACCTCCTCTCTGATTAGAGGAGTTTCTGCCTCTTCCTCTTTGAGGAAGCATTCCTGCAATAAAAATGATTATCCATTTAACCGGCATAATATCCTGCAATATTTTCGTGATATAATAAATTTGCTATCCAAATATTTTTTATGCGGTATTGATAAGACATATCTGCATCTGGATATTCAATAAGAATTTCAGAAATAATCTTTTTTGTTTTCTCAATTCTTTTTCTTATTATTCTTTAAATTCTCCTGAGTCGGGCTTTATATTCAATTGGCTCATCCCAAAATTCATATTTATGTACATGCCATTTCAACGCATTTTCCTGAATGGAATCTAACTAAATATTCTTGCTTATTATTATCAATTTGCTTCAATATTCCTCCATTTTGGTGAATGAGTTGAAATGACCTGTATATAAATTTAAATTTTGGGATGAGCCAGTTGAATATAAAGCCCAACTCAGGAGAATTCAAAGAATAATAAGAAAAAGAATTGAGGAAACAAAAAAGATTATTTCTAAAATTTTTATTCAATATCCAGATACAGATATGTTTTATCAATACCGCATAAAAAATATTTGGATAGCAAATTTATTATATAACAATAATTGCAGGATATTATGCCGGTTAAATGGATGATCCTTTTATTGCAGGAATGCTTCCTCAAAGAGGAAGAAGCATAACTCCTCTAATGAGAGAGGATGTAGATTCAGACCAGGCGAAATTATACGCCAAGGTAACAGATTACTAATAAAAAAAAACATCTGTGGAATTGGGAAATATAATAAGGTCTATGAAGAAGAGAATGTGCTCTTCCAACAATTCCTTATATTTAAAAAAGAGCAAAAGAAAGTCGTTGCCGAAGAAGTATCATCTTCTTCAGTATCTTATGCTAAAGTACTTGAAGAAGAAGATGAATTAACAAATTATAAATTTAATGAATATCAGGAAGTAATCATACTCCTGATAAATGATGATTTAAGATGGGAGAAAGATCCATGGTATCTAATAAAAAGATATCTGGATGTAACAACATTTACAGTAGGTTCATGTAAGCCAAGAGCCCATTATTAGTGCATCCTGAAAGCCATGCAAAGTGTTGAATTACTCACACTTATTCTAACAATAGAAAGGAATTTAATTATTCAAAAGCAGTAATAAAAAAATTCATCACTGGTGTTAAATGGGGAATCAACCCATTAGGTGAAAAGGAATATATTCATCAGAATCTAAAACCCCGATAAAATTCAATTATTGGGATTATGTTGAGGCATTCAACAAAGCTTTTCTCTATGCAAATTATATCAGAAAACACACATGATTTTTCAAAATTTGTCCATTAGTCTTTCAACAAGAAATACCAAATTGGGTATTGCAATGGTGGTTAAATTATGATCCTCCAATTTCGATACTCCCTGAAAATTTTCAGGGTTATTATACCGAATGGATCAACTGTTCGCTAAAAAATATTCAGGCGGAAAGATCACAAAAATGGATTGAAGGAATGACCTCATTTTTCTTCTTTTTAGAATTTTCACTCCCATGGATATAGAAATGGTTACTTGAAGTAGGAATGACCCTACAAAAAATTCCTTGTATCAAAAGGAAGTCTTGTTCAAAATTCTAGACCAAATTAATGCACATAAACCCAAAAACAAAAAAAATATTTTTGTCAAGAAGCACTAGATGAAATGGAGGAAAAGCTTCAAGAATATAAGGCACTTGTGGAAAAGGAAGAAAAGACTCCTAGACCCTTCGAACAAATATCACAAAGGATCAGAAGCAAAAGAGGCATCATCTCTAGAGAGCAAATGATTGAAGAATATCTCAATCACGTCGACAAAGACCTCAAAAGAAATCTAATAGGAGTCGATTCCCAATGGGGACCTCTTCCAAGGACGAAGAAAATAAATATTCTTGTTTGACAGGAGAATCACAGGATCCATTTGAGGAACCGAATCACGAAATTCCTCTTGATCAACTATTCCAGGAATTTAGGACTGCTTTAAAAGCAAAGTCAAAAGTTGAAACTTTCGAATCATCGGAAGAACAAAGAATAGACTACCACAAGAGATCGGAGGCAAAATCTGAAGAAAGCAATTTCTCCAAAATCATGAAGAAATGAAAACAGAGAGCATATAAATGCCGGAAAAAAGACAAGGTCAGAAGACTTTGACCGAGTCAGAGACACGGACACGTGTCACACATGCAACGTGCCTGAAAAATTACTCTAACCACCTATCTCCAATGCTGAAGACATCTATCACTATTGACGGATTTGAGATAAATTTTTCAAATCTGAACTTTCATATAAATACCACCTTTCAACTCATTAGAAAAGGGGCCTCCAAAAAACACTAGTACATGTATATCTTCCTTTCCTCTCTTAGTAAATAAAACCTTAGTTTTGTACGCAGGTGTACACTTATAATTCTGTAAGTTTTCCTTTAAATTATTGTATTTACTTATTTCATTTATATTCATTTTAATTTTGGTCATAGCCTAATGAAAGGCTAAATTTCTACTGTTGAATTATCCATGACAACGAAGATAGCAATGTCTAAAAAAAAAAAAAAAAAAAAGAGTATTTTAAGTTAATGATAAATATATGGGGAAAATGAATGAATATGAAAAGGAGACCCTTTGGTTCGTTCCCTTAAATTATGGGTATGAATGAAGTCTGTGTTGCCACTGCTGCCCGATTTTGCCGAGTATGGCGTTTGGGCTTTTGGGTGGCGTTTTCTAACTGAGTTCATACTTATTAATTTAACGGAGCGTAAAAGGTTCCCAAACTTACTCTTCTCCAATTTATTTAAATTCTCCTTATATATGTCACAACTTAAGATACTCCTTTCTTTTGATCGCCTTTCGCCTACATGGTTGGATTTACATTCCGCCTACATGGTCAAATTTTATGGCTCGTATATTTTTGCTATCTCTCGCCTTCCGCCTACATGGTTGAATTTACATTCCGCCTACATGGTTGAATTTCAGGACGAGATTTTGTATATTCCCGTCCCGATCCCCCCATGGCGTACGCCATGGCTCCTTATGGTATTAGTATTATACTAAAATTCTAGTATTGATAACACATAAACTAATATTCAAAACAACAATAACAATTACGATATATTAATTTGTAATATATAATATACATAAATACGTAAATGAGATCAATTAATCAACTAATTCTTGATTACTGGTAATCTTCTATGTTTATGCCACTGATAAATACAAGAACTTGAGATAAATGATATCACCATTTTATTACAATTTATTTTTGTAATCATCTTATTATATTTTTAAATACAATTTGTTTTATATTTATATATTATTATGACCAATTTCTTATATAGTTCAAAATAAGGATTTTTTTCACAATCTTATTGATAAAAAAATTAGTAACCTTTTTATATTTATTTGTATTTTTCTATAATATATATAATCATGTATAAGTATTTATCTTTTACACATTACAACTTACTACAAAAAGAAAAAGAAAAAACGAAATTTTTCACTACATTATAAATAATTACAGCTTAAAAATCGTGTAAATTGATATTATTAACCATGATCAAATAAAATCAATGTGCAAGTTTAGATTTTTAACCATTAATTTAGATTTTTACCACAGTTAATTAATAATTGCCATGATTTTCAGCCATGACCAAAACATTTGCCATGATTTTATGCTTTTAGCCATAACTAATATTTTAACCTCACTTGCAGAAAATACAACTAATGTCCGTGCAAAGCACGTGGTTAATTTGTTGACCACAATTTTTTTCTTTTGATCGCGTAATTAGTCGTAGCAAAAAAGCATATTTTTTTTTTAGTGTATCTTTACATTTTTGCTAATTATCACTACAACAAAATGCATTTATTATGATAAATAATTGTAACAAAAGCATAAGTTGTCACAAAGTAATAATATGATGGTGTGATCGATTCTATACTAAAGACCGAAAAAACTGCCCAACCCAATTAAACCGCAATGTATGTTTTGATGATTGTCGGGTTGAACTTGAGTTAAGCTTTCTAAAAACCGCAATTATTGAATTTGGCCGAAAAATTACCTAAATTGGTCCAACCCGCACCGCGTACACTTCTAGCGACAACATCTGTAATTTTGCGCAGAAAAAACTCGATCAGCACTCTCCTCATTTTCATGGTTTTCCCTATTTTCAGAGAGTATACAACAGTATCAACTAGGCTATTATGATCAAACGAACTATACATGTTATAACTGGTGTCGAGCACCTCCACCCTTTCCTAATTCAGTCAGGAGAAACTGAGAGGTAAATTTTTCAACTGGTCATCATAGTTTAATTACCTTTGGTCGAACTGGACATCTCTCAGGCTGCCTTACAATATAAATCTGATCTCCGGCTTTATTGTACATGTCCTGATTGCGATGCCATGTCCAGAGAGCATGCGTCTCGTTCTTCACCTGCAAATGGCATCGGGACTAAGTTGTACGTGATAATTCAAAGCAAACCAACTGTCGTTAATAGAATATAAGTAATATAATGCACCCCAACGTTATTTACTGTGCATGCATGTAATTTGTAACTAGAAGAAACTCATGCATTGCGAGGGCAACTCGTCAATGACTTCACCAGCATCCTATCACCTGAATGGTTTGGCAAAGTTTTCAGAACCGGACCGGACCGGCCGATCGGGAACCGGTGGTGTGGCCGGTCTAAGTTAAATACAACGACCACCGCTAGTATACTAACTGTACTCCTCCCACCTTTTGAAATTACCAAAACCTTCCTTTTGGTTTATGACATCAATGTACAACCATTCCATTTGAAAAGGTGGTAAGCCCCTGCAGGTGGTTGTAACTGTAGGATTTTCTTAAAGTGGACACATAAGATGAAAGTTAGTGTAGTTTTAGAATTTCTTAGGAGAGGATGTTGTAATAAACCCTAAGGACCCGTTTGTTTGGCGGGAATGGAGAAGATAATTGCTAGGAATTTGATTGTTAGGCATCTTATTCCATTTTCAAGTGTTTGGACAGTGTAGGATGTTTAAATCAAAGTTTTTGCAAATATTTGGTATATTATGTACGGAAAAAAAATGAGAATCACATTTAGATAAGTTGATTTACAGAATTTAAATTTATATTAATATATATAGTATTATCAGAATAGAAAAAATATAGTGAATGTATATTATTTGCGTATAAATGTATAGATATATGTCTATCTTATATTGAACATTTACCTATACAAAAATATTGCCAATTATACAAATATAATAGATAAAAAATAAAATGCAATTGAAAAAACAATTGTGATTGAAGTAATAAGAATAATAAGGGAAAACCAAAAAAAGTTCTATATTAGTAGATTTTTTAGGAAAAGGAATAAGAATACCACCAAATAATTGGGATTTCAATATTCTCAACTTTTAGGAATATATTTCCTATCCCAAATTTGAAGTAATGTTATCAAACAAAAGGGAAAAATGCAAGCAACCCCCTGTGATATTGCAAATGTGCAAATTACCCCCCTATGAAAAATAAAATAGTAGTTTACATCCCTGTGTTTTATAAATGGAGCAATTTACCCCCTATATAGGGAGGTAAATTGCTCCATTTATTGAATACAGAGAGATAAATTGCTATTTCTTTTTCATAGGGGGTAATTTGCTCATTTGCAATATCATAGGGAGGTAAATTGCATTACATCCTCAAACAAAATAATATGATACCCTGTAATTAAGTTCCTATAAAAATATGTCATTCCCTGCCAAAAAAACGTGTCCTGACAATCTTGTTTCTCTCTTAGATTGTGTGAGAATGTTAGATACACTGGCTTTAGTTACTTAGAAATTTTATGTTGCACCTTTGAGCTTCTAGGACCCTCTACTTTCAAAATCTTGGGGATGTTTGCAAAAACTTTTTCTCTTATGGTGGGAAAAAGGAAATTTGAGAATTTTTGAAAAGAAAAGTGCAAAGTGGAAATAAGCTGCAAAAATTGGTAGAGAGAAGCTTATAATTTTTGACTTAAATACGATTGATTTAAGTTATTGAAAAGCAGAAGTTGAACATTAACAACACATGTTTTGCTCATTTTCAACGAAAAGCTTATAAGTACTTAGAATAAGTTTATGCAAATATCGGATAAATGTAATTTTGGTCCCTAAACTTTGCCACTAAAGCAGTTTTGGTCCTCAAACTTTTTTAGGTTGCACTATTAGTCCTCAAACAAACATCTTTTAAGCATTTTCGATCCTTCCGTTAACTTTGCCGTTAAACTTAATGGAAAATTCTTTTTTATTGTAAAAAAATTGTGAGTATTTTGTTGCTTAAATTCAATATTTTTTGGTTTTTTTTCTCTCTTTAAGTTTGAAGAGAAATAGAAAAAATAAGTGTAGTAGACTAAAAGTTGAAAAATGCACAAAATAGGAGTAAGGTAACATTTTTTTTATAATAAAAACGAATTTTCCATTAATATTAACGGCAAAGTTAACGGAAGGATCGAAAATACTTAAAAAATGTTTGTTTGAGGACTAATAGTACAACCTAAAAGAGTTTGAGGACCAAAACTGCTTTAGTGGCAAAGTATAGGGACCAAAATTGCATTTATCCCGCAAATATTCCATTGATGTAATAGGGTAAAAGAAACACCAGAGAAAAGAAAAGGTAAGTAGGGAAAGTACCTCAAGAATTCCATGGCCGAAGCTGGTTTCCCGATATGCACTATATTCAGGTTGTCTGTCCCAACAGAACTTACCAGCAGCTGGGCCCGATGTAAAATTGTATGCGCAGAATCCGCCCATAAACATGTCGGGTGTGGTGGATGGTTCTGGACAGTTACCTGGATCATCAGCATGTGTGATTGCCATCTTCTCTCTATTGCCGCCATCGCCGACTGCTATGTGGACAGGACCACAGGGATCAAGGGTGTAGTTATACACTCTGTTTGACCTCTCGTAGGCATGAACCTGAAATTTTTAGCGAGTTTCCATTATTCTATTGATTGGCTTAAGAATGACACTGAAATAGTTACGGTAGCAATTGTAGGCAGCTGTAGATGTTTTTTGACGATGAAACATCGAATATGGTTTCAAACAGTTGTCTCTTCTTCCCGTTCATGGTTATGAGCACGAATGTATAGGATAAGGAACAATTGAGAATTTAGCTGAATCTAAACCTCTCCTGAAACTGAAGATTGTGTGAAAAGTAGTAGTTTTGAGATCTTCAGTCAAGGTGATTAAAATGAAGCTGTAGTAAGGCCTTGACGGGGACCTTATAAGAGCATCAAGACATGGGAAAAACAAGAAACTCTGACGTTTACTACATTATTAAAATGAATATCGATGTTTTTTTTAAAAAATATAACAGAAATATCGAATGATGCATGTCTGCTGCCTTTCGGCCCTTCATCAGACTAGCTTATTAGCGAAAAAGAACAGACATCGACTCACTATTTTTCATTGGTTGTACATGACCATAAGTTATTCTATGAATGATTAAGCAACGGATTAGCTAATTACTTGCTAGTATTAACCAGAAGTAGTTCTTAACTATAAGTTTGATCATGTGAGAAGGAATTGGCAGAATTTATCTACACGTATGACACTCAGAATTTTTCTAAATAACACATATATCACTACCTTCCACAGTAGAGAAAATTGTAAAAATCAAATTAATGTAGACACAGCAGAAGACTAGCAAGCTATGAGGATTTTTGCAGGAACAAATAAATAGAAAGTCAACCCTGAGAAGAGAAATTTTTGTACACAATTTGCATAGGATTAAAATAAACAAACACTTACGTGTCCGTTAAAGACTATGTCGACGCCATACTGGTGCAGTAAATCTTCCATTGCGACCTTCATACATTCAGCTTCACGGTAGTGAGCCCTGTAAGTGGTATACCAGGGGGGATGCCATGTAGCTATCAACCACGGAGTAACTCCTCTGTTAACCTTAGCTAGATCTTTCTGCAACCATTTGTATTGATCATCTGCAGCAAAAAGTCACAGAATAAAGGGACAACCACACAACTATCAGACATTGGCTAACAACGTTGTTTCTGCTTTATGGGTAAAATTGAAGGATTTCTTTTTTCCTCCACCTGATTTATCGTAAGCAACATATCCGCCTAGGACTATGAAATGTATGCCCCCTGTATTAAAAGAATAGTAGAATGCAGAAGAAGATCCACTTTCTTTAGATGGGAATGCAAACCGAGAAGCGTATGATGCAAAAGTCCGATTTTGAGCTTGTTCTTCTATTTCATGGTTCCCTTGCACCATCATTATTGGAACTTTAGATATCAGTGGCTGCATAAATCTGTACAGCAGAAAGAAAAAAGTAGTTGTATGTGAAGGAGAAAGTTTAATGAAAAGTAAGGCGATAAAGAAATTTAAGCAAATAAACATCACAAAATTCTGAGATATGATATGACTTAAAGCTTACACTCAACACAAATTTTTGGAACTTCACTGCAAAATGCTTGAAGAAACCAGCGTACAGGCATTTGTGACACACAAGTAATTCATTAGACCACTACATGAATTATAGTACAACCAGACACTCAAAGATCTACAAAATCATATTGCAGAGGAATTCAAAACGGCTGGATGGTAATGGTTTCAGGTTATGGAAGATAAAGGAAAATACAAAAGGTTTACAATATTTTTATATGCAAGAATATGATGCAACCCGAGAGTGCTCCTAATGATAATCGCAGTTCAACTGGAGAAAACAGTTCAGATAGAGAGATAACTATTTCCAGCTTTTACCTTCCCCAATAATCCCAACGTGGCTGGTAAGTCTCATGAATAGGAGTATTTGGAAAAGAACAAGAATAGCAGTCTGAGCCGGTCCCATTCGTAAGATATAAGTTAGCATAGCATACATCTCCAACCAAGAGAACCAGATCAGGCTTGTTGCTTGTCAAATGTTCAATTGTTGAAGTGGAGTTGTATGTGAGACCTAGGTCTCCCACAACAGCTATTCTACTCGGATAACTTTTCGGGGTAGAAATTGGCATGGTCTTGAAATAATAGATCTCACTCATGGCCGGTATTGAAGGATCTCCACACCTATAGTAGTATATTGTATTGGGCTCCAGTGCTGCAGAACAAGGAAACAAACTCCAACTGCTCAACTACTATTATAGTTGATGCATGTGAATGTTATTGTCTCGATTATGCCGTCACATTGTCCAGCTTAGTCAAAATGTAGCAGTTACAGCAAATATAGAAATATTAGCTACAAAGACTGGATTCCTTCCAATTTGACTCGAATTGCATAACAACTACTTGAAATTACTAGAGATAATTTAGATTAGTATGGAAAGGAATTACTGTTCTGTACACACCAGTACAGTGATTGAGTGATTTGTGTACCTATGAAAATAAAGCATGCATGTATCAGATAAAGAGATTTCAAATCTAATTATAGACATAATGGTTTTAGAAATTTGAAGGAACCCGTGATTAAGGTACATTTCCTGCCTTAGCCACTGGGCAAAGAATCTCCAACAGCAAAGAAAAAGGGCTCGTTGGAAAGTCAGTCAAAAAGCATATTGGTAGAAGCAACAACACTGGAGAATGAGACGCACTTTTCACTTAAAATCATTTGGTATCCAGAAGCTTCAGAATGTAACAAAACAGGATTTTGAACAGCAAAAATAAGGACAGAGAATAGCAAAAACTCTTTTAGCATACCTGTGAGACGGACATGATGAATAATTCCAGAAGTATAATTTTGGAGGCCTTTGAAAGGATAAAGTTGATTATAGACGACCGATTCTCCAGTCGCTTTATGAGTCATAGGAAATCTCAACTTTCCATAGTGAACTACACTTGCAACACTTTCCGGGTTCAATGGTTTTATGCTCTTACCAATTTGAAATTCTCCTGGACATAAAAGTAGCATCAACCACAGCCTAAAAGTCCACCAACAAAAGAATATGCTTTGAGCAAAGCTGATCTAGGTACCCCTTTTACACACTACTCATCCTATGCTCATGATTCCAATAAATTCATAAAACTGACCACTCTAAGAACACATAATCAACTAAACTTAGTTGCTGCAAAGATTCAAGAAAGAGACACCATAACATTGAATGTGGAAAATTACAGATTACCTTACTCCTAACTCCTCTGTCAACTCAACAAGAGATCATAAACCTCAAATAATTGAGAAAATCAACATTCTTAGTAACATGTGACTCAGTATATCTTCACACTACAAACAGCTGATATCCACCTAATCTTGGATGATCATAAAACTAAAACTAAAGCAGATCTCAGCATTTACCTCAACTAATCCCAAAGAAGTACCAAAAATAAAACAAACACAAGTAAATTTAGATAAGAAAACAAGAAATTTAAACCTGTAATCCAAGAAATCCAGATTGAATCATAATTGTAAGAAAGGGAGACTGAAATTTGTTCAGGCTCAAACCCTGAAACCTTCCTTTGCACTCTGGGATCCGAATCAGGCAAATCTATTGCATTTCCCCTGAAACTCTCATCCAGTGGAACAGTCACAGGCTTAAAGGGTCCTTCAAGGGTTGTGGGAATTCCACCATATGCTTGAAATAAGTCCAGAATAAGCAAAATAAACACTCCCAACACGATTTTCCCCAAGTGCAGGGCCATGGTCTCAAAGATACTAAACCAAACTACACCCAGAAAGAAAAGTAACGCATAATTCACTAATATTAGCGGGAGAGAGCAAGAGAAGGTGGCGAGAACTCTTAAAAACTCTTGCTACAACAAAACAATATCAAGAACTTTGTGGGTTTTTTTCTCTGGAAAACATATGTGAGTGCGTGTGTGTATGTTGTGTATGTACCCACACACACACATACACGCACATATGACCGAATCTTGAAAAGGGACGTCGGGAGATGAGAGGTTGAGGTATGGCAAGGTTTGGATGGTAGTGAGCAATTGGACAGGCAAAACTGCAAAAGGGTCAGGAAGAGGAAGGAGGCAGAAAAAACAAAGTAAAATTTTGGTGGAAAAGGGCAGAGTAACAGTAACAGGGATGGATGATATTATAGCGCGAGACTTTGCAGCAACAGTTATGTCAGTTGCGGACAGACAGAGTTGTCAAAGCAACAAAATGGGGACCGGAAAACCAAAACCATGTTTGTCAAGAGAGAATCCTCGTGTGGAGTAAACTGTGTATGTACGCCACCTCTACCCCTGCTGAATGATTTGGCTTCCCGAAGGCGCCACTTGGTTTTCTGTTTTGTTTTGTTGGTGCCTCTCAAGGGGTTTTAACTTTTAATGAGGAAAATTTGTATAGCACCACTCACTAGAGAATGTTGTAATTTTGATTTCATAATTTACGAGTTTAGTATATTTGATTTCGTAGGATAAAAATTATAGCATTTTTGGTTCAATAAAATTTAAAATTTGTGGTACATTGATAAAACAAGGTCTCCCAACGGAGGACTAAAGGCGTGTTTTTCCACTATCACACTTTCACGTATTCTTTAATTGTACAGTTATTTATATCTGATTAGTTTTAGGGTAGTTAGTTTTGTTAGTATGGTTAGATTGTTTTAGTTAAGAGCAGTTAATTAGTTCGTTCTCAGCTACTTTGAACTCTTTATATAGGCCTTTTGTACTGTAGCTTGAATATCAGATTTTCTACTTTGTCTTCTTTTATACACAAGTAATTTCTTTTGCAAATGGCGCTTTTGTGTGTTTCTTCAGTTTCTCAGCATGGTATCAGAGGACAGATGACAGGATACCAAATGGTGCCAATGTGGCTGAGATAGTTAGGGCAGAACTGATGAGGCTGCTGCAAGGACAAGGGAATGCAGAGGCAAACAAAACCAATTTTGTGGACTATGAGGACTTCGCAGGTACGGTTCTTGACTCTAACCCCACTACTGTTTTACATAAATTTTGTTGGATAATAGATAGTGGGGCTTCCATTCATATGTGTGCTGATCTTTCCTTGTTCACTAGAATAGTGACTCTTAAAAATCCTGCATATGTGAAGCTTCCTGATGATACTAAGAAAATGGAAATACAAGAGGGATGTGTAGCTCTCAAAAGATATTAAACTTCAAAAAGTTTTATACATTCCTTCTTTCAAACATAATTTGTTGTCTGTGAATAGACTCTGCACTGATGACTGCCTTAGTGTTATTTTTACTCCACAACGCCATGTTTTGCAGGACCCTCTGACTAAGAGGATAATAGTTATAGGTAAGCTGGCAGGAAAACTATACTTGCTGGATAAAGACTCACTCACTAAGGCTGCAATAGAGGAGTTTTGTAAACATAATAATGTCCTTACTTGTACCACTTCTATAGATAATAAGATCGATATTTGGCATAGACGTTTGGGACATGTGTCCCTTGATGTAGTGAAGCATTTATCCATTATGAGAAATAAAAATTTGATTTGAGCCTCTGTGAAATTTGTCCATTAGCTAAGCAACATAGGATGCCTTTTTTATTCTAATTCATGTTCGACTGCTTCATTTGATCTTGTTCATATAGACATATGGGGTCTTATAGGGAGTCATTCCTAACTAATACTCAGTACATGCTTCATTATAGTAGGGCCACTTGGGTGTTCTTAATGCAACATAAGTCACAAGCCTTACAGAAATTGAAAATGTTCTTCCATATGGTTAATACACAGATTGACACTAAAGTCAGACAAGTAAGGACTAATAATGGGACTGAATTCACCAGTCGAGAATGTCAGAATTTCTTACATACACAGGGGATAGTACATCAAAAAACCTGTGTATATACCCCACAACAGAATGGGGTTGTGGAGAGGAAACATCAACATCTTCTCCAAGTAGCTAGAGCTCTTCTATTTCAGGATAAGTTTCCTAAGAGGGTTTGGGGGGAGGCTGTCTTGACAGCGACATATATCATAAATAGGCTGCCTACTCCCACACTACATTGGAAGACACCCTATGAGATGTTGTATAAAAGGCGAAGTTCATATGAGCACTTTAAGGTTTTTGGTTGCTTGTGTTTTGCTTCCAATGTGTCTCCACACAAAGGGAAATTGGACCCACGTGCCCACAAGTGCATATTTTTGGGATACGCACTTGGTCAGAAAGGTTATAGACTGTTTAATCTGAAAACTAACAATGTTTTTTGTGTCAAGAGATGTGACATTTCATGAGGGAGTGTTTCCCTTCATGACTGCCAAGCCTGCAGGGCCATGCTACCTTTACCAGTTATGGATACTGATCATTCATCAGTTACAGTCTCCAAGGACATCTCACCTTCCACAGATAAAGTTGCACCTCAAGTTAGAAGGTCAACACGACCCACAAAGAACTCAGGATGGCTCCAAGACTTTGTTTGCTTAGCATCAGCAGACAAGGAGGAAGTGAGCGTCCTCCCTTTATCGCATGAACATGATCATTTTGTAGGCTCTGTCTCCACTTTGCAGGAACCTAAAAATTTTGCAGAAGCTGAGAAGAAGGAGGAATGGAGAGCAGCAATGAAGTCTGAAATGAGGCACTAGAGAGAAATGACACTTGGAGGCTCATAGAACTTCCTACCAACAAATAAACCATTGGATGCAGATGGGTCTACAAAGTGAAACTTAAGGCTGATGGATCCGTAGAGAGGTGCAAAGCCCGGCTTGTGGCTAAAGGGTATAGCCAAGTAGAAGGGGTGGACTATACGAATTATTTTGCACCTGTGGCCAAGGCGGTGACAGTCAGAGTTTTATTGGCCTTAGATGCCTCACATAGGTGGCCTTTACATCAAGTTGACATAAATAATGCCTTCTGACATGGCACTTTGGAAGAAGACATCTATATGGAACCTCCAGAGGGATACAAGGTGCCTTTAGGGCAAGTGTGCAAGTTGAAAATTTCTTTATATGGCCTAAAGCAGGCTTTCAGACAATGGAACCAAGCCTTCACTGAAAAGGTTGTAGAGTTTGGTTTTGTGCAATCAAAGCACGACCATTGTTTGTTTGTAAAAGGGACAGGTTTGAATTTAATTGCTTTGTTGGTTTATGTTGATGACATACTTATCATGGCAGCCACAGATCCATGCATACAGGAAGTCAAAAACTATGTACATGGACTCTTTACTATAAAGGATCTAGGGACTGCTAAGTATATTCTTGGAGTGGAGTTAGCTAGGTCTTCTGCAGGACTTATAGCCACTCAACGAAAGTACATCTTGATCATAGTTAAAGATACAGGACTAATGGAGGCTAAGGCAATTAGGACACCATTTCCAGTAGGGATGAAACTTATTGTAGACTCAGCGGAACCATTGCCTGACCCCTCAAGGTACAGGAGGCTAGTTGGGGGACTTCTGTACTTGGTCTTCACGAGACTAGGCGTATCCCATGCGACTCAACAATTGAGTGAGCTCCTACAGAACCTACCAAGCAGTAAAGTACTTGAAGGGCTGCCCTTCAATAGGTTTGTTTTTTGCTTTCCAAAATAACTTTCATTTAACAGCCTTCTCTGATGCAGATTGGGCTGCCTGTTTGGACTCAAGGAGGTCTCTAACAGGATTCTGTATCTTCCTAGGATGAACACCAACTTCCTGGAAAACGAAGAAGTAAGCTACAGTCTCAAAATCAACTGCGGAGGCTGAATATAGAAGCATGGCCTCCACTGTGTGCGAGCTTGTTTGGATTACTTACATACTCAAGGACCTGAGGGTGTTAGTTCAGCTGCCAATTTCCTTCCACTGCGATAACAATGCAACACTACATATAACACTCAATCCCGTATCCCACGAACGCACGAAGCATCTCGAGATTGACTGCCACATTGTGAGAGACAAGTACAAGGAAGGTTTCATTCTTCCAATGCACATAGCCTCCAAGTCACAAGTGGCTGATGTGTTTACCAAGCCTTTGACAGGAGTAGCGTTCGCATCCATGCGTTCCATGTTGAACTTGGTCACATTGGATCCAAGTTCAACTTGAGGGGGGACTGATTAAATAGGGTCTCCCAACAGAGGACTAAAGGCGTGTCATTCCACTATCACGCTTTCACTTATTCTTTAATTGTACATTTATTTATAAGGTTAATTACACTTGGACCCCCTCTAAAAATGTGAAATTACACTTTCCCCAAAAAAGTTTCAAAATTATATTTACACCTCCTTTGAAAATTCACCGTTTACACCTGACCTTTTTTCCTCAAGGTTTCGAAGGAAAATATTGACGTCAACAAAAATAATTACATAATTTATCAATTTTGCCTCCCATTTAACATTTCCATGAATAATTTTGTATTTATAAGGGGAAAAATGCAATAATGTTAACCTCACTTCATATGTATATATTGCATTTATCCCCTTATAAGCACAAAAATATACATGAAAAAAGTTAAATGAGAAACAAAATTGAAAAATTATGTAATTTTTTTTGCCAATGGTAGCACTTCACGTTGAAACCTCAACGAAAGAAGGTTAGGTGTAAACGATGAATTTTCGGAGGGGGTGTAAGTGTAATTTCAAAACATTTTCTGGGGGAAAGTGTAATTTCACATTTTTAGAGGGGGTCCAAGTGTAATTAACCCTTTATTTATATCTGATTAGTTTTAGGGTAGTTAGTTTTGTTAGTATGGTTAGATTGTTTTAGTTAGGAGCAGTTAATTAGTTCGTTCTCTAACTGCTACTTTGAACTCTTTATATAGGCCTTTTGTACTGTAGCTTGAATATCAGATTTTCTACTTCATCTTCTTTTATACACAAGTAATTTCTTTTTCCAAATGGCGTCTTTGTGTGTTTCTTCTTCTTCTCAGCATACATTTAGTCCCATAGAATAAAAAATAGTAGCATTTTTGTTCCAGATGCTATACTTTTTGGTCTATGGAACTACATGTGCTAAACCCGTCAATTATGGGACCAAAAGTGCAACACCCTCTATCGTGTGGGACGAAAATGCAATTTTCCCTTTTAAATATGTTTGAACATTGCTTTAATTTATAAAAACTTACATATTCTCATTTGTGCCGAATTATTTTTTAGTATTTTTGATATTCAACTATAGTATTCTAAAATAAAACTATTTAATTTTCATAGAAGGGAGGAAAATGCAAAAAATACCACGAAAAATAAGGTCAAAACAAGTAAAATCACCATGGTTCATTTTATAGACACTATATGGGCATTTATGTCATCTAAAGGTAAAAAAGATCAAAACGTGCCACAAAACTTGTCATACTACACTTGGAGTGCGTGAGTACAACCTTCCGCCTATTTCTAATGGAAGAGGAATTTTCCATAATAGGGTTTTTTTTTTTTGCCTATTTTCTTAATATAGGGGTTTTTTTAGTTATTTTATATAAATATAGGGGAGAAAATGAAATTTACCTTCACTTTTTTGGCTACATAAATTAATGAAATGGAGCTTAATCTCATAAATGGAAAAGTTACACTTTTAGTTTGACATGATAGGGGTTTCTACAACTTACTTTAAGAGCTTTACGAGTTTGACAATTAAAGTACCAAATTTTTTAAGGTTGTGCTTGCCTGGTAGATATTTCTCGTCTCATTCCATCTGCGCAAGTTGGTGTTTGGTTGTCATATAATTTTCTGACCCAAATGAAAAATGATCTTAAACAGATTTAACTAATTAAAAAAAAATGCATCGGACCACCAATCATCATTACATTTTCTTTATTACCTTGTATCTTTTACAAACCACATCAACTATCGTCATAATACATTTATCTCACACTCAATGACATACTAAAAAAGAAAATCTCATTTCACCCAAACTCATTCCATCTTATTGAGATGAAAACACAAGCAATCACAGTAGCACTCTAAATCATTTTTCAACCTTGCTGTTAAAAAATTGACGAAAATGGCCTGTGCTGGTTATGTGCCATTTGGCAATGTGGCTGGAGGGCAAAAATAAAAAAAACTAACTTACCTGGCTGGAGGATGCATTTATTAGGAAAAATTGGCTCCAACATTCACTCTCTCGGCCTTTATTACCGCCAACATTGGAGCATGTGCATAATTTAAATTTTTACTATTTATTTAATTAAATAAAATAGAAAAAGAATAAACGAATAACTAATCAAAAGTGATGAAATAAATTAACCGTGGATGTACTTTGAATTAAAAGAATATCGATATAATTGATTAACTAAATAGATAGTTAATTAAAAAAAAGGATAAATAAAGGCATTTTAGTCAACCTACCTTTTTTTCTACGAAAATAAGTTTTTATGGGGTTTTGAGTCTGAACATATAGTACAGATATACAACCAATAATGTGGACAATGATGGCTTATTTATTAAAATAATTATAAAAAAATAGCTCAAATAACAATAGATTAAAATTATTAACAATTTTAGGGCAAGCCGCACATGCCCATTTTGTAATTTTTTTTCAAATAAAAGGATGGAGTCGCACATGTGGTGTGCGACTTCGAGTCGCACTCCAAGTCCGCGAATCCCAAGTCGCGGACATGTATTGGAAGTCGCGGACTTGGAGTGCGACTTGGAGTCGCACACCACATATGCGACTCTGACGTCTTATTTAAAAAGAAATTACAAAATGAGGTAAGTCGCACACGTGATGTACAACTTGCCCTGAACTTATTAATAGTTTTAATTTATTATTAGTTTTGTTATTTTTTTTAATTATTTAATAAATAAGCCAAAAATTGATGCGCTGTTGATAATAAATAAGGGAAAATTGTTGGTAATCCAAAGGGGACCAAAAATTAATAACATTGTGAACAACAAGGTGTGTAAGGATATCAAATATATTTAGAAATGCTACAAGTTTTGAATGTAACTTTAAAAAAGTCTCCCATTTAAAGATCTAAGGACATGTGAAAATTCAGGTAGGAAGTTTGATACGGTGTTGTTTGTGTAATGGTAGATATGGATGTAGAATGTTTGTGGCTTGATTCATCCATATGCGCTAAATCAATCATAATAATTTTGGGTTTGTTAGATCAATTGAAAACGCAGGGTGAAGAAATTCAAAAATTATGGAGAAGAAATGAGATTTTGTAATAATATGAAAAAACTATTTTTTAAGTCCGCTACGTATGACTAATATTAATTTTAGTCTGGTAAGTATGCCCATGTTTTTTGCAAGTCCAGTAACTTACAAAATTGATGAGATTTAGTCCTCCGGTGGTTGATTTTTTTGCTTTCTTGGTCGAAAATATTAATGGCATGCCAACTGGACATATTTTGAGAATTTTTAAACCTAATGAGGCAATTGAAATGAGGTGGATTTTAACTTGAATTATTATTATTATTATATGTATATATTTATAATTTACAAAAATAAATTAAAATTATTATTTTGAAAAAAAGTTAACCCCCCACCCACCCCCACACCCACGCTCGGCCCCCGACCCAGACCCTTACTCCCCGCTGCCTACCCTCCCTCCCCCTTCCGTGCCGCCTACCCTCCTCCCAACCCCCTTGGCGCCCCCCGCATAAGGGGGCGACAGGGTTGAGAGTGTCGTTATAGATGTGGCCATGTGTCATTACATGTGGTTGTACACATGTATAAGTTGTCAAAAATTGACTAAATAGTTGCCACATGAGCATTTTTCGGTTAATTTTTCAAATATCATCGGGAAATTGAGTAAGAAACCCTAATTTGGACTAAATTTCATTAATTTTGCAAGTTACTGGATTTAGAAAAAAATTGGGCATAGTTACCTGATTAAAATTAATATTAGACATACTTAACGGACTAAAAAAATAATTTTTTCTAATAATAATTGGCTTTGTTTTGTTGTTGATATGCATTTTGCTTGCTTGAGGATGAAGTTGATAGATGAAGATTGTATGTATGCTGGTCGATGAATATGTTTGGCTTACAATTGCTAAATGGCCTATTTCCTGATCCACTGTAATTGCAATCATCCTTTGTATATTCTAAATGGCTTTTATGCCATTTAGTTTTGTTTGCGGATGTGACTTGTCAATTGCCATTTTTGTGTACAACTTTTTAGTAATTTGATGTTGGTCTTGTAGTAAAGCATGCAATTGTTGATTGTATTATTTTTATTTTATCTAAGTTTGGTGATTATTACATTTAGATGTCTTACAATTACAAGTACCAAACATGTTACAATTACAAGTGTAATTGTACTTAAAAAGAGAAAATAAACTTTAAGAAGAACATTGACTGAAAAAATATAAACAACCTCGTATATCGCAAGAACGACAATGAGACATTTTTAAGGGGTTTAACACAATTTACCCCCCTGATATTGCAAATGAGCAAATTATCCCCTTATGGAAAAAATAGCAAGTTACCTCCCTGTGTTTTTTAAAATGGAGCAATTTACCTCCCTAGACAATGAAGTAAATTGCTCAATTTTAAAAATACACGGGAAGGTAAATTGCTCCATCTTAAAGAACACAGGGAGGAAAATTGCTATTTTATTTTTCATAGGGGATGATTTACTCATTTGCAATATCATACGGGTAGCTTGCATTTTTCCCCATTTTCAAGGGGAGCAACAAGAACTAGAAATTCTAGCATCTTTCATTTTGGAGTAGCTCAGGCAAAGGATAATTAGTAGAGACCTCCCACCATCTTCACAAAACATATTATTATATAGATTGTGGAGGATTGCTTGGATGTAGTTTGACGAAATTTCTGTACATTATTTTTCAATATAATGAAAGTTACTTCTACCTAAACAAAGAAAATATGGATAACCTCAAAAGCATCCTTCATAAACTTGAATATCAATTTATATACCCAAAAGTAGCCAAAAATCCATCAAATAAAATATTTCCAAAACGATATTGTATTCATCCACTCCTACCAGTTGTTTTACATCACAACATTTTAGGCAAAAGTCGCAAGCCTTACATTACCAAAAAAATAAAAGGACCTGTAATTAAATAATCATACTTGGTGTCATTTTTTTTCGTCTGTTTGTCTTCGTTTTTGTTGCAAATAATAGCTACTAGGGGTGTCAATATGGGCTGAAACTTATGGTTCTAACCCAACGCACCTAATTTTAGGTTGGATTAAAATTTCTTAATTTGGGTTCAATGTAGGTTTTTTTATAAAAACATTTAATAGATTATAGGTCCTAGTGTTAGGGTAGTGCTCGACGTGCCAACCAATTAATAGGAAATAAACTAGGCAACACGTTGTAATACCTTTGTAATAGACAGTCTTTTTGCTTCACATTAACAAAATTATTAAGGCATTTCTCATTCAATGTTGTTTATTTAAATTATATGCGCAAAGAATAAAGTCCCTGGGCCATTTATGACTATGGCGCATGATTGCATATTTGGTGGTAATCATGAAATATGCGTCCAAGGTCTTGACCTTAAAAGTTCAAAGCCAAAGGATCAATGAGATGGGAATATCTCTGATCTCGTGGATTTGCTCACACGATACACACCTTTTTGAAGGGGGAAAAATGCAAGCAACAAAGCAACCCCCCTATGATATTGAAATTGTACAAGTTACCCCCATATGAATAATAAAATAGCAATTTACCTCCCTGTGTTTTTTAAAATGAATCAATTTATCTCCCCATATTTTTTAAAATGAAATAGGGGGATAACTTGCTCCATTTTAGAGAACACAGGGAGGTAAATTGGTATTTTTTTTACATAGGGGGTAATTTGCTTATTTGCAATATCACAGGGAGATAAATTGCATTAAACCCTTTTTGAAGGTTACATCTCGTTTCAGGGACGTTGGTCTTGAGGCATCATAGTGACCTTATATTAGGTCCATTGTATTTTAATTTATTTTTTGGTCATCTAGGTGATCATAAAGAGGCTATTTTGGGTACAAGCCCATCTAATATGAAGTTAGTGTGTGACACATCAATGAATAATTAACTTGACCTTTAAGACAGGAAATCCCCCATGCTCTTTACTATTTCTGATTCATAAAACCTTTCACCAAGGTATCATGACAACTAGGCGTGCAGTTTCCTAGGTTGGCTATTCTTAATGAAGAAATAGAAGGAAGTGGTGCATAGCTATTGAGTTAACAAAGATTCGACTCATTATCCATGACTTGGATTCAATTAGGAGTTAATTAATGATATGACCTTACTTGTTTGCTACCCGTTTGTATAAACGTTCGCCACCTTCACCTAGAGATAATGCTGTTAGAATAGGTGACCAGAAAGCCAATTGGTTTGGCATTTTAAAATCTATTTGACAACTCGATGTAATATAATATTATGTAATGAATAAAATGAATATTTGTTACCATTGGTATTGTCTTTGTTGTGCTCATTTTCATATGTTAAAATGTCGTTTTACATAATGGTCCAAAAAAAAATGTCCTTTTACATAAATCACAACAAAGCCTATAGACCACGTTAACAACTCATGTAGTTGGACCACGCATTGAATGGTGGTTATGAAACCAACTGATAAAAGGTTGGGTCTGAAACGTTCCAAGTCGAGGGCCTCGAGACAGGGCATCGAGAGTCCTATAGAGACTTGCACCAATAGTCATATTCATTAGATGAGTGATGTGTTTCATCGACGACAGGCTTGGGATGCCTATACGATTTTGGTGGGTTGGTCAACTGGGGTCGAGTCGGCTGACCTGACTAGTGGGGATCGTCATATTAAAGCCTTGAAGGCTTGGTCGGTATGATTGAATTTTTCCGGTTCCAATAGTACGGGAGTAGTCCTCAGACTTGAGGAACCACGTGAGTCACGTGCACACGATGGCTGTATCTTGGATCTGGTGAGAGGTGATTATGTCGCAAACATGTTCATTATAAGCCTTGTCCAGTGCAGTTAGAATGTGTAGCGAGGATGATGGGTTTCAAGAAGAGGATTTGTTCCTTGTCAGTATGTGATAGAGATATCTCCTATGCACTCGGAGACACGTTCATGATGCTTTAAACCTAAGGCCACAGTGGTTGATCGAGCAGGTAATGGTTTCCTGCGTCGATGCAATGTGACATGCGTAGTCTCGAGTATTAAGCATAAACGCCTAGTTAAGGATGGGAACCAACGCCCAATTTCATACCCCAGACTAAGGCCGGGAGGCGTAGACGGAAGTATCGTACATGTATGGAATCAGCGCCCAAATGTTCACGTCAACATTCACCTAGTCTCTAGTGCCATGGACCATTGCTAGACGGCCACCTATGGTGACGGGCTCCTGTTAGGCACGAGCCTAAGTCTAGCTGAGGGTGAACCTAAAGGATCACACACAAATCACCGAGGAGGTGAAAATAATTGACTTGGGGTCAATTTCAGAGGATGAAGAGTAATTGAATTACTTAAGGGATTGTCCATTGGATGGACATGCAGATATTGTATCGGGCCCTTGTTTGATCGGTAAATGGGATTTATCGATTAAGTAGGAATCAAAGCTTGGAGCTTTTAATTGGATTAAAAGATTAATGGAAATTATTTAATTGGACCATAATTAAATAGGATTTTTAATTTTTGGGCTTATTGTAATTGGATTACAATAAAATTTGGTTAATTAAATCTTGACCCAAGAGAGGTGTTAATTTCAATTTTGCTTCTTTTTGAAGTACTAAAATCGACCATGAAGGCCTTTGATGACTAGTTGACTTGTCTGTTTTGGAAAGAGACAAATCACTTCCAATCAAGCCTCTTTCACTTGGTATGATTTGTTAGTTTCGTATAGACCTCGAGACGTTAAACGCAGTAGAAATTAGATTTTAAATTACAATACAATATTGTAATTAGCGATCAAATCGCCCGTCTCGTTGCTACTACGACGTGGATCTCATGCATAAAGGAGTAAATTGAATTGTTTAGGATACCAACCTAGGTGTTCGTCGGTTGATGTAGATGATGTAAACGTTCTCAAGAACGATTCCCATCTAAGCAATGGGTAGAAAACGGCTACTAGTCCTTTGGTACGGTAAAATCATTCCGATCATTGTTCACGGTAGGAACACATATGTCTTCCCTCTAAAGATAGTTCACACCACCTATGATGAATCTCCAATAACCCAATGCTAGTAGGCATTAGAGGATTTCGGTAGATCAATAATTGATCAACGGAGAAGATAAGAAACTCATTTGTTGTGAAGAGTTGAACGAGAGCAAGAGAGCGAAGGGAGCAAATGTAGCAAAGAAATTGCAAAGCATTGTCAAGCAAACTTGTGAATGGCAAAGGTCTCCTATTTATAGACCTTCCATTAAAGAAGCCAAGTTCAACTTGTCTTCTTCTTCTTGCAAAGAGGGAAGACAAGTTTGATTCTTCTTCTTAGAAAAGGACAAACTTGTTTTGTCATATTAAGAAGAGAAGTTCAACTTTGCTTGTTCATCTTGCAAAGAGGAAGACAAGTTTGATTCTTCTTCTTATAAAATGACAAACTTGTTTTGTCATATTAAGAAGAGAAGTTCAACTTTGCATCTTCTTCTTATAAAATGACAAACTTGTTTTGTCATATTAAGAAGAGAAGTTCAACTTTGCATCTTGTTCTTATAAAATGACAAACTTGTTTTGTCATATTAAGAAGAGAGAAGTTCGACTTTACTTCTTCATCTTATGAAGACAAGTTCGACTTTGCTTCTTCGTCTTTAAGAAGACAAATCCAACTTTGCTTCTTCGTCTTTCAAGAAGACAAATCCAACTTTGCTTCTCCGTCTTCCAAGAAGACAAATCCAACTTTGCTTCTTCGTCATTCAAGAAGACAAATCCAACTTTGCTTCTTCGTTTATCAATAAGAAAAATCCAACTTTGCTTCTCCATTTTTAAGAAGAGAAATTCAACTTTGCTTTTTTGTCTTCAAGAAGACAAATCCAACTTTGCTTCTTCACAAGAAGATAAATTGAACTTTGCTTCTTCAAGAAGACAAGTTCAACTTTGCTTCTTCATAAGACGACAAGTTCAACTTTGCTTCTTCATTTTCTCCATAATTAATCCAATTAATTATTTTCAAGAATTCCATTATGAATTTGTGTGTGATCCTTTAGGTTCACTACTCAGCTAGACTTGGGCTTGTATCACATATACAATTTAATTAGCAAGTTATTTGCATTAGATTAATTAGATCATATCATAATTAATCACCATCAATTAACTCCTTAATTGGAGGATACCCATTACCATGGGTGGCCACCTAGTATAGTCCATGGCACTAGAGAATAGGTGAATCTACGTGAACCTATATGTTACGAGTTCCATGCAAATACAGTCCTTCCATCAAGCTAATCTCCCGATCGAAGTCTAGGGCACGGAATTGCAATCGATTCCCATCTAGGACTTCAATATCTATGTATCAACTCTACACTTTGTGCTACTCATTTATCAATATAGGAAACTCCTTTCCTATTTGATCTACTATCGTGGCCACGGATTTAGGAGAACACAATGTAGAGAACATAGGAGATTCTTCATCATCTTATGATGAGCGATGGATCGTATCTTGGAACTCACCAACCTCCATGCATGCTCTGACTATGTCTAAAACATGGCTTCTTAACAACTATAGAAGAAACCATAGCTGCGTCAGACATGATCAAGTCATAGTCGTCCTATGCACAAGGTTACTGTGGAACCTCAAGTCGAAGGACCACTTAATGCACTATCGTAACAAAGGCGAATCAAGTCATACCGATCATGCCCCACAAGGCTTCCATATGACATCTCCTACGGGCCATTTCAGTGAACTTGATAACTCGTTATCAAGCACCCACTAAAGTGCGTAGACGTCATACGTCATTGTGTATGAAACACAACAATCATCATATGAATGCATCACTTAGTGCAAGTCTCTAAGGAATCATGATCGATGTCCCGTCTCGACTGATTCATTGACTTGGAACATTTTAGATTAAACCATAGAGGTTGGTTTCATGGTTGCCATCATATGCGTGACCCAACCTTGTAGCACTATTATCTAAGAGTTTCAACCAAATGCATACAAATATTGTATTAAGCATAAGATGAAGATGGCCAAAGAACAGTTCTTAATATTAACATTTTATTGAAAAAGATTGTTTAGAATGATCCAACAATTGGCTTGACGGTCATCAATTCTAACAATCTCCCACTTGGCCTAAAAGCCAATTACCCATAAGCTCATGCCCATCTTCTCAAGATGCTGAGTACGTGCAATCTAGAATCAGGCTTAGGTAGCGGGTCTCCTATATTCTATATGAATGCAATGCAATCCACTATTAGCACATTTGTGTTTAGATCTGTAATGAGGTCTTGGCATTCACGCTTGCGTGATTGCCCCGTTTGTTTTAATAAGGTATAACTACGGATTCAACAATTCTAGGTACTATACCCAACTCTTGGATGTAGTTTATATCCAAACTACCTCTTTTGCAACTTCATAAGCTACACTATACTCGGCCTGTGATGTGGAATCGCCGTCTAATTGACAGCTCCTCGATTTAGCCGAAATACATACCCAGATTTAGATTTAGCATTGATAATATCTATTTAGCTCCGAGTGACCTCTTAATACACTAATGAATCCTATTCATTAATGACATAATCATACAACTTTATGACTATGAAAAATGATTATTAAACTTCGGGATGCCTATTTAAGTCCATAAATAGGCCCTTTGGAGTTTAAATTTTTTTTGTTTCTCCTCTTCCAGATGTAACACCTGAGGTTGATCCATGTAGATCTCTACCTCAACAATTCCACTAAGGAATGTGTCTTTACATCTACTTGTCATATCGCATAGTCATAGTACATGACTATGACAAGTCGGGTGGATTTGGTCATAGTCGATGGAGAATATGTTATCACAAAGTCCACATGGTTTCTTTGAGTGTAACCTTTCACCATCAATAGGGCCATAAAGATCATTATCTCTCCATCAACTCCAAGCTCAAGCTTGTAGACCCATTTACACCCAACGGGCGTAACGTGCTTAGGTGGGTCTACAAAGTCCATACTTTGTGGAGTATATGGAGTCCATCCTAGATTTTGTGGTCTCAAGCCACTTTCCCGAATCAATGTCTAACAATGCCTCTTCGAATGTCATTTGGATCATTATCTAATTGACTAGTCAACGCTAGTGTATCAATAAGGTCAATATGGGATGCTAGGAGCATTTCCATTACCATAGTCCGTGCATCACTCGAATCTTCGAGCTGCAACCTATCTTTTTGAGTATCGATAGAAAACCTTTCTTCGAAGAACACTGCATTTCTCGAAACAAATGCTTTTGTATCGAGAGATCACAAAATACTATCCTGCAGTTTGTTTTGGATACCCAACCCAAGGTGGATCTAGTATCCAGCCAATCCCACTAGTCTCTCAACGTACTCAGGACACCCACATATCGTAAGATACGTGTGGAAGGGTGATGTGTCATGCCATATCTTATATGGCATTTTCGGTACGACTTTAGATGATGCCATGTTCAATAACTTGGCAACCAATTCTAATGCATAGCCTCAAAACGAAAGAGGTAATGTCGGAGAACTCATCATGGATCAAACCATGTTCAATAAAGTTTGATTCCTTCTTTTATCCATGCCGTTAAGTTATGGCATTTGCAAGAGACGTCCACTGAGAGAGAATCCCATTCTCTTTTAGGCAATCCAAGAATTCTGTATTTAAGTACTCAACACTTCAATAGGATCGAAGGTTCTTAATTTTGCGCTCAATATGATTTTCTACTCCTAGTTTGAACTTTTTGAACTTTTCAAACATTTCAAACTTGTTGTTCATTAAGTACACATAACCCAACCGTGAGTGATCAACGGTGAAGGTTATGAAGTCAGAAAATCATCCTTCGGATTTTGAGTACATCATAACATCTGTATGGATCAAATCCAAAAGATTCATAGCTTTTTGCTACTTTGTCCGATAAATGGCTTAACAGTCTCTTTTCCCTTCAGAAAAGATTCATAAGTGAAAGAGCATCCAAATAATCTATTTCAAGATTCTTGGAGTCATTCTATCTCTTCATCTTATCCTTGGAAATGAGACATAGCCTAGCGTGCCATGTTTGTGTATAATTTTGGTTCCTCCAACTTTCTTTTATGTTGAATACCCATAATCAAATTATGGTCATAATTAATATACAAACTAATTATGAATATGGATAATACACAAACCATTTGTATAAGCACCAAATGAAACTTTCAAGAAAATATTTTAATAGTAAAATAACCTTCACTTGGCACAAAATACTATCCACTAACATCCTTGCTAACTACAAAGTAAATTGTTCCTATGGCTTCATCAACAAACTTACTTGCCACTTCATAAGCCTTAGGATCACCTTGTTTTTACTTAGTCATTTGCTTCTTATTTGGTGTTGCAACTTTTGCAAACATAAGCTACATATATCTTGCAATCATATTGCTAATATAAGCTTCAAGCTTGGTATCACATACCGAAGAAACAATGTAAGCAACCATGTTAAATTTCAATATTAAACATACTTTGGGGTGTAGCAAGACATTTCTTGCAATACCTCTTTCAATGGCTAGTTTCGTGGTAGTGGAAATACTTGTCACTACTTTGATCATTTTGGTTCATTTTCTGTATGACCATTAGAACTTCCTCTCACGTGTCATATCATATATGCTTATCTTCCACCCCAAAATAATTCCTTGTGAGTGGGTGAAGATTACATGTGTTCTGATTGAGGTGTCCGTATTATTGTAGTAAACACTTTACTTAGTGATGTTACAATAACATCTAGTTTGTATGATATCCTTTTATCCAACAATTGAATGTCTCACAATTCTTGTTGGTGGATTCCTCAAATGGGTCAACTCAGAAAAAATCTTTCCAAAATATATAGGTTTCTTTGAACCCAAAAAATAATTTTGAAATTCTCAAACCAATCAAAGTAGTGATGCTCAATTAGTGAACAAGTCACATAAAATGGTTATGAGTGGTTTTATGCATCAACAAAAATATAAGCATTCTTTCAATCAATGTTAATTTTCAATTTATGATATGGTCTTTAATCATAAATTGCTCCCACTATTTCTTCAAAATTCCATAAACCCTCATATGGATTTTCGGGAAACCTTTTCCTAGTGGGCTTGAGGTCCGTAGAACTATCTCCATACCCCGTTGTTACGATTCGCAAGAAAATAATTCTATGAGAGGTAGCTTTCACCATTCTCATCCCCATGAGATCCCCGAGATGTTTTGCCTCATTTTTCACATAATCCCAAGGACTCCAAGTGAATTATGCCACTCTATGTTAAGCCCAACCCATCAACCAAAAAGACCCCCATACTATTGCCCCCCACGACTCGTGAGACAGGGAAATAGCAGGTAATGTACTTGTTCACAGTGACAGTACAACTTTTCACTACTTCCAAATCATTCAACGACTCGTGAGACAATGAAGTGAAAGGTGATAGCATCTCATACATCGTCACCATGGACGGAAGGCTTGGATTATCAAATCCAATTTGACTTTATCCATTACGGGCTTAATATTTTAACTTGGACATTCCAAGTGAGGGTTCAAACAATTTGTTTAGGTAAGACTTCATTACAACATTTTATTCTTAGTCAATTGTTTATCATATATATTTACATATATATCGTGTAACATCCTCAACGTTAATACTTGATTATCATTTATTAGCATAATAAATTGGATATATAATGTGGTCATTTATATGATAATTGGTGCTTAATTATAAATTATATGATAAGATTTATACTTGGAAGTACTTGAGGATTTGAAACAATAGAAAGTTTTGAGTGTTTAAATAGAAATACTTGTAAAGATGACGGGGAAATAAATAAAGTCTTACTACTATACAATATATAAATATTAGCATTATATAATATACATAATATGTGTATATACATTACACAAGATAAGAAAGATATTACTACACTAGAAAACAAAACAAGCAAACTTATCAACGTGTGTCTTCAACATAATATTTTTATATACTAGACCTACACATCAACACCCCTACATACTTAGAGCTATATAAACACAGATGTTAAAATATAGTGAAAACCATCAACTATAGAAAAACCATCAGCTATAGAAACTTATAGAAGAGAGAAAAGACAAAAGAGAGAAGAGGGAGGCGGTGGAGAGAAAGAGAGAAGAAGAAGAAGGAAGAAGAAGAAGGAAGAAGAAGAAGGAATTGGGGATTCCTTCATATTCATCAATCTTAGGAAGTTTCACACTGATTTGGTAAGTATTTTCATCTCTAATTTTCTGAAATTTCGAGTTTGAGCTAAGATGAAGGCTGAAGCCCAAGAAAAGAATGAGTTAAGTTAACATGCATGGTAACAGAATAAAATCTGTCCGAACAGTCTCAGTTTTTCAGGAAAATCTTACGTTTTATCGGTCTAAAATTGGGGATCTTGGTGTCTATGAAAACCTTAGGATGTCCTATATAACTTTCTAGTTTTTAGTAGAAGCTAAATCGTTCGTTTTAATGGCTAAATCGGAGGATATATTATGTTGCCCTGTTTCTGCAGAAATCTAGACTGAGTATAGTAAAACCCCTGTAACTTGAGTTATAATGGTTCAATTCATATGATTCTTGTTGTATATGAATCTAGGGACGTAGTAGAGTATATGGAGTAAAAATATTGACTTTACAAGTTGTAATTTGGTCTGGGAAGGATTTATAAGTTTGTACGCAGATTCTGTTCGAGAAAACAATGAACAGGAATAGTAGATATTATTAACAAATTTTTCCTATGATGTAAAATACATATTTTATACCATTAGAAAGAATAGGATGTCTATTTTGTCATACTAAAACACTTTTCAATTTGGATTATCATAATTAAAGATATGATTTAATTAGTGATCAGTGTTCAGGTGGGCAGGATTCACAGGTTAAGGGGCGTTAAAGGAAATTCTTAAAAATATAAACACTGACTTAAATATAGCAAGATATATACTGATGGGAAGATAATTGAGTTTATTTTATGTAGTAGAAAATGGATTAAGGATCTGAATTATGTAGAATAAGATATTAACATATTAGTGAGGAGTGTTCGAATATTGTCTAATGTACTATTAAGGAATTTCAATATTTCTGATATGTTGACTATACGTCTTACGACTATTTATAGGACAAGAGAACAACGTACAAGAGTGAACACATTATTTTACTAAGTATATCATTGTGGAATTGAGGTAAGTATAGTTAATTGGATGTATATATATATATATGCATGGTTGTGTAATCTTGATCGTAAATTGTTAAACTGGATTATGTGGTTGTCTTATGAAATTATTGTTATGACTACGATTTGATGTGGTGTACATGGTAAATACTTGTGATATACTTCTATTTTGTTGGTGAATGAAGATGAATGATGGAGTGGTTGTGAATGATTGACATGCTTCTATTTGATTAATGATTTGAGTTGAATTATGAAATCGATAAATGTGCAGATGATGAGTTGAGATGAGAAGATGGCTTACCTAAGCTTGGGCATATTCAATGGTTTATGATGATGCGATTGATGACGAGCTGTGTGCTGTCATGATGATGTGATTGATGACGAGCTGTGTGCTGTCATGATGATATGATTGATGATGTGAGATGTGATGGAGAGAAAATGAATGTACAACTAGGTACCATGGCGCGAAGGGTACCGGGGTATTCCGGGTAGCGGGGAATATCCTGTGTTGACGGCTACACACTGGGGTGGTGTGGGGGTGCCATTTTCGGTGTGATGTCCTGTGATCAGGAGCTACACACTTGGCCAGTGTGGGGATATCACATACGATGGGTATCCTGTGCCGACTATTATATGATATTCACTGAGATGATGAGAGCCGGCAAAACCATTGAATATACTCCAACTAGGTTAAGCAGGGCCCTAAGATAATAAATCATAACTGAGTTTGTATTATGATGTGGATGATGATGATTCTGATATTGATTCCCGAGTGATGGTTGTTACTGATTACTTCGTGATATTGTGATTACTGCATGACGTGTTGATAGTGATTCTGGCATTGGTTTTCACATGATTGTTCATACTGATTACTTGGAGATATTGTGGAAATTGTATAAATGGTTGATTGGTGTTATTGCATAAAATTGGTCTTCTTGTATGTGCTCACATGTCTGTGTATATATAGCTAATTAGCTATACTTACTGAGTTGGCAACTCACTCTTTGCCATGTACTTTTTCAGCAGATAGATTGTAGTGACTCGTCTAGCTAGCTTGTAGCCAGTTGTCAGCCTTGTTAGGTGGGTCAATATTGAAGTGTCACCACTAGTCGGGAGCGTTAGCTACATAATTACGATAATATAAAACATTGACTGGAGTGGTACCTTAAGTTTTGTAATAGCTAGAAACTTCACGATTTTCCTTTCCATATGAAATGGTAAATTATGTTATGTAAAGAATTCTGTTGAGGTTTTTAATCGATTGAGGCACATATAGAATATAATTATAAGAAGATTTATCTAAATTGGGTTAAATGTGAATTGTATTATGAGATGGAATGTGATTACGGAGGGGGTGTCACATATCGTGTACCTACGGAATGTTAAAAACACATAAACAAGCATACAAGGGATCAGAGCCTAGCGTGTGTTAGAATATGTGACCAGAAAGCCAATTAGATTGGCGATTTTGGGGACTATTCTTCAATCTTTATTAATACAATATTATCCTGATGAATAGAGTAAGTATTCATCACTGGCACCGTGTTTGTTGTGCTTACTACTAACGTTGAACGGCGTTTCAACATCACAACAAATGCCCTCAGACCAATTGGATAACCCATGTAGTTGGGTTGCGCATTGGATGGAGGCTATGAAACCAACTTCTGAGGGTTGGTCTAAAACATTCCAAGTCGAGGACCTCGAGACTGGGCATCGAGTGTCCTATTGATACTTGCACTAAGTATTGCATTCACTGGGTGAGTGCCGAGTTTCATCGACGACAGACGAAGGTCATCTATGCAATTTTAGTGGGTTAGTTGACAAGGTGGTCAACTGACTGAAGTGACTCTCAGGAATCATCATATGGAAGCCTTGGAGGCTTGTTGGTATGACTGGAATTTTCGGTCCCGATAGTACGGGATTAGTCTTCGAACTTGAGGAATCATGGCAGTCACGTGCATATGAAGGCTGTATCTTGAATCTGACCAGAGGTGATCATTCTGTAAGATAGTCATTATAAGCTTTGTTTAGTGCAGTTGGAGTATGTAGCGAGGACGGTGGATTCCAAGATAGGATCTGTCCCCTGTTAGAATATGACGGTGATGTCTCCTATGCGCTCTGAGATGGTTTAGACTTTGAAAGTCTATGGCCAAAGCAATTGATTGAGTAGGAAAGGGTTTCCTACGTCGATCGATAGAGTAAACGCATCTCGGGTATGAAGCATAGTTGCCTAGTCAAGGATGGGAACAGACGCCCAATTCCATACCCCAGACTAAGGCCAGGAGGCGGTCGACAGTAGGACCGTACCCGTACAAAATTGGCGCCTAAATGTTCGCGCCAACATTCACCTAGTCTCTAGTGCCATGGACCGTTGCTAGACGGCCACCCATGGTGACGGGCTCCTGTTGGACACGAGTCCAAGTCTAGCTGAGGGTGAACCTAGAGGGTCACACACAAATCACCGAGGAGGTGAAGGAATTGACTTGGAGTCAATTCAGATGATGATAAGTAATTGGATTACTTAAGGGATTGTCCATTGGATGGACGGGCCGATATTGTATCGGGCCTTCGTTTAATCGGTAAATAGGATTTATCAATTAATATGGAGAGTTGGGATGTTGGATCTTCTAATTAGATTAAAAGATCAACAAAAATTATTTAACTGGACATTAAATTTAATTAGATTTAATTTTGGGGTCGTAATTGGATTATGGTAGAACCCGGTCCGTTAAATTTTGACCCGAGAGCTGTGTTAATTCCATTTATGGAATAGAAAGAAGTTGGGCTTCTTTCCAAAATAAGCATGGCCGAAAATTGCCACCTTGGAGGGAGCAAAAACCGGCCATGTTGGATGCTAGGTGTTAGTTGACTTGTCTCTTTTGGTAAGAGACAAATCAACTCCAATCAAGCCCTTCCCTTTTGGTATGATTTGATCATACCTTAAAAGATGGTAGGCTTGATTGAAGAATTAATGATGATTGATTGGGATGTATCTAGACATTCTTGGATGAACCTAGACACATTCCTGAAGGACAAGCGGATCCGCCCGGGAGCGCGAGCGGAAGCGAGAAAGCGAGAAAAGTGCATAAATTAAATCAAATCTAATTTAAAATACGAATCCCAAGGGTTGTGCCCTTGGGTGCTCAACCGGGCGTTCGATGTAGGATGTGTAAATATTGGAAATGAATATTAAACACATAGGGCATAGATAAATATATATAATCAATCAAAGCGTAATAAACCGTTACCTTAGATTGTTTAGCGTATGCTCCCGGCTACTTGCGTTGTTCCTTCTCCGGAATGCTCACGAAATCCAAACGTATAGATTCTCCAAAGGTGATCCACACCACACCGGAAGAAACACACATTCTTCTTGCTAGAAAAGAACGGGTTTAAGAAGGAATCGATTTAAGAGAAGAACACTATGAATTAGTGCTTTCTTAAACTTACTTTATTCTTCTTCTTGATTCAAAATCAAGTGAAGAACACAAGTGTAAGAGAGGGAGAGAGGCCGAGAGTTTGAGAGAGAGGAGAGAATTTTTGTCTTCTCTTTTTCCTAGAAAAAGATGAATAATAAATCACTTATGTTTGGGGTTGTATATTCTAATATATACATAATTAATGTGATTATTGAAATGTGTCTAGGTTCATCCAAGGATGTCTAGATTCATTCCAATCAATCACCATCAATTGTTCAATCAAGCCTACCAAAATTTATGGTATGATTTGGGAAGAGCTTGATTGGAGTTGATTTGTCTCTTTCCAAAAGAGATAAGTTAACATACCACCCAGCATGAAACATGGCTGATTTTGCTTCCTCCAAGGGAGCATGTCGGCCATGTTTAATTAAGGGAAGAAGTCCAACTTCTTCCTATTCCAAAGAATTATTTCTCCTCTCGAGTAAATTTAATGGGTCGGGTTTTATAGTAATCCAATTATGACGAACCCAACATTAAATCCAATTTAATGTCCATTTAGATTATTCTCGTTGATCTTTTAATCCAATCAAAAGATGCAACGTCTCAACTTTCCATATTTAATTGAAAATTCAAGTTACCGATTAAATGAAAGCCCGATACAATATCGGCCCGTCCATCCAATGGACTTTCCCTTAAGTAATCCAATTACTTATTTATCCTTCAAGATTGACTCCAAGTCGATCTCTCAACCTCCTCGGTGATTTGTGTGTGACCCTTTAGGTTCACCCTCAGCTAGACTTGGGCCCGTGTCCCACAAGGGCCCGTTACCATGGGTGGTCGTCTAGCAACGGTCCATGGCACTAGAGACTAGGTGAATTGGCGTGAACATTTAAGCGCCGATTCCGTACGAGTACGATCCTTCCGTCTACCGTCTCCCGGCCTTAGTCTAGGGTATGGAATTGGTGTCGGTTCCCATCTTTGACTAGGCATCTATGCTTAATACTCAAGACCACGTATGCTTCATTGCGTCGACACAGGAAACCATTCCCTGTTCGACCAACCACTGTGGCCACATCTTCAAACAGCATGAACGTGTCTCCGAGTGCATAGGAGATACCTCTGTCACATACTGACAGGGGACGGATCCTCTTCTTGGAATCCACCGTCCTTGCTACACATTCCGACTACACTGAACAAGGCTTATGATAATCATCTTACAGAATGATTACTTCTCGCCAAATCCAAGATACAGCCGTCATGTGCACGCGACTGCCATGATCCCTCAAGTCTGAGGATTACTCCCGTACTATCAGAACCAGGGCAAACCAATCATACCGACCAAGCCTCCAAGGCTTCTATATGATGATCCCCGCGAGTCAGTCCAGTCGGCTCGACCCCAGTTGACCAACCCATCAAGATCGTGTAGGCATCCCACGCTTGTCGCCGATGAAACACGACACTCATCCAATGAACACGACTCTTAACGCAAGTCTCAATAGGACTCTCGATGCCCTGTCTCGAGGTCCTCGACTTGGAACGTTTCAAACCCAACTCTTAATCAGTTGGTTTCATGACCACCATCTAACGCATGGCCCAACTGCACGAGTTGTTATCCATGGTCTGTGGGCTTTGTTGCGATATAAGTTAAACACCGTTTTAACAAATGTGAAATGAGCGCAACAAAATAAGCACCAGAAGTGATAAATACTCATTTTATTCATCACATAATAATATTACATTTACATCGAGTTGTATAATAGGTTACAAATCGCCAAACCTATTGGCTTTCTGGTCACCTATTCTAACAATTCCAATAATCACATTAATTATGTATATATATGATTATATACTAACACCTGTGGATGATGAATTTCATTATTCATTTTTTTCTAGAAAAAAGATGAACACTCTCTGCCCTCTCTCTCTCTACTCTCTAAATCCTCTTTGTTGCTTCATTGATCTAGGATCAATTGAAGAACAAAGTAAGATCAAGAAGGAACACTAATTTGATAGTGTTATCCCTTCTTCGATTTCATCCTCTAGATTCGTTTTTGTCTAGCAAGAAAAACGAGATCTCTCCCGGTGTGGTGTGGACGACTTTAGAGGGTCTCTACATTGGGATCTCGCGTGGATGAACGTCGGGAGGAATCAACGCGTGTACCCGATCGAAATACAAAATCGAGAAAGGTATTCTGATTTACATTTATGCTATCGATTTTTTCTTTATTCTATAGCCATGAACGGTTGTTTATTTTATATGTTTAATTATGCGTTTATACACCGATAGCCCGGGAACGTTCAAGGGTACACCCCTTGAACGTGATTTAAATTCCTTTTATTCCGCACGTTTTTATCTACACCGCGCTTCCGCCGCGTTCTCGGGCCGATCCACTTTCCTTCAAGTGGTATCAGAGCCGGGATCGGTGTATGTGGCTATGGATTACATGTTTTACGTGTTCAAGCATGTTCAATGTGTTTAGATCGGCTTTAAAAGCATGTGTTTATTGCTTTTAATTTTCATAATTATTTGTTGAAATTTGCATGTTTAATTATGTTGATTAATCATGGATATTTGGGTGATTTTAGAGAATTGGATTTTCTGAAATATAGGTATTTGTTTCAGTTTTTTATGTGCAGAAGAATAAAGAAAAAAAAATTACAGCAGCAACAACAGCTGCTGCCGAGCGCAGGCAGGGTGCCTGTGCGCCCAGGCGTGCGCGCGGGCACACGAGGCAGCCGCGCGCGCCTGGCGCGCGAGAGCGCTGGGCGTCCGTGCGTGCGGCTGCCGGCACGGCCGAACGGCTAGGCCATTTTTTCGCCGTTTTTCTGGAAAATTTGATTTTCTAGTATTGTGCATATTTTTTCTGTAATATTTAATTTATGGCTGATTTAATGTTTTAGTTGAGAATGATTTTTCCTAAAATTAAATTGCCTAAGATTATTTTGAAAATGGTTTCCAAACAAAAACAAAAATGAAATGTACATGGGTTATACGAGGTTTCTAATATCCATTTAAAATGGCATTTTTTACATGTATTTTTCTGCATTTAATTATGTTATGGGATGATATTTTGGATATCATTTATTTTATACATGGTTTGTATTATTTGGAGCATGATTATATTGGATATGTAATTGTGTTGTGTTTTGTTAATTGGATTAACAAGTGATGATCACGAAGCCCATTGACCTGTGTATGGTTTTAATTCCTTTTTGGGTGGGGCCTGCGTGCCTCTTGTTTTGGGACTATTATCTCCCACTTTCGCCTCATGATATTATGACTTGTCTTTTTTCTTTTATTTTCCATGTATTCTATTTCTCTTGTAATGAGAGTAGTTAGGAATATTTTGGTCAGGTTTTACATTTTATGTATAATAAGACAAGCCCACGGAGAAAAAGGAGGCCTACATTGGATGGAAGCCCAAGGGGAGACATCAAGGCGAAACAAATAGAATACAAGGCCCATTGGCTTGACATTAGGTTAATTTGTTGTAATAGTGAGGACCACCCTAGACAGACCATAGACTCACTGCGGGCTCAGTGGGTCTCATAGGTTAGGCCCGTGATCATCCAATAAGGGTATGCTAGATTTACTTGCATGCGGTACATTTATTTAAATGTTTTATGTTATTGGATATTTGTGCATGAAAAATATTAATGTGATAAGGTCTCGGTCAATAATTTCGAACTCTCACTTGGTTGGACCAAGTTGAAATATTAGACCCATGATGGACTTGGATCAAAATGGTTTTGATCTGTCCAAGCCTTCCATCCATAGCAATGTCGCGAGGAAGCTACCGCTACCCAAGTGTGGTCTCACGAGTCGTCGCACATTTGGAATAGAGGAAAGCTGCACCGTTGTTGTGAACAAAGAGTATGTTCTCTGTTTCCCTGTCTCACGAGTCATGGGGGCGACAGTTGAGGTATGATTTGGTTGATAAGTTGGGCCTAACATCGAGTAGCATGATTCGCTTGGAGTCCTCGGGATCATGTGAAGTGGTGAGACAGAATACCTTGGGAATCTCATCGGTTGAGAATGGTATTAGATTCCTCCCACGAGGCTTTTTCCATGTGAATTGTAAAAGCGGGGCATGGAGAATTGCGCTTGTGGATCCCAAGCCCACTAGGAAACGGTTTCTCGAAACCCCATTTGAGAGTCATGGGCTTTCGTAGAAATAGTGGGAGGGGTTAATGACTAAAGGACCAAGTCTTAACCTGAACATAATATTGTTATAATCTACTAAATATATTTTTGTTTAACTGTTGATGTTTAAGAATCCACTAACCCTTATACGTGAGACTAATAAGTCTAATGGAACGTATTACCACGCCTGGCTGTGAAATTTTAAGATGGTCTTAGATTTCAAAGAACCAGACTTATATTCTGGATAAGGTTTTTTCTCACACCTTGTCGGAAGGGTCATCGCCCAAAGAATGTTTGGCGTTCAAGAAGAGACATGATGACAACTGGAACGTCTACAACATCATACTGACATCCATTAATAATGAGATGCAGAAGCAGTATGATAGGCTGGAAGATGTTGGCTCGATGATGCTTCGATTGTAGCAAGTCTATGCGGTCCCAGACCGACATGTTAGATATGTTGCAATGAAGGCATTCTTCAGAGCGAAGATGATAGAAGGATCATCGGTACAAGAGCATGGAGTGATGATGCTATCCCTTGTGGAAAAGCTCAAAGACCTCCAAGCTGATCTCGAAAGAGAGATATACATCGACGTGATCCTTCAGTCTCTTCTCCCCTCACTCGACCCATTTATAGTCAACTACAACATGAGTGGGCTTGAGAAAGACCTTCATGAGTTGATAAAAATGTTGGTCCAGTACAAGGCAACGATTGAAAAATCTGCGCCGATGGTACTAGTGAGGAGGCTTTGACCTCTAATGTGAAAGGTAAGGGTGCCGGACGCAGGAAGAGGAAGAAGGCTCAGGAAATATCAGCCGCTGCCAGCACTTTGAGTGCTCCTATTTCACTATTGGGCTGGGGTAAAGGAAAGAGGAAAAGGGTTCAGTAATCAGAGGTTCCGAATGATGTTTGCATTAACCGTGAGAAAAGGGACATTGGAAGAGGGAGTTTCCTAAAGCCCATTTCCAATGAATGTGACATTTGAATTGAGTATCAACATGATCACTGTTCTGTTATTTGGTATTGGATATCAGTCGTTCATAATCTGTGAATGGTTCACAGGTGATGATAAGGAATAGAAAGCTAAGACAGACGATCCTAAGGTCTAGCAATGGCGAAATTGATGCTGCAAAGACTAAGGACTAGTTAGGCTTAGTAGTGATCGTGTTAAGATTGTGTCTGCGTGAATTATGTAACCTAGCATGATCAAAATATGTTCCATTTATTGTTGGACAATTTTGGATACAATAATTTTATCAATAAAATTACTTTTATTTGACAAAGAATGGAGATTCTTGTCTGCTAGGTTTGGTACATAAATACTTGACACTGTCCCATAATTGGATTATGAGTACTCAAAACAAATGACTAAAAATGGATATAATCAAGATGAACTTACGGATTTGGCATCCATGGCTAGGTCAGTTTCCTTTATTTAAGGATGAGGAAGTTAGAAGATCCAAAGAGTCTAGCAATAGATGATTTGGATCTGCTAGCTTGCAAATCTTCTCTGAGGAGGAAAAGACTAAAGAACCATTTTGTTAGATAAAGTGGGCTTGCCGATAGTCTATTGGATTGGATTCAAAATGACTTCTATGAATTACTGAATACACATGACCAGAAGAGGGTTCACAAGTCTAAGAACCTTTGGTAGGTTTGGGGAATTAGACTTGGAGTGGTGAACCAAACTGGTCACCTTTCAATTAGATCGAGAGTGTGTGTATTTAGTGGGAGTGCCAATAGTCTATTGGATTGGATCCAAAAAGGATGTATGTAAGGTTGCTGAATACACAAGTTTAAAAGAGGATTCACAAGTCTAAGAACCTTTGGTAGGTTCGGGATACTAGACTTGGAGTGGTGAATCAATTTGGTTACCTTTCGATTAGATCGAGAGGACGTGTATTCAGTGGAAGTTCTAGAATATCCGAATGAGAATGGAATTCTCAATCAGTGAAATTCTTCTTGAAGCGGCCATGGTGGAATGGTCTCTAATAAGGGAGTAAACGAACCCTGTTAACTTGGTTCGCTCAGTATTTCACTGAAGTCACCTTAGCCCATCTAGACATGGACTTGAAAGTTGCCATGTTGAGAAACATGACACTTTCTTAAAATCATGATCTAGTTAGCATATTGGATATGGTTTGGAAAACCTGTATCCTACAAAGTTCTTGAGTATGTGGGATGGTCCTGCATACGTCAAGGGACTAGTAGGAAGACAGACTAGACCCGACATCTGATTTGTGCAGGTCTAGTGCAAAATAATGCAAACATCAGGTTATTTCCCTCTAACTATATTCCAATCCTCCCAGGGACGACCAGAATACCTTAGATACCTAATGAGTACAGGTTTCTGAGTTCGACCGGTCACTTGGAGCATGATCCAAAGGACATATGGAAAAACGATGTTGGACATCGGGACTGGATCAATGGCTGGAGCCACGGGATCTGTCTTGAAATTCAAACTGGGTTTCAGATTTTATGTAACTGGAATATTCATTTTGACGAACCCATACTATATATGACTCGGTCAATAACGAGCATTGGTGTCAGTGGGAGTGTGGTAATCTTCCGAGTGTTAAGTGTGCAACATCTTATTCATTTGGAATGAAATTAAGACGTTAAAAAACACTAGAAAACACGAGCATTGTTCATGCAATTCTCCATGAATAGGGCCAAGCTGTCCAAAACTTAGTCACCATTGACTAATGAGGAAGCTTAGATATTTTACATCCCCTACGTCTTTGCCGTACGCATCATGGGTATGCTGTTCGGTGCACAGGGCCTGATGTTGTGTATGCATCATACATAATAACGGATATCGAGTGTGTACCGACGAGGCAATAGATAGCAGTTGAGAGCAGTCTTTAAGACCTGAATAAGGATTAGAGAAGTGTTCTCGATGCACGGTTTATGGAGAGTTGATTCTAGAAAGCTATAGTGATACTAACTTCTAGAATCATGTGAATAATATTTAGTCTCAATACCTATGTATGTTCGGACTTAATGGTGAGTGTGGTAGCTTGGAAAGGTTCCAAACAGGATATCGCGATGTTTCATCATGAAAATTGAATATATGCCAACTTTGGAAGTTGTTTCTGGAAAGTGGTTTGGATGAAAATAGCACCCATTTGATGGATGTAGTGCCTAGCACGACCGAGCCAGTAGTTGCCTTGGAGGTTGAAAACTAGGCTATGGCTAAAGCCTTTTGGGCTCGAGATCTCATCACAAGATTCATGGAAAATTCTTAAACAGCCACCACGGCAGGTAGTGATGGTAGAAAGAGGCGAGATACGGTTGGACCGTATTACCTCGACAGAAAAATAAAGTAGACCTGGGAGACTGAGCTGGTATCTAGATTACTCACTCTCAGAAGATTCTGAGAGACATGGGTAATTGGCTTTAAGGTCAAGTGGGACATTGTTAGAATAGGTGATCAGAATGCCAATTGGATTGGCGATTTTGAGAACTATTCGTCAATCTTTATTAATACAATATTATCCTGATGAATAGAGTGCAGTTGGAGTATGTAGTAAGGACGGTGGATTCCAAGATAGGATCTGTCCCCTGTCAGTATATGACGGTGATGTATCCTCTACGCTCTGAGATGGTTTAGACTCTGAAAGTCTATAGCCATAGCAATTGATTGAGTAGGAAAGGGTTTCCTACGTTAATCAATAGAGTAAACGCATCTCGGGTATGAAGCATAGTTGCCTAGTCAAGGATGGGAACCGACGCCCAATTCCATACCCTAGACTAAGGATGGGAGACAGGAGACAGTCGACATTAGGACCGTACCCGTACGAAATTGGCGCCTAAATCTTTATGCCAACATTCACCTAGTCTCTAGTGCCATGGACCGTTGCTAGACGGCCACCCATGGTGACGGGCTCCTGTTGGACACGAGCCCAAGTCTAGCTGAGGGTGAACCTAAAGGGTCACACACAAATCACCGAAGAGGTTAAGGAATTGATTTGGAGTCAATTTCAGAGGATGATAAGTAATTGGATTACTTAAGAGATCTTCCATTGGATGGACGGGCCGATATTGTATCGGGCCTTCGTTTAATCAGTAAATAGGATTTATTGATTAATATGGAAAGTTGAGATGTTGGATCTTTTAATTGGATTAAAAGATCAACGGAAATTATTTAAGTGGATATAAAATTAAATTGGATTTCATTTTGGGTTCGTCGTAATTGGATTACTGTAGAACCCGGTCCATTAAATTTTGACCCGAGAGGTGTGTTAATTCCATTTATGGAATAGAAAGAAGTTGGACTTCTTTCCTAAATAAGCATGGCCAAAAATTTCCACCTTGGAGGGAGCAAAAATCGGCCATGTTGGATGCTAGGTGTTAGTTGACTTGTCTCTTTTGTTAAGAGACAAATCAACTCCAATCAAATCCTTCCTTTTTGGTATGATTTGATCATACCTTAAAAGATGGTAGGCTTGATTCAAGAATTGATGGCGATTGATTGGGATGTATCTAGACATTCTTGGATGAACCTAGACATATTCCAGTAATCACATTAATTATGTTTATATATGAGTATATACTAACACCTATGGATGATGAATTTCATTATTCATTTTTTTCTAGAAAAAAGATGAACACTCTCTACCCTCTATCTCTCTACTCTCTAAATCCTCTTTGTTGCTTCATTGATCTAGGTTCAATTGAAGAACAAAGTAAGATCAAGAAGGAACACTAATTTGATAGTGTAATCCCTTCTTCGATTTCATCCTCTAGATTCGTTTTTGTCTAGCAAGAAAAACGAGATCCCTCCCAGTGTGTTGTGGATGACTTTAGAGGGTCTACGTTGGGACATTGCGTGGATGAACGTCGGGAGGAATCAATGCATGTAGCTGATCGAAATACAAAATCGAGAAAGGTATTCCGATTTACATTTATGCTATCGATTTCTTCTTTATTCTATAGCCACGAACGCGTGTTTATTTTATATGTTTAATTATGCGTTTACACCGGTAGCCCAGGAATGTTCAAGGGTACACACCTTGAACGCGATTTAAATACCTTTTGTTTCGCACGTTTTTATCTCCATCGCGCTTCCGCCGCGTTCCCGGACCGATCCGCTTTCTTTCAGCATGTCCCTGTTGAATGGTCATGAGCCCAATCACCGAGGCCGTGGTGAGTCAATGGTTAAAAGCTCCATGATCTTCCCATATATTTCTCATATAAATACATCATATATATGCATCATATATTATACATGCAAAATGATATATATCATATATATATATATATGTGTGTGTGTATCTAGTACAATAAAAGAATTTAATCTCATATGTTAAATCACATGATGTTTTTCATGGACTGAAATTGAATTTAGTATATATGGGCACTTGATTTATAGATTTCAAATGAACTTGAACTCTCCAAGTAATAATCCTAATCATATTAGGAAAATATCATGTTTTTCCTAATCAAGTTGCAAGAGAAAATATGACTTTTCATCTTGAACCTTTATAAGAAAAACAAAGTTGTCTTTCTCAACTTTTGAAAAGACAAAACCAAGTTTTTCTCTTCCAATTTTGCAAGAGAAAACAAAGTTTTCTTCCTCAACCTTTGAAGATAAAAAATAAGTCTTCTTCCATCAACTTGTGTATTCAAAATACAATTATTATATTGATATTCTCTTCAAAATAAATATTTGGACTTTCCAAATAATAGTCCTAATCATATTAGGAATAATTTTGAATTTTTTAAATCAAATTGAAAGTGAAAAACCAATTTTCTTTCTCAATTTTATTTATCCAAATATAAATTAGAAAACTAATATTTTTAACAATTTAAAAATATTTAGAATGATAAGAAAAAATAGGAGAATATACAATAACCACCATAAAATCCGACCATGTAGGCGGAAGATAAATCCGACCATGTAGGGGGAATATAAATCCGACCATGTAGGCTGAAAATTAAATCCGACCATGTAGATGGAAGAATCCGACCATGTAGGCGGAAGATTAAATCCGACCATGTAGGCGGAAGGCGAAATACCATAGAATCAAATTTCAACAATTGAAACATGCTCCAAAAATTAAATTCAACACATCAAGAGATTAACACATAAAATTAAATACTTAAGCAATTTAATCTGATTAAATCACATCAAACCAAAATAAATTCAATTGACTTGCATGACCGGGCTCTGATACCACTGTTATTTCCTATAGACCTCGAGACGTTAAACGCAACAGAAATTACAGTTTAAATTACAATACAATATTATAATTAGCGATCAAATCGCCCGTCTCGTTGCTACTACGACGCGGATCTCATGCATAAAGGAGTCAATTGAATTGTTTAGGATACCAACCTTGATGTTCGTCGGTTGATGTAGATGATGTAAACGTTCTCAAGAACGATTCCCATTTAAGCAATTGGTAGAAAACGGCTACTAGTCCTTTGGTACGGTAAAATCGTTCCGATCATTGTTCACGGTAGGAACACATATGTCTTCCATCTTAAGATAGTCCACACCACCTATGATGGAATCTCCAATAACCCTATGCTAGTAGACATTAGAGGATTTCGGTAGATCAATAATTGATCAACGGAGAAGATAAGAAACTCATTTCTTGTCAAGAGTTGAACGAGAGCAAGAGAGCAAAGGGAGCAAATGTAGCAAAGAAATTGCAAAGCATTGTCAACCAAACTTTTGAATGGCAAAGATCTCCTATTTATAGACCTTCCATTGAAGAAGTCAAGTTCAACTTGTCTTCTTCTTCTTGCAAAGAGGAAGCCAATTTTGGTTCTTCTTACAAAAGGACAAACTTGTTTTGTCATATTAAGAAGAGAAGTTTAACTTTGCTTCTTCATCTTGCAAAGAGAAAGACATGTTTGATTCTTCTTCTTACAAAATGACAAACTTGTTTTGTCATATTAAGAAGAGAAGTTCAACTTTGCCCCTTCTTCTTATAAAATGACAAACTTGTTTTGTCATATTAAGAAGAGAAGTTCGACTTTACTTCTTCATCTTATGAAGTCAAGTTCGACTTTGCCCTTTCGTCTTCAAGAAGACAAATCCAACTTTGCTTCTTCGTCTTTCAAGAAGACAAATCCAATTTTACTTCTTCGTCTTTCAAGAAGATAAATCCAACTTTGCTTCTTCGTCTTTCAAGAAGATAAATCCAACTTTGCTTTTTCGTTTTTCAAGACGACAAATCCAACTTTACTTCTTCGTTTTTAAGAAGACAAATTCAACTTTGCTTTTTCATCTTCAAGAAGACAAATCCAACTTTGCTTCTTCACAAGAAGACAAATTGAACTTTGCTTCTTCAAGAAGACAAGTTCAACTTTGCTTCTTCATAAAAAGACAAGTTCAACTTTGCTTCTTCATCTTTTCCATAATTAATCTAATTAATTATTTTCAAGAATTCCATCATGGATTTGTGTGTGACTCTTTAGGTTCACTACTTAGCTAGGCTTGGGCTTGTATCACATATACAATTTAATTAGCAAGTTATTTGCATTAGATTAATTAGATCATATCATAATTAATCACCCTCAATTAACTCCTTAATTGGAGGGTACCCGTTACCATGGGTGGCCGCCTAGCAGTAGTCCATGGCACTAGAGAATAAGTGAATCTACGTGAACCTGTATGTTACGAGTTCCATGCAAATACAATCCTTCCATCAAGCTAACCTCCCGATCGATGTCCAGGGCACGGAATGGCAATCGGTTCCCATCTAGGACTTCAATATCTATGTATCAACTCTACACTTTATGCTACTCATTTATCAATATAGGAAACTCCTTTCCTATTTGATCTACTACCGTGGCTACGGATTTAGGAGAACACAATATAGAGAACATAGGAGATTCTTCATCATCTTATGATGAGCGATGGATCCTATCTTGGAACTCACCAACCTCCATGCATGCTTTGTCTATGTCTGAAACATGGCTTTTTAACAACTATAGAAGAAACCATGCTGCGTCAGACATGATCAAGTCATAGCCGTGCTATGCACAAGGTTACTATGGAACCTCAAGTCGAAGGACCACTTAATGCACTATCATAACAAAGGAGAATCAAGTCATACCGATCATGCCCCACAAGGCTTCCATATGACATCTCCTACGGGCCATTTCAGTGAACTTGATAACTCCTTATCAAGCACCCACTAAAGTGCGTAGACGTAATACGTCATTATCTATGAAACGCAACAAGCATCATATGAACGCATCACCTAGTGCAAGTCTCTAAGGAATCATGGTTGATGCCCCGTCTTGACTGATTCATCGACTTGGAACATTTTAAATCAAATCATAGAGGTTGGTTTCGTGGTTGCGATCATATGCGTGACCCAATCCCGTAGCACTATGATCTAAGGGCTTCAATCAAATGCATACAAATATTTTATTAAGCATAAGATGAAGATGGCCAAAGAACAATTATTAATATTAATATTTTATTAAAAAAGATCATTTAGAATGAGCAAACAATTGGCTTGACGGTCACCAATTCTAACAATCTCCCACTTGACCTAAAATGCCCATAAGCTCATGCCCATCTTCTCAAGATGTTGAGTATGTGTAATCTAGAATTAGGCTTAGGTAGCGGGTTTGCTATATTCTATATTGATGCAATGCGATCCACTATTAGCACATTTGTGTTTAGATTTGTAATGAGGTCTTGGCATTCACGCTTGCGTGATTGCCCCGTTTGTTTTAACAAGGTATAACTACGGATTCAACAATGCTAGGTACTACACCCAACTGTTGGATGTAGTTTACATCCAAACTACCTCTTTTGCAGTTTCATAAGCTACATTATACTCGGCTTGTGATGTGGAATCGCCGTCTAATTGATAGCTCCTCGATTTAGCCAAAATACATACCAGATTTAGAATTAGCATTGATAATATCTATTTAGCTCCGAATGACCTCTTAATACACTAATGAATCATATTCATTAATGACACAATCATAAAACTTTATGACTATGAAAAATGATTATTAAACTTCAGGATGCCTATTTAAGTCCATATGTAGGCCCTTTGGAGTTTAAAAAGCTTTTGTTTTTCCTCTTCCAGATATAACACCTGAGGTTGATCCATGTAGATCTCTACCTTAATAATTCTACTAAGGAATATGGTCTTTACATCTACTTGTCATATCGCGTAGTCATAATACATGACTATGACAAGTCGGGTGGATTTGGCCATAGTCGATGGAGAATATGTTATCTCAAAGTCTACATGATTTCTTTGAGTGTAACCTGAAGGAAAGCGGATCGGCCCAGGAACGCAGCGGAAGCGCGGTGGAGATAAAAAAAACTTGCAGAATAAAAGAATTTATATCGCGTTCACGGGGTGTTCCCTTGAACGTTCCGGGGCTATCGGTGTACAAATGCAGAATATAAAGATATATAAAATAAATAAGCGTTCGTGGCTATAGAATAAAGAAGAAACCGAGAGCATAAATATAAATCGGAATACCTTTCTCGATTTTGTATTTTGATCGGCTACACGCATTGATTCCTCCCGACGTTCGTCCAGGCGAGGTCCAAACGTAGAGACCCTCTAACGTAGTCCACACCACACCGGGAGAGATCTCGTTTTTCTTGCTAGAAAAAAAATGGATCTAGAGGATGAAATCAAAGAAGAAATTACACTATCAAATTAGTGTTCCTTCTTGATCGTACTTTATCCTTCAATTGATCATAGATCAATGAAGCAACAAAGAGGATTTTGAGAGTAGAGAGAGTGAGAGAGTGTATGGAGAATTTTCATCTTTTTCCTAGAAAAAGATGAATAATGAAATTCATCATCCATAGGTATTAGTATATACTCATATATATACATAATTAATGTGATTATCGGAATGTGTCTAGGTTCATCCAAGGATGTCTAGATACATCCCAATAAATCACCATCAATTCTACAATCAAGCCTACCATCTTTTAAGGTATGATCAAATCATACCACAAGGGAAGGGCTTGATTGGAGTTGATTTGTCTTTTAACAAAAGAGACAAGCCAACTAACACCTAGCTTCCAACATGGCTGATTTTTGCTCCCTCCAAGGTGGCAATTTTCGGCCATGCTTATTTAGGAAAGAAGTCTAACTTCTTCCTATTCCATAAATGGAATTAACACACCTCTCGGGTCAAAATTTAATGGATCGGGTTCTACCATAATCCAATTACGACGAACCCAAAAATTAAATCCAATTTAATTTAATGTCCACTTAAATAATTCCCGTTGATCTTTTAATCCAATTAAAAGATCCAGTATCTCAACTTTCCATATTAATAAATAAACCCTATTTACCGATTAAACGAGGGCCCGATACAATATCGGCCCGTCCATCCAATGGACAATCCCGTAAGTAATCCAATTACTTATCTTCATCTGAAATTGACTCCAAGTCAATTCCTTCACCTCCTCGGTGATTTGTGTGTGACCTTTTAGGTTCACCCTAAGCTAGACATGGGCTCGTGTCCAACAGGAGCCCATCACCATGGGTAGCCGTCTAGCAATGGTCCATGGCACTAGAGACTAGGTGAATGTTGGCGTGAACATTTAGGCGCCGATTCCGTACGGGTACGGTCCTACTGTCGACCGTCTCCCGGCCTTAGTCTAGGGTATGGAATTGGGCGTCGGTTCCCATTCTTGACTAGACAACTATGCTTCATACCCGAGATGCGTTTACTCTGTCGATTGACGTAGGAAACCCTTTTCTACTCAATCAATTGCTATGACCATAGACTTTGAGAGTCTAAACCATCTCAGAGTGCATAGGAGACATCACCGTCATGTACTGACAGGGGACAGATCCTATCTTGGAATGCACCGTCCTCGGTACATACTCCAACTGCACTGGACAAGGCTTATAATGACCATCTTATAGAATGATCACCTCTCGCCAGATCCAAGATACAGTCTTCATATGCACGTGACTGCCATGATTCCTCAAGTCCGAGGACTAATCCCGTACTATCGGAATCGGGAATTCCAGTCATACCGACGAAGCCTCCAAGGCTTCCATATGATGATTCCCACGATTCACTTCAATTTGTCGACCACCTTGTCAACTAACCCACTAAAATTGCATAGACGACCTTCGTCTGTTGCCGATGAAACTCAGCACTCATCCAGTGAATGCAATGCTTAGTGCAAGTCTCAATAGGACACTCGATGCCCAGTCTCGAGGTCCTCGACTTGAAATGTTTCAGACCAACCCTCAGAAGTTGGTTTCATAGCCGCCATCCAATGTGCAACCTAACTACATCGGTTATCCAATTGGTATGTGGGCATTTTTTGTGATGTTGAAACGCTGTTCAACGTTAGTAGTAAGCACAACAAACACAATGCCAGTAATGAATACTTACTCTATTCATCAGGATAATATTGTATTAATAAAGATTGACGAATAGTTCCCAAAACTGCCAATCCAATTGACTTTCTGGTCACCTATTCTAACAATCTCCCACTTGACCTCAAAGCCAATTACCCATGTAACTCAGAACCTTCTTTGAATGAGTAATCTGCGATACCGGCTCAGTCTCGCAGGTCTACTTTATTTTTCTGTCGAGGTAATACGGTCCAACCGTATCTCGTCTCTTCCTACCATCACTACCTATCGATGGTGGCTGTCTAAGAATTTTCCAGGGCTCCAAGCCATTGATCCAATCCCGATGTCCAACATCGCTTCTCCATATGTCCTTTGTATCATGCTCCAATTGACCGGTCGGACCCAGAAACCTGTACCTATTAGGTATCTAAGGTATTCTGGTCGTTCCTGGGAGGTCTGGAATATGGTTAATGGGAAATAACCTGATGTTTGCATTATTTTGCACTAGACCTGAACAAAACCAGACACCGAGTCTAGTCTGTCTTCCTACTAGTCCCTTGACGTATGCAAGACCATCCCACATACTCAGGAACTTTGTAGGATACAGGTTCTCCAAACCATATCTAATATGGCAACTAGATCATGACTTTAAGAAAGTGCATGTTTCTCAACCTGGCAACTTTCAAGTCCATGTCTAGATGGGCTAAGGTAACTCCAGTGAAATACCCAGCGAACCAAGTCCAACAGGGTCCATTTTCTCCCTTATCAGAGACTATTCAACCATGGTTAATTCAAGAAGAATTTCACTAATTGAGAATTCCATTCTCATTCGGATATTCGAGAACTCCTACTGAATACACGTCCTTTTGATCTAATCAAAAGGTAACCAATTTGATTCACCACTCCAAGTCTAAAACCCCGAACCTACCAAAGGTTCTTAGACTTGTAAATCCTCTTTTAGTGTTGTGTATTCAACAACCTTACAAATATCCTTTTTGGATCCAATCCAATAGGCTATTGGCACTCCCACTAAATACACACCCTTTCGATCTAATCGAAAGGTGACCAGTTTGGTTCACCACTCTAAGTCTAATTCCCCGAATCTACCAAAGGTTCCTAGACTTGTGAACCCTCTTCTGGTGTTGTGTATTCAGTAATCCGTAGAAGTCACTTTGGATCCAATTCAATAGAGTATCGGCAAGGCCACTTTGTCTAACAAAATGGCTCTTTAGTCTTTTCCTTCTCAGAAAAGATTTGCAAGCTAGCAGATCCTAATTATCTATTGATAGACTCTTTGGATCTTCCAACTTTCTCATCCTTAACTAAAGGAAACTGAACTAGCCATGGATGCCAAATCCGTAAGTTCATCTTGATTATATCCATTTTTTAGTCATTTGTTTTGAGTTCTCATAATCCAATTATGGGACAGTGTCAAGTGTTTATGTACCAAACCTAGCAGACAAGAATCTCCATTCTTTGTCAAATAAAAGTAATTTTATTGATCAAATTATTGTATCCAAAATTGTCCAATAATAAATGGAACATATTTTGATCATGCTAGGTTACATAATTCCCCCAGACACAATCATAACATGATCACTACTAAGCCTAACTAGTCCTTAGTCTTTGCAGCAACAGTTTTGCCATTGCTAGACCTTAGGATCGTCTGTCTTAGCTTTCTATTCCTTATCATCACCTGTGAACCATTCACAGATTATGAACGACTGGTATCCAATACCAAAGAACATAAAAGTGATCATGTTGATACTCAATTCAAATGTCACCTTCATTGGAGAGGGGCTTTAGGAAACTCCCTCTTCTAATGTCCCTTTTATCACAGTTAATGCAAACATCATCTGGAAGCTCTGACTGCGGAACCCTTTTCCTCTTTCTTTTACCCCAGCCCAGCGGTGTAACAGGAGCACTCAAAGTGCTGGCAGCGGCTGATATTGTCTGAGCCTTCTTCCTCTTCTTGCGTCCGGCACCCTTGCCTTTTGCTTTAGAGGTCGAAGCCTCCTCACTAGTACCGTCAGCGCAGATTTTTCAATCGTTGCCTTGTACTGGACCAACATTTTTATCAACTCATGAAGGTCTTTCTCAAGCCCACTCATGTTGTAGTTGACTATAAATGGGTGAAGTGAGGGGAGAAGAGACTGAAAGATCACGTCGATGTACATCTCTCTTTCAAGATCAGCTTGGAGGTCTTTGAGCTTTTCCACTAGGGATAGCATCATCACTCCATGCTCTTGTACCGACGATCCTTCTATTGTCTTCGCTCCGAAGAATGCCTTCATTGCAGCATATCTAACATGCCGGTCTGGGACCGCATAGACTTGCTACAATCAAAGCATCATCGAGCCAACATCTTCCAACCTATCATACTGCTTCTGCATCTCATTATCAATAGATTCCAGTATGATGCTGCAGACCTTCCAGTTGTGATCAAGCCTTTTCTTGAACGTCAAACGTTCTTTGGGCGATGACCCTTCCGGCAAGGTCTGAGGAAAAACCTTACCCAGAATATAAGTGTGGTTCTTTAAAATCTAAGACCATCTTAAGATTTCACAGCCAGGCGTGGTAATACGTTCCATAGTCTTATTAGTCTCAAGTATAAGGGTTAGTGGATTCTTAGACATCAACAGTTAAACAGAAAAACATTTAGTAGATTATAACAATATTATGTTCCAGTTAAGACTTGGTCCTTTAGTCATTAACCCCTCCCACTATTTCTACGAAAGCCCATCACTCTCAAATGGGGTTTCAGGAAACCGTTTCCTAGTGGGCCTGGGACCCACAAGCGCAATTCTCCATGCCCCGCTTTTACGATTCACATGGAAAAAAGTCTCGTGGGAGGTATTTAATACCATTCTCAATCGATGAGATTCCCAAGATATTCTGCCTCACCTCTTCACATGATCCCGAGGACTCCAAGCGAATCATGCTACTCGATGTTAGGCTCGACCCATCAACCAAATCATACCTCAACTGTCGCCCCCCACGACTCATGAGATAGGAAAACAGTGAGCATACTCTTTGTTCACAACAACGGTGCAACTTTCCTCTATTCCAAATGTGACACGACTCGTGAGACCACACTTGGGTAGTGGTAGCTTCCTCACGACGTTGCTATGGATGGAAGGCTTGGACAGATTAAAACCATTTTGATCGAAGTCCATCATGGGCCTAATATATTAACTTGGTCCAACCAAGTGAGAGTTCGAAATTATAGACCGAGACCTCATCACATTAATATTTTGCATGCATAAATATCCAATAATATAAAGCATTTAAATAAATGCATCGCATGCAAGTAAATCTAGCATACCCCTGTTGGATGATCACGGGCCCAACCTATGCGAATCACTAAGCCCGCAGTGAGTCTATGGTCTGTCTAGGGTGGTCCTACACTATTACAACAAATTAACCTAATGTCATGCCAATGGGCCTTGTACTCTACTTGATTCGCCTTGATGTCTCACCTTGGACCTCCGTCCAACATAGGCCTCCTTTTTCTCCGTGGGCTTGCTTTATTATACATAAAATGTAAAACCTGACCAAAATATTCCTAACTACTCTCATTACAAGAGAAATGGAATACATGGAAAGTAAAAGGAAAAAGACAAGCCTTAACATCATGAGGCGAAAGTGGGAGATAATAGTCTCAAAACAAAAGGCACGCAGGCCCCACCCAAAAAGAATTTAAAACCATACATAGTTCAATGGGCTTCGTGATCATCCCTTGTTAATCCAATTAACAAAACATAACATAATTACATATAATATAATCATGCTCCAAATAATACAAACCATGTATTAAATAAATGATATCCAATATCATTCCACAACATAATTAAATGCTAAAAAATACATGTCAATAATACAATTAAAAATGGATATTAGAAACCTTGTACAACTCATGTACATTGTTTTTTTTTTTTTTTTTTGTTTAGAAACCATTTCCAAAATAATCTTAGGCAATTTAATTTTAGAAAAAATATAATTCTCAACTAAAATTAAATCAGCCATAAATTAAATATTTCAGAAAAAATATGCAAAATACCATAAAATCAAATTTTCCGGAAAAACGGCGAAAAAAATGGCCCAGCCGGCCGCGCACGCGCGCGCACGACCAGCGCGCAGCCGGCAGCGCACGCGAGCGCCTGGGCGCGCGGGTGTCCTACCTGTGCGCAGCAGGCTGCCTGTTTGCTGCCGACCGGCAGCGGCTGCTGCTGCCCCTTTAATTTTATTTTTAATTAAACTCTGCACATAAAAAACTGAAACAAATACCCAGATTTCAGAAAATCAAATTTTCTAAAATCACCCAAATATCCATGATTAATCATATAATTAAACATGCAAATTTCAACAAATAATTATGAAAATTAAAAGCAATATATACATGCTTTTAAAGCCGATCTAAACACGTTGAACATGCTTGAACACGTAAAACATGTAATCCATAGCCACATACACCGATCCGGGCTCTGATACCACTTGAAGAAAAGCGGATCGCCCCGGGAACGTGGCGGAAGCGCGGTGGAGATAAAAAAAACTTGCGGAATAAAAGAATTCAAATCGTGTTCAAGGGGTGTTCCCTTGAACGTTCCCGGGCTATCGGTGTACAAACGCAGAATATAAAGATATATAAAATAAATAAGTGTTCGTGGCTATAGAATAAAGAAGAAACCGAGAGCATAAATATAAATTAGAGTACCTTTCTCGATTTTGTATTTTGATCGGCTACACGCATTGATTCCTGCCGACGTTCGTCCACGCGAGGTCCCAACGTAGAGACCCTCTAACATAGTCCACACCACACCGGGAGAGATCTCATTTTTTCTTGCTAGAAAAAAACGGATCTAGAGGATGAAATCAAAGAAGAGATTATACTATCAAATTAGTGTTTCTTCTTGATCTTACTTTGTCCTTCAATTGATCATAGATCAATGAAGCAACAAAGAGGATTTTGAGAGTAGAGAGAGTGTATGGAGAGTTTTCATCTTTTTCCTAGAAAAAGATGAATAATGAAATTCATCATCCATAGGTGTTAGTATATACTCATATATATACATAATTAATGTGATTATTGGAATGTGTCTAGGTTCATCCAAGGATGTCTAGATACATCCCAATCAATCACCATCAATTCTGTAATCAAGCCTACCATCTTTTAAGGTATGATCAAATCATACCAAAAGGGAAGGGCTTGATTGGAGTTGATTTGTCTCTTACCAAAAGAGACAAGTCAACTAACACCTAGCTTCCAATATGGCTGATTTTTGCTCCCTCCAAGGTGGCAATTTTTGGCCATGCTTATTTAGGGAAGAAGTCCAACTTCTTTCTATTCCATAAATGGAATTAACACACCTCTCGGGTCAAAATTTAACGGACCGGGTTCTACCGTAATCCAATTACGACGAACCCAAAAATTAAATCCAATTTAATATAATGTCCACTTAAATAATTCCTGTTGATCTTTTAATCCAACTAAATGATCCAATATCTCAACTTTTCATATTAATCAATAAATCCTATTTACCGATTAAACGAGGGCCCGATACAATATCGACCCGTCCATCCAGTGGACCATCCCTTAACTAATCCAATTACTTATCATCCTCTGAAATTGACTCCAAGTCAATTCCTTCACCTCCTCGGTGATTTGTGTGTGACCCTTTAGGTTCACCCTAACCTAGACTTGGGCTCGTGTCCAACAGGAGCCCGTCACCATGGGTGACCGTCTAGCAACGGTCCATGGCACTAGAGACTAGGTGAATGTTGGCGTGAACATTTAGGCGCCGATTTCGTACGGGTACGGTCCTACTGTCGACCGTCTCCCGGCCTTAGTTTAGGGTATGGAATTAGGTGTCGGTTCTCATCCTTGACTAGCCAACTATGCTTCATACCCGAGATGCGTTTACTCTATCGATTGACGTAGGAAATCCTTTCCTACTCAATCAATTGCGATGGCCATAGACTTTGAGAGTCTAAACCATCTCAGAGTGCATAGGAGACATCACCGTCATATACTGATAGGGGACAAATCCTATCTTGGAATGCACCGTCCTCGCTACATACTCCAACTGCACTGGACAAGGCTTATAATGACCATCTTACAGAATGATCACCTTTCGCTAGATCCAAGATACAGTCTTCATATGCACGTGACTGCCATGATTCCTCAAGGACTAATCCCGTACTATCAAAACCGGGAATTCCAGTCATACCGACCAAGCCTCCAAGGCTTCCATATGATGATTTCCACGAGTCACTTCAGTCAGTCGACCACCTTGTCAACTAACCTACTAAAATTGCATAGACGACCTTCGTCTGTTGCTGATGAAACTCGACACTCACCCAGTGAATGCAATACTTAGTGCAAGTCTCAATAGGACACTCGATGCCCAGTCTCGTGGTCCTCGACTATGCATGTCTTAGACCAACTCTCAGAAGTTGGTTTCATAGTCGTCATCCAATGCGCAACCCAACTACATGGGTTATCCAATTGGTCTGTGGGCATTTGTTGTGACGTTGAAACGCCGTTCAACGTTAGTAGTAAGCACAACAAACACAGTGCCAGTAATGAATACTTACTCTATTCATTAGGATAATATTGTATTAATAAAGATTGACGAATAGTTACCGAAACCGCCAATCGAATTGGCTTTCTGGTCACCTATTCTAACATAACCTTTCACCATCAATAGGGCCATAAAGATCATTATCTCTCCATCAACTCCAAGCTTAAACTTGTAGACCCATTTACACCCAACGGGCCTAACGTGGTTAGGTGGGTCTACAAAGTCCATACTTTGTGGAGTATATGGAGTCCCTCTTGGATTTTGTGGTCTCAAGCCACTTTCCCGAATCGATGTCTAACAATGCCTCTTCGAATGTCATTTGGATCATTATCCAATTGACTAGTCAAAGCTAGTGTATCAATAGGTCAATATGGGATGCTACGAGCATTTCCATTACCATAGGCCATGCATCACTCGACTCCTCGATCTGCAACCTATCTTTGTGAGTATCGATAGAAAACCTTTCTTCGAAGAACACTGCATTTCTCGAAACAAATACTTTTGTACCGAGAGATCACAAAATACTATCCTGCAGCTTCTTTTTGATACCCAACCCAAGGTAGATCTAGTATCCAGCCAATCCCACTAGTCTCTCGACGTACACAGGACACCCACATATCGTAAGATATGTGTGGGAGGGTGATGTGTCATGTCATATCTTATATGGCATTTTGGGTACGACTTTAGATGATGCAATGTTCAATAACTTGGCAACCAATTCTAACGTATAGCCTCAAAACGAAAGAGGTAATGTAGGAGAACTCATCATGGATCAAACCATGTTCAATAAGGTTTGATTCCTTCTTTTATCCATGCCATTAAGTTGTGGCATTTGCAGGAGATGTCCACTGAGAGAGAATCTCATTCTCGTTTAGGCAATCCAAGAATTCAATATTTAAGTACTCAACACTTCGATAGGATCGAAGTTTCTTAATTTTGTGCTCAATATGATTTTCTACTCCTAGATTGAACTCTTTGAACTTTAAAGAAAATATTTTAATAGTAAAATACCCTTCACTTGACACAAAATACTATCCACTAACATCCTTGCTAACTACCAAGTAAATTGTTCCTATGGCTTCATCAACAAACTTACTTGCCACTTCATAAGCCTTAGGATCACCTTGTTTTTACTTAGTCATTTGCTTCTTATTTGGTGTTGCAATTTTTGCAAACATAAGCTACATATATATTGTAATCATATTGCTAATATGAGCTTCAAGCTTGGTATCACATACCGAAGAAACAATGTAAGAAACCATGTTAAATTTTAATATTAAAGATATTTTGGGGTGTAGCAAGACGTTTCTTGCAATACCTCTTTCAATGGCTAGTTTCGTGGTAGTGGAAATACTTGTCAATACTTTGATCATTTTGGTTCATTTTCTGTATGACCATTAGAACTTCCTCTCACGTGTCATATCATATATGCTTATCTTCCACCCAAGAATATTTCCTTGTGAGTTGGTGAAGATTACACGTGTTCTGATTGAGGTGTCCGTATTATTGTAGTAAACACTTTACTTAGTGATGTTACAATAACATCTAGTTCGTAAGATATCCTTTTATCCAACAATTGAATGTCTCCCATTTCTTGTTGGTGGATTCCTCAAATGGGTCAACTCAGAGAAAATCTTTCCAAAATATATAGGTTTCTTGGAACCCAAAAAATAATTTTGAAATTCCCAAACCAATCAAAGTAGTGATGCTCAATTAGTGAACAAGTCACATAAAATGGTTATGAGTGGTTTTATGCATCAACAAAAATAAGCATTCTTTCAATCAATGTTAACTTTCAATTTATGATATGGTCTTTAATCATAAATTTCTCCCACTAATTCTTCATAATTCCATAAACCCTCATATGGATTTTCCGGAAACCTTTTCCTAGTGGGTTTGAGGTCCATAGAACTATCTCCATATCCCGCTGTTACGATTCGCATGAAAATAATTCTATGGGAGGTGAATTTCACCATTCTCATCCCCATGAGATCCCCAAGATGTTTTGCCTCATTTTTCACATAATCCCAAGGACTCTAAGTGAATTATGCTACTCTATGTTAAGCCCAACCCATCAACCAAAAAAGACCCCCATACTATCGCCCCCCACGACTCGTGAGACAGGGAAATAGCAGGTAATCTACTTTTTCACAGTGACAGTACAACTTTTCACTACTTCCAAATCATTCAACGACTCGTGAGACAATAAAGTGAAAGGTGATAGCATCTCATACACCGTCACCATGGACGGAAGGCTTGGATTATCAAATCCAATTTGACTTTATCCATTACGGGCTTAATATTTTAACTTGGACATTCCAAGTGAGGGTTCAAATAATTTGTTTAGGTAAGACCTCATTACAACATTTTATTCTTAGTCAATTGTTTATTATATATATTTACATATATATCGTGTACATACGGAAAGTAAAGACACATAAATAAGCATACAAGGGATCAGAGCCTAGCATGTCCCTGTTGGATGGTCATGAGCCCAATCACCGAGGCCATGGTGAGTCAATGGTTAAAAACTCCATGATCTTTCCATATATTTCTCATATAAATACATCATCTATATGCATCATAATATACATGCAAAATGATATATATCATATATATATATATGTGTGTGTATCTAGTACAATAAAAGAATTTAATCTCATATGTTAAATCACATGATGTTTTTCATGGACTGAAATTGAATTTTATATATATGGGCACTTGATTCATAGATTTCAAATTAACTTGAACTCTCCAAGTAATAATCCTAATCATATTAGGAAAATATCTTGTTTTTCCTAATCAAGTTGCAAGAGAAAAGATGATTTTTCTTCTTCAACCTTTATAAGAAAAACAAAGTTGTCTTTCTCAACTTTTGAAAAGACAAAACCAAGTTTTTCTCTTCCAATTTTGCAAGAGAAAATAAAGTTTTCTTCCGCAATCTTTGAAGATAAAAAACAAGTCTTCTTCCTTCAACTTGTGTATTCAAAATACAATTAGGATATTGATATTCTCTTCAAAATAAATATTTGGACTTTCCAAAATAATAGTGCTAATCATATTAGGAATAATTTTGAATTTTTTTAATCAAATTGAAAGTGAAAAATCAATTTTTTTTCTCAATTTTTTTATCTAAATAAAAATTAGAAAATCAATATTTTTAACAATTTTAAAATATTTAGAATGATAAGAAAAATAGGAGAATATACAATAACCACCATAAAATCCGACCACGTAGGCGGAAGAATTCTACCATGTAGGCGGAAGAATTCGACCATGTAGACAGAAGATTAAATCCGACCATGTAGGCGGAAGAATCCGACCATGTATGCGGAAGATAAATCCGGCCATGTAGGCGGAAGGCGAAATACCATAGAATCAAATTTCATCAATTGAAACATGCCCCAAAATTAAGTTCATCACATCAAGAGATTAACACATAAAATTAAATACTTAAGCAATTTAATCCGATTAAATCATACCCAGATTTAGGAGAATATGTTATCTCAAAGTCCACATGGTTTCTTTGAGTGTAACCTTTCACCATCAATAGGGCCATAAAGATGATTATCGCTCCATCAACTCCAAGCTCAAGCTTGTAGACCCATTTACACCCAACGGGCCTAACGTGCTTAGGTGGGTTTACAAAGTCCATACTTTGTGGAGTATATGGAGTCCATCTTGGATTTTGTGGTCTCAAGCCACTTTTCCGAATCGATGTCTTACAATGCTCTTCGAATGTCATTTGGATCATTATCCAATTGACTAGTCAAAGCTAGTGTATCAATAAGGTCAATATGGGATGCTACAAGCATTCCATTACCATAGGTCGTACATCACTCGACTCTTCGAGCTGCAACCTATCTTTTTGAGTAGCAATAGAAAACCTTTCTTCGAAGAACACTACACTTCTCGAAACAAATACTTTTATATCGAGAGATTACAAAATACTATCCTGTAGTTTCTTTTGGATATCCAACCCAAGGTGGATCTAGTATCCAACCAATCCCACTAGTCTCTCGACGTACTCAGGACACCACATATCGTAAGATACGTGTTGGAGGGTAATGTGTCATGCCATATCTTATATGGCATTTTGGGTACGACTTTAGATGATACCATGTTCAATAACTTGGCAACCAATTCTAACGCATAGCCTCAAAATGAAAGAGGTAATGTAGGAGAACTCATCATGGATCAAACCATGTTCAATAAGGTTTGATTCCTTCTTTCATCCATGCCGTTAAGTTGTGGCATTTGCAGGAGACGTCCACTGAGAGAGAATCCCATTCTCTTTTAGGCAATCCTAGAATTCTGTATTTAAGTACTCAACACTTTGATAGGATCGAAGGTTCTTAATTTTGCGCTCAATATGATTTTCTACTCCTAGTTTGAACTCTTTGAACTTTTCAAACATTTCAAACTTGTACTTCATTAAGTACACATAACTCTACCGTGAGTAATCGACGGTGAAGGTTATGAAGTAAGAAAATCATCCTTCGGATTTTGAGTACATCACAACATCTGTATGGATCAAATCCAAATGATTCATGGCTTTTTGCTACTTTATCCAACAAATGGCTTAACAGTCTCTTTTCCCTTCAGAAAATATTCATAAGTGAAAGAGCATCCAAATAATCTATTTCAAGATTATTGGAGTCAATCTATCTCTTCATCTTATCCTTGGCAATGAGATATAGCCTAGCGTGCCATGTTTGTGTATATTCTTGGTTCCGCTCACGCTCCTAGGCAGATCTGCTTGTCCTTCAAGTGGTGTCTGAACCCTGTTCGATGTAAGGAGCCATAGGCCTATGTGCTTATCATGGTCTGTTTGCGTTTACGACTTTATGAGCATGTTTGTATGTATAAACATATGGATTGATGAACTTGTTTAAGTGTTTAAATTTAATAGACATCATCTGTGTGATTTTTATAGATTGGATATCTAAAAATTGCGTATTTATTTTCAGTTATTTTATATGTATATGTGCTCAAATAAGAAACGAAAAACAACGATACGAACAAAAATGGAACAATAGCGGTAGCGGTTGGCTGCCACCCCTGCTAGCCGGCCACTGGCTAGCGGGCAGATGCCTGCACGCAGCCTAGCCAACGTGTTTGCTGGCAGGGGCGGCCCACGCACATTGTGTTGTGCGCAAGCAAGCGCGCGCTGCTGGCTGGGCCAGCACAAGGGATGGGCTCGTGCGCGCGTGCGCCTGTGCCGGTTTTCGACGTTTTTTTAAAAAATTGATTTTTGGGTAATTTCTGCATATTTTCTGAAAATGGATTAATTTTGCATGTTTAATTTTAGAATTATTGGATTTTTTCCTATGATCAATATTGCTTAATTAATTTGGAGTTCTCAACATGCATTGGATGTATTCTGTGTGATGTCTATTAGATTTAAAATTTGAAGCTTGCACATTATCTATATGTTTATGACTTGTGATGTTGGACATCACTTGGATATTTTGTATAACTATGTTGGCATGATTACTTGGTATAATTGTGAATTGTGCGTTGATGGAATCAACATGGGATGATCACAAGAGCCTTAGACCTTGTGTATGAATGTATTCATTCCACAGCCGAGTCGGGAACCTCAAAAGAGTTTTCCAGCGAGGTAGACTAGAAATGCCACACCAAGCCTGCCCCTTGGGACCAGGCTTGTGAGGCATCGAAATAGCTCCGCCCCTTGGGACCAGTGAGGCGACGGAGCAGCCTAACTGCCCCTTTGCAACTCTACTAGACCGAAGGGAAGGGAGAGTTTGATATACGAAGCGAATGGAGTTCACTAAAGTGAACGTAGTGAGCGAGGTAAGGCGTCTGCGCGTTAGAAAGTCATAAAACTAAACGCATGCGGGCGCTAGATAGTATGAGCCAATGAGCTAATAGGACCTTTCGGCTACTTAGCCAGTAGGCTCGAAGTTACTGAGCTAAACTAAGCTATTCGACCAGCGATATTCTGACTAAAAGGAATAATAGAGTAAGCTAGTCTATTGCTCTTAGAGCGAGCGGCTGAAGACCTAGTTGTAAGCTTGTCTATAAGCCAAGATGATCGGCCTGCCTATTCCGACCAGAGGAAGGAATAGAATAGCAGGGCTATCTATACATTTCTGTCGGGTGGGGCCTGCATGCTTCTTGTTTTGGGACTATCATCTCCTGGTTTTTTGCCTCATGATGTTAAGGCCTTGCTTATTTCCTCTTTTCCATGTATTACTATTCCTATGTAATGAGAGTAGTTAGGTTTTTAGTGAGGTTTTATTTTGTAGTAATAACAAGCCCATGGAGTTGGAGGTCCATGTTGGAGGGAGGCCCAAGGTGATACACCAAAGCGAAAAAAAACAAGAAAAGCCACAAGGCCCATTGGAATGACAATGGCTTAATTATTTTTTGTAATAGTGTAGGACCAACCTAGACAGATCATAGACTCAGCGCGGGCTCAGTGGGCGCATAAGTTGGGCTTGTGATCATCGTAACAGGGGTTATGCTATGCTTATTGCAATATATTTATTTATCGCTTTATGAATATTGGATATTTTTGCATGCAAAGACATTTAATGTGATCAGGTCTCGGTCATTATGAAAAACAAACTCTCATTTGGTTGGACCAAATAAAATATTAGGCCCATGATGGACTTGGATCAAAATAGTTTTGATCCGTCCAAGCCTTCCATCCACAGCAATGTGGTGACGAAGCTACCACTACCCAAGTGTGGTCTCACGAGTCGTGGCACAGTTGGACTAGGGGAAAACTGCACCATTGTTGTGAACAAAGAGATTGCGCTAGCTGTTTTCCTGTCTCACGAGTCGTGGAGGGAGGGGGGGACAGTTGAGGCATGATTTGGTTGATGGGTCGAGCCCAACACTGACTTACATGGTTCGCTTGGAGTTTTCTTCATGAGAATGATATTGGATATCCCCCATGAGGTTTTCTTCATGTGAATTATAACAACGGGGCATAGAGATCACGCTTATGAATCCCGAACCCACTAGAAAATGGTTTTCAAAACTCCACTTGAGAGTGGTGGACTTTCGTAGAAATAGTGGGAAGGTTCAAGACTGAAAGACCATGTCTTCAACTTGAACTATAATATTACCATTATTTGCTAATTTCTGCTTTACATTTCTATAAATGTAGTAGATATGTCTAAGAATCCCTTAACCATGGTACTAGAGACCAATAAATTCAGTGGCACAAGCTATTCTGGCCGGCTAAGAAACTTGAGGATTGTCCTCAGTTTCGAGAACCAAGGCTACGTCTTGGACGAGCCGCTATCGAGCGACTTGCCAGAGGAGTCCACGCTAGAAGAAACATTTGACGTTCAAGAAATGGCATGAGGACAACTGAAAGTACGCAGTATCATAATGGCTTCCATGCCTAATGACATCCAAAGTTAATATGATAGGCTGGACAACGTCTCTGCCATAATGCTCTGCATGAACGAGGTTTATGCCGTTCCGGACAGGCGTATTAGATATGCCGCCACAAAAGCATTCTTTCGCACCAAGCTAGCTGAAGGATCTTCTGTATAGAGTCATGGGGTCAAGATGCTATCCCTAGTGGAGAAGCTCGAGGACCTAAAAGCTGGGCTTTACAATGAAACGTACATCAACGTGATCCTTCAGTCGCTTCCTCCGTCCTATGACCCGTTCGTTATCTACTAAAACAGGAACGGACTTGAGACATCCATTCATGATTAGATCAACATACTGGTCCAATACGAGGTAACGACCCACAAGTCTGCGCCGTCGGTATTGATAGGAGAGGCTTCGACCTCCAAGGCGAATGGCAAGAGAACTGTTAGAATAGGTGACAAGAAAGCCAATAGGTTTGGCATTTTGTAATCTATTTGACAACTTGATGTAATGTAATATTATGTAATGAATAAAATGAGTGTTCATTATGATTGGTACTTTCTTTGTTGTGCTCATTTTCATATGTTAAAATATTGTTTTACAAATATCACAACAAAGCCCACAGACCATGGTTAACTACTCATGCAGTTGGGCCACGCATTGGATGGTGGTTATGAAACCAACTGATAAAGGGTTGGGTCTGAAACATTCCATGTCGAGGACCTCGAGACAGGGGATCGAGAGTCTTATAGAGACTTGCACCAAGAGTCGTATTCATTGGATGAGTGCCGTGTTTCATCGGCGATAGGCGTGGGATGCCTATACGATCTTGGTGGATTGGTGGATCGGGGTCGAGCCGACTGAACTGACTCGCGGAGATCATCATATGGAAGACTCGGAGTCTTAGTCGAGAAGATTAGATTTTCCCGGTTCCGATAGTATGGGAGTAGTCCTCAGACTTTTGGAACCATGGCAGTCACATACACACGATGGTTGTATCTTGGATCTGCGGAGAGGTGGTCATCCTGTAGCGAGGATGGTGGGTTTCAAGAAGAGGATTCGTCCCTTGTCAGTATGTGCCAGAGGTATGTCCTATGCACTCGGAGATATGTTCATGCTACTTAAACCTGTTGTCAAAGTGGTTGATCGAACAAGAAATTGTTTCCTATGTCGATGAAATGAGGCATGCATATTCTCGAGTATTAGGCATAGATACCTAGTCAAGGATGAGAACCGACGCTCAATTGCATACCCTAGACAAAGGCCGGGGGACTATCGTCGGAAGGACCGTAACCATATGGAATCGGCACCTAATGTTCACGCCAACATTCACCTAGTCTCTAGTGGCATGGACCGTTTCTAGACGGCCGCCTATGGTAACGGGCTCCTGTTGAGCACGGGCCCAAGTCTAGCTGAGGGTGAACCTAAAGGGTCACACACAAATCACCGAGGATGTAAAGAAATCAACTCAGAGTCAATTTCAAAGGATAATGAGTAATTGGATTACTTAAGGGATTGTCCATTAGATGGACGGGCCGATACTGTATTGGGCCCTTGTTTTAATCGGTAAATGGGATTTATCGGTTAATGTAGAGAATCAAAAATTGGATCTCTTAATTGGATTAAAAGATTGATGGGAATTATTTAAGTGGACCTTGAATTAAATAGATTTAATTTTGGGCTTGTTGTAATTGGATTACAATGAAACCCGGTCGATTAAATTTTGGCCTAAGAGGTGTGTTAATTCCACTTTTGGAATTAGAAGAAGTTGAACTTCTTCCCAAAGAAGCATGGCCGCAAATTGCCTCTTGTGGAAGGCTAAAAATCAGCCATGCATGGGGTTGATGAAGGGTTGACTTCTCTCTTTTGGTAAGGGACAAACCAATTCCAATCAAGCTCTTTCATTTGGTATGATTAAATCATACCTTATGAGATGGTACGCTTGATTGATGAATTAGTGGGATTGATTGGGATGTATCTAGATATCCTTGGATGAACCTAGACACATTCCAATAATCATATTGATTAAGTATATGTATGAGTATATACTATCATCAAAAGCAAGAGAGTTACAGTTCATCTTTTTTTAGGAAAAAGAAGAAAAACACACTCTCTACCCACATACTACCCTCTTTGTTCTTCTTTGATCTTGGATCATCTTGAAGAACAAAGATAGGTCAAGAAGAAACACTAACATAATAGTGTTGTATCTTCTTTGATCATATCCTCCTAGATCTGTTTTTCTCTAGCAAGAAAAATGTGATCTCTCCCAATGTGGTGTGGACTTCGTTAGAGAGTTCATTCGTTTGAATTTGGTAAACATTTCTGGAGAGGAACAACGCTTGTAGCCGTGCAAGGAAGAAATCTACAAAGGTAATTATCGATTTATGCTATTGTAGTTTCTTTTGTATATCTATGCTCTATATGATACGTACGTCGTTTTATTATCATATCCTACATTGAACGCTGGGTTGAGCACCCAAGGTACACCCCTTGGGATCTTGATGATTTGCTGTTAATTTACGCAATATTTTGCATCCTCGCTTCTGCTCGCGCTCCCGAGCGGATCCGCTTGTCTCCTTCAAGCGGTATCAAAGCCCGGTTAGATGTAAGGAGCATACATTTATGTGCTTTGCATGTTCAACTTGAGTTTACGGCTTTATGAGCATGTTTGGATGTATGAAATATTGATGAATGAGCTTGTTCATTTGTTTAAATTTGATGGACATAACATGTCTAATTTATTGATTGGATCTTAATAATTACATGTTTATTTTCAGTTAATATTGTACATGAATGTGTTGAAATGAGAAACGAAAAGCCATGATCGTAGACAAAATGGAACAGCAGCGATAACGGTTGCCTGCCGCCCCTACTGGCCGGCCACTGGCTGGCGGGCGCGTGTAGGCCCACGCCTGCTTGTAGCCTGGCGTGCGTGCCTGCCAGCGTGCATTCTGACAGGGGCGGCTGCGGACACAGTGTTGCTCGCAGGCGGGCGCTTGCTCGCGTGCAGGGGCTGCTGGTCGGGCTTGCACTGCACATTGGATGCGTGCGCGCCAGGCGTGCAATTAGGCTGCCTACGCGCGCGCGCACGCATGCCTGTATGGGCGGCCAGCCAGTGGCACGACGGCTGGGCTGTTCTGTGCCGATTTTTAACTTTTTTCTGAAAATTAGATTTTCAAGTAATTTTCGCATATTTCCTAAAAATGAATTAATTTTGCATATTTAATTTTGGAATTATTGGGTTTTTTCTTAGATCAACTTTGCTTAATTAATACGGATTTTGTACATGCATTGGATGCATTATATACGATGTCTATTAAATTTAAAATTTGAAGCTTGTGCATTATTTATTTATTTTTATCTTGTGATGTTGGACATCACTAGGATATTTTGAATATCTATGTTTAGCATGATTACTTGGGATCCAGGGGGTGCTTGGCTTGAAGCCGATGTGGGTTGTGCGGGAGGCTTTGAAGGTCCATCGTTAGGGGATGAGGGGCTGGTTCCGGGACCACGATGTCTCTAGTTACTACGGTGGGGAGTCCGATAGCGGAGGATGTGGGTACAGAGGGCTCAGTGGAGTGTGTTCCTTCAACCATTCCAGAGAACAGGTCTACGGGCATACTGACGTCACAGGGGGTTGGTATTGACAGGTTGGAGGAGGCTCTGGTGACAGTTCCGCTCCGGTTCAATGCTCAGGGACCACCGGGAAGGATGGGTCTCGGCCGCCGTGGCCAGCCGCGGGGATCTGGCGGGGCAGTGTCAAAGAAAAGGCCTAGGGGTTGTTCAGTTTTGGGGCCGGAAGGAGAGATTCCGAGGAACGGAAAGCGCCGGTTACTATTACTGGACGAAGAGTCAGATATACTATCGGCGCAGGCTGCTATGCAGCCCCGCCGCCAGCCATGAATCTCTTAGCATGAAACTGTCAGGGGTTGGGGTCCCCTTGGACAGTTCACAAGCTCCGAGAGCTTATTCGTCAATTCAACCCTTGCTTGGTTTTTATCTCCGAGACTAAGTCTTATGCTAGGAGGTACGAATGGTTAAAATAGTAGATTAATTAATTTGGTGTGGGTATGGCGGCCCGGGGCTGCGGTGGGGGCGTCGTCTTGCTCTGGCACAAGGACATTGAAGTTTGGGTCCAGTCGTACTCGCTCCACCACATTGACGCCATAGTTCTGGAAGAAAGGACCACTGAGGGGTGGCGGTTCACCGGGTTCTATGGCCATCCAGATGTCAACCGCTGAAAAGAGACGTCGGACCTTCTCCGCCAACTCCGAGGGCAGTCGGTCCGTTTGTGGGTTTGTATGGGGGATTTCAATGAGGTTTGTGCAGTGCGGAGAAGAAGGGGTGAATCCGCGGTGCTCAGTGGCAGATGGAAGCATTCTGCAGGTGCCTTGAAGACAGTGGCTTGCATGACTTGGGATTCACCGGAGTGTCGTTTACTTGGTGTAACCACCAGGAGGTTCCTGCGACGGTCCGGGCCAGATTGGACAGAGTCTGTAGTGATTCAACTTGGTCAGCCCATTTCCCAGCGGAACAGGTGTCACATATTCCGGTGGCGTGTTCCGATCACGTGGCCCTCCTCCTCAGCCTGAACGGGGCGAGAATGGGGCCACGTGGCCATCGAGACGACGGTTCCAGTTTGAGGCAGCTTGGGCTAGATCGGCTGATTGCGAACGTCATATTCGGGACGGCTGGCAAAGGGGCGAGGGTAGCTCAACCGCCGAGGTCCTACGGACGAAGCTTCAGCAGTGTGCCTCGGCTCTCACCTCTTGGGACCAAGCGGAGTTCAAAAATGTGCGGCGTGAAAGAATCGGTACGGCCCGGGAACGCGGCGGAAGCGTAAAATAAAACAAATTAAAAACGATTTCAAAGGGGTGTTCCCTTTGAATTCCCGGGCGTTGGGTGTATTCAAAAGCATCATAACATACAAAAAAAATATGCTTGAACATGTGGCTAGAGGAGGAAACAAAAAGGTACAATAATTTAAATAGTAACACTACCTTTTTCGTTTCACATGTAGAACGGCAACAAGCTTTGAATCCCTTTTCGTTCCTTTTCCGTTCACCTTAGGATTCAAGTTAGAACCCCTCTAAAGATGATCCACACCACACTAGGAAAGTAAATCTAGATCTACTGCTAGGTAGAAGCTAGATCAAGGAAGAAACGAAATACGTATTACACAATTGATTAGTGTATACGTATTTCTCATATTTTCATCTTGAATCCAATTCAAAGGGAACTCAAAATTGGAGAAAAAAATGCAGGAAATTTCGTGGCTTGTGTGAGGAGAGTGCAAGTTAGGGAGTTAAAAGTGTATACATGTGTTGTGTAGTTGTAGGTAGTTTCCAAAACCACCTACACACTAATGCACAACTTGTGCAACCTCCAACCATGTTAGCATAATATGTGCACCACCTAGCCATCATGGCAAGTAGGCCTGTCAATGGGTAGGGTAAGGCCCTACCCAGGCCCATTCTGAAAAAAAAAAATACCCAGGCCCAGACCCATAAAAAATTATCAGGCCCAAGCCCAGACCCAGACCCAATAAATAATATAAATTGGGTCTGGATCGGGTCTGTACCCATTGAGACCCAACACTTACCCAGACCCAGCTTCAGCCGAACACTGCCAATTTCCTAATTCACAATCACACCCCTTTAAGCCTCTTACTGAAAAAAAAAAAAACAAAGGTAAAATTGAAGGCGCCCTTCATCCCTATTCCCTCACCTTGCGCTGCCGAGATACGCCGTAGCCTCGCCGCTACCGAGATCCGCCGTCGCCTCGCCACCGCCGAGACCCGCCGTCGCCTCGCCACCGCCGAGATCCGCCGTCGCCTCGCCACCGCAAGCGCAGCCCAGATAATAAAATTGAAATCGCCCTTCATCCCTCGCCAAGTTTCATCATCGCCTCGCCACCGCAAGCGCAGCCCAGATCCGTCGTTGCCTCTCCAAGATCTATCGTCGCCTGTCCAAGATCCGTCATCGCCTCACCAAGATCCGCCGTCGCCTCTCCAAGACCCGCCATCGCCTCACCACTGCAAGTCCTGCCAACGTCATAGTTCTTTCTTGGCGAGAGAAGAATCAAGAATGCAAGAATGAGTTCAAACTCCCAACGTCATAGGGGCAAAAGTGCTGATGAAGAGCAAAAATGAAGGAGACCTTGCCATCAAACTCCCACCTCATCAAGTTTTGTACTCTTATGGGTTCATCTATTTTTTCTTTTTTTGACTACTTTAACTTTTAAAGTCTCCCTAGATTTGGAGATCTATAATCACACCATTACTTCCGCAGTTGGATCCTTGATCCTTCAGAATTATCAATGGTCCTTGAATTATCAAAATTACACATCTTTTTTGCAGTTTGGTGGGTTTGGGTGAAATTACTCATTGGAATCTGTAGAGATGCAATGGGGGAGTTTACTATTATACAAATGGCTCATAATTATTACTTCAAGAAAAATCATAATTTGGGGTTTTGCTATTGATTTTGAGGTTCAAGAAGGGACTTATCAGGAGGCGGACCTTCAAGAGGGAATCACCAAAATTTCGCTCATGATCTAATATATTTTTTTAAAAAAAATAATAAATGGGTCTAGGTCAGACCCGACCCAAAAGATCGGGTCTGATTGGGTCTAAAGACCCACGGGTCTGGAGACCCATGGGTCTGGAGTTGTGTTTATTGGATTGGATTGGGTTTTGGGTAAACTTTTTTTTATTGGGTCTCCTTTGGGTCTGGGCCTGGGTAGGGTAAAGCCCTACCCATTGGTAGGCCTAATGGCAAGCCACATCATTGCTTACATGGAGCCACATCATTGTTCACATGAAGGACTTTCAACTCCTCTTAAACTTGCATCAAACCTTTGGGCTTTGATTTCAAGTCATGGACCGGTTTTGACCGGTCTTGATTTAATCAAATTAAATCAAGTGATCCATGGGTTTTAAATTAATCCAATTAATTTTAAATGTTATTGAAATCCAAAAGTTTATTTAATCCAATTAAATAAACATAAGCTCAAATACTAATTAATTGATCCAATTAATTAATTAAATGAAACCCAATAAATTAATCCAATTAATTTAAAGGTATTAAGCCCAAAATTAATTAATCCAATTAATTAATTCTTGGGCCATCCATCTAATGGATTTTCCCAATAAATGATCCAATCATTTATGTTCTCCTTGAATTAATTTAATCCAATTAAATTAATTCACTTCTTCCAAAATTAATTCCAAATTAATTCCACTAATTCCATAGTGATTTGTGTGTGACTCTTTAGGTTCACACTCAGCTAGACTTGGGCTTGTGTCCAACACAATTGACTAATTAAATCTAATTTAATTAATTATTTCTAATTAACCATTAATAAAAAATGCCCGTTACCATGGGTGGTCGTCTAGAAACGGTCCATGGCACTAGAGACTAGGTGAATATTGGCGTGAACATTTAGGCTCTGAATTCCATACAGGTATAGTCCTTCCGTCGACCATCTCCCGGCCTTAGTCTAGGGCATGAAATTGAGCGTCGGTTCCCATCCTGGACTAGGCAACTATGCTACAAACTCGAGACGCGTTTACTTTAGTGATCGACCTAGGGAACCATTCCCTACTCGATCAATCGCTACGGCCGTAGACTTAATGGGTCGAAACCATCTCAGAGCGTATAGGAGACATAGTTGTCAAATACTGACAGGGGACAGATTCTCTATTGGAATCCACCGTCCTGACTACATACTCCGATTGCACTGGACAAGGCTTATAATGACCATATCAAAGACACGGTCACCTCCAAGATACAACCTTCATATGCATGCGACTGCCATGATTCCTCAAGTCCGAGGACTAATCCCGTACTATCGGAACCGGGAATTCTAGTCATACCGACCAAGCCTCCAAGGCTTCCATATGACGATTCCCGCGAGTCAGTTCAGTCAGTCGAATACCTTGCCAACTAACCCACTAAAATTGCATAGACGACCTACGTTTGGTACCGATGAAACTCGGCACTCACCCAGTGAATGCAATACTTAGTGCAAGTCTCTATAGGGAACTCGAGGCCCAGTCTCGAGGTCCTCGACTTGGAACGTTGCAGACTGACCTTCAAGGAGTTAGTTTCATAGCCGCCAACATATGCGCAGCTCAACTCAATGGGTTTAACCAATCAATCTGTGGGCATTTGTTGTGACATTAAAACGACATTCAATGTAAGTAGTAAGCACAACAAACACATTTTGCTAGTGATGAATACTTACTTTATCCATCAGTATAATATTACTTTGATAAAGATCGACGAATAGTTCCTAGAACAGCCAATCTAATTGACTTTCTGGTCACCTATTCTAACACGGCGCCTGGTTAAGGAACTGTGCGATGAGATTTGCAGGCTCCGGCAGGGCGTCTTGACTGCTGCGGTTAAGACCCGGATCGAAAGCCTTCGTTCTGACCTAGAGGAGTTTTTAGCTAGGGAAGAGATTCTCTGGAAGCAGCATGGGAAGGCTTTGTGGTTACGGGAAGGGGACAGAAACACGACATTCTTTCATGGGCAAGCCACTGAACAACGACGACGCAAGTTAATTAAGTGCCTCAAAGACGATCAGGGTCACTGTTTCACCAAGAAGTTAGAGATCCAGGGCGTTATCGTCAACCACTTCTCCGGTGTCTTCCATTCTACTGCCCCCGACCCTCAAGCGATTAATGAGTGCCTCACCTGCTTGCAGCCGAAGGTCTCGGATGCAGCAATGTTGGAGCTCAGCCGCCCCTTCACTGCGGATGTGGTGAAGATTGCACTCTCCCGTATGCACCCGTTGAAATCCCCGGGGCCTGACGGCATGTCTCCTATATTCTTTCAGAACTTTTGGCATATTGTGGGTCTTGCTACTACTGCATGTGTTCTTGATTTCCTTAATGGGGGTTCCCTTGACCCAGCCCTTAATGCCACACACATTGTCCTACTCCCGAAAATCCCCAACTTAGACACAGTGTCTGCCTTCCGTCCCATTAGCCTGTGTAATGTCACCTACAAACTCGCCTCCAAAGTCCTCGCCAACTGTATACAGCCACTCCTTTAGTCAATTATCTCGCCCTTTCAGTCGGCATTTGTCCCGGGTCGGCTCATCACATATAACGTGCTTATTGCTCCCGAACTCAACCATTTCCTCGCACACAAATACTAGGGACTGACTGGCTATCCCTCGCTTAAGCTTGACATGAATAAAGCGTACGACCGGGTAGAGTGGATTTTTCTTGAATGAGTGCTCCTTAGATTAGGCTTTCCCCGTTACTTTGTCTCCCTTGTCATGCAATGTGTGTCGACTGTGTCGTATTCTTTTTACTTAATGGTAACTGCTTTGGCGCGCTGAAACCAGAAAGGGGACTCCGTCAAGGGACCCCCTTTCCCCTATTTGTTTCTATGTTGTGCAGTGATCTTTAGTAGTCTCATTCAGATGGAGGAGTACCGGGGTCGGCGCCGAGGGCCCCATCTGATGCATCTTCTATTCGCATACGACACCCTCCTGTTCTGCCAGGCTACGCGGGAAGCTTTGCTCTGTATCCGCTCGGTCCTTCTCACTTTTGAGGCGGTGTCGGGCCTTGCTATCAACCTGGAGAAGTCGGCCGTGGTGTTTAGTCGGAACACTCCAGCGGCGACCCGAGCCGAGCTCGTCGGCCTTCTGGGGATCCCGGTGGTTGACAAACATGATAAATATCTCGACTTGCCAGCGGTGGTGGGAAAGTCGAAGAGGGCGGTCTTCGAGGGGTTGAAGGATCAGATCTGGACAGTTTTCAATGGCTGGGTGGCGAAGCAGCTCTCGCAAGCCGGACGAGTTGTGATGATTAAAGCGGTTATCCAGGCCATCCCCACATACGCCATGAGTTGTTTTCGACTGCCGGATACCCTACTTCAGGAGATTGAGCGCATGACGGCGGCTTTCTTTTGGGACCAAGATAGGGACCGTAAGATTCCCTGGTCGTCCCAAGGACGAGGAGGGGTTGGGGATCCGCAAACTTAAGGATGTTAATGAGGCCTTTCTTTGCAAACAGGCATGGCGACTCCTCACCCGGAACGACACTCTTTTGTACCATGTGTTGCAGCCCAAATATTTTCCCGAGTCCTCGGTTCTCGACCCACTGGAGGCGCGTGGTTGTCCGTCTTTCGCCTGGAGCTCTATTTTCTGTGCTCGCCCTCTTCTCAGTGCGGGAGCCCGGCGTCTCATCGGCGACGGACAGACCACTCGGATCTCCCTTTGATCCCTAGATTCCCTGCCCCTCCGGGTTCCGTCAGATTTTCCCAGCCCGAATGTTGATGCCAGGCCGTTTGGTGGCGGAGCTGCTCGTGGGGCCGGGCCTGTGGGACGCCGTGTGAATCCAAGACGAGTTCTCCCCCGTTGATCCTGAATGGATATTGACTACCAAAATTTGGGAAGGCGCTGCTGATACATGGGGCTGGCATTTCGACCCGCGGCTGCGTTTTTTGGTTAAGAATGCCTACTACCTTGCTGTGCAGCGTGGTGTTCCGGCTGGTCCCAGTGATGTGTCTACAGAGCAGGGTTGGGGTTTCCTCTGGTGCACTAGGGCCTTGCCAAAGGTGCTGTTATTTGCCTGCGCTGCTGCCACGACGCGCTGCTGAAGTAGGCTAACCTGAGGAGACATGGTATTGCGGTAGATGGGGTTTGTGTTTGGTGTGGTGGTGCCGAGGGCGACATATTTCATATACTGGTGGAATATTCTTTCTCCCGACTGGCCTGGGCTCTGTCTTACATCCCGAGCGCCGCTGTGCGTGGTGAGTCACTTAGAGCGGATGCGTGGCTGCGCCGGATGCATAGTGAGCTTGACTGAGATACGTTCGCACGCTTCCTCACCATTTGTTGGGTGCTTTGGACTCACCGCAACCACTGTCTGTATGAAGGAGGCGCCGGCGACGCACTAGAACTGATCGCCATGGCCCAACGAAATCTGCCTACCCCGTGAAGTTGCTGTGCAATAGAAAATATGAATTTTGTCATGGCTAATTACCATAGCCAAAAGTAAAAAATCTTAGTGAATAATCATTAGCGACAACTATACATTGATTATTAGTCATTGTTCCAGTAAACTAGTAAAAAACATTAATTATAGTTAAAACTTATGGTAAGTGATTTGGTCATGGCAAAGAACTATATAACGTAAATTTCAACATAGCTAAGACCATGGGAAATATTTATTTAAGAAGTTCTTTTTTTTTCTTTAAGAATGGGAGTTCCCCAAAACAAATAAATTTGAAGTATTTTTTTATGCTTTATAAATATTATCTTTTCATACTCAGAAAGAAAAAAAAAAAAAACCATCATAAAAGAAAGTTCGTACTGAACTTACATAAATTTTTTATATATCATTTGCTTGCATATGCTTAACACTGATATATTATTTATAAATTAAATTTTTTTTATAAAAAAATGGTATTAAGTGCAAAATTATAAATTTAATCGATACTCTATTTGATTTGAATTATAGTTTTTCGAAAAGATTGTTCGAATTTTCTGTATTAAATTTGAAGTTAATCTATATGTCTGAAATGCTATCGAATAGTAATTAAAAGTTTATTTTTCTCATACAAGATTTGTTTAAAAATATAAAAGAAATCAAAACATTAGAAGTACAATTATTGTATTGGTTTTATTTATTTGTAATTGTATAAAACTTCAAACTTGTATTTTTCCTATTGTAGCTAGTTTAATATAATTTTAAGGAATCACATGTCAATTCTTAAATAACTTTTTCAACTATAACAAATAATATATTGTTGATAAGAAATTTCTAAGTTCATTTATCATGTTTGACTGAAATAAATGTACAAAAAGTAAATTTTTTTATTAAACAAAATACTGATATTGTTATTAATAATCTATAGGGAAATAGCATTTTTGGTCTCATAGCTTAAATTCTTTTTACTTTTGGTACCATTCGTTACGGGATTAGCAGTTTTAGTCCTGTAACTTACAAAAATTAGCATTTTTAGTCCCACCCCATTTTTTCATTAATTTTTCAATGGAGGTTGAGTTTTTGCCATTAAGTTTTTGAAATTTAAGGTAAAATTGGCGCGATTTGTGCTTGGGATGATTTTTGGTTGGAAAACAACTACTATTGAGAGCTAACAGAAAAAAATCAAGAAAATTAGCGTAAATAAAGGTGATTTCTATCCTCTTTCACAAAAAATAATATTTCATTCTTTAATTTTATTTGTGTTGCAATTTATCATTTTGTATGAATTCTATAAATATTAAAACAAGTGATGACCCACAAAAAATTCAAGTAATGCAATGTAAGCACACTTGACAAAAAGGCAATTTCATTAGCTGTGTTCATAACAGTTTATTTGCCTAATTTTTTAAATTTTTTTATGTTTGCTCTTAATAGTAGTTATTTTTCCGCCAAAAATCATCCCAAGCACAAACCGCGCCAATTTTACCTTCAATTTCAAAAACTTAACGGCAAAAACTCAACCTCCGTTAAAAAATAAACGAAAAAAGGGGGTGGGACTAAAAATGCTAATTTTTGTAAGTTATGGGACCAAAACTGCTAATCCCATAAAGAATGGTACAAAAAATAAAAAGGGTCTAAGTTATGGGACCAAAAATGCTATTTCCCCATAATCTATTTGTGCAGTTTAGTATGTCCTGCCACAGAGGTTTGAGCTTAATATTAATTAGTAACTTTATTATGTAAGAAAATCAATTTATTTCAAGCTTAAAAAACCTTTAGTAAATTTATGATGACTACATAAATATAATAGAATAAGAACAGTAATAATTACAATTGGCCAATTGTGGTTCATTTACATTTTAACATGTGCCGAGTCAATAATTCTTATATATATATATATATGATATAACTTATTTAATGGCTTAATTAGTAATCTTTTTTACAATATATACTATAATTTTTTTAGTGACAATATTAATAAAACCATAAAATGTAATAAAAAAATTTAGGGATCTTCCGAATCGTTCACAGTTGTTATAATAGTATAGAGAATTTTTATTATGATTGCATGCCCAATTTTTCTTCTTTTTCTTTTCTTTTTTCAGAAAATGGATATGTGATTGTTGATGGTTTCGGAGTAAAATCTACACCTTTTGATTTTTGTATAAGGAGCAATTTGTAACATATATTGTTGATAAGATTAAATCCCACATACTGACATTTTATTCCATTATATTATGAATAAAGAATCATATAACATACGTAGTAGTTACACCTCAAATGCTCAAATTATATTTTAGTCTATCTTACTATAAAATTGTTTAGTTTACAGGACAAGTAATTTACTGTATTCTTATTTGTCATCTAACCTATTTTAATATGACAAACGATCTAACTAATTCTCATTTTTATCTATGCTTGGGAATTTCTCAATGCATTAAATTATTTACTTTTTATTAATTTTTCTAGTAATTTTGTGTTGTGTAATATGGTTAATTTTTATCTCGTAAGCGTATTATATTATGAAAATACTATAAAAAATTAATATGAGTAAATAAGTATAATGTGAAAAGTAATTAATAGGACTAAATATGAATAATGTGAAAAGAACTTAATAAGAGTAAATAAGTGCAATGTGAAAAGTAATTAATAGGAATTAATAAGTATATTATTTTACATATTTATCCTTAGTAAAAATAGTATTGCAAGGTTAAATCGAATTAAAAAAATCAGAGAAATTTTTAAGGTAATTCATACTTTTATAGATATAATAATAATATAATAATAATAATAATAATAATAACAAAAATAAAAATAATAGATATAGACATATAGAAAGATAGAGAAAAATAGGGTAAATTGCAGCTACCACCCCTGATATTTGACATAATTATGAATACCCTCTCGATGTATAAGAAGTTACAAATACTCCTTTCAAATGAAAAATAATTATGTATTGACTAGACAATGAGTGTTAACTACTACTTTACCTTTGTCAATTTTTTTTTAATAAAGACTTGTTTGAGAAAGTGTAAATAAAAATATTGAGGGTGGATAAAATTTTACAAACACACCCCTAAAATAAATTAAATGTAATTATAGTTTGATTAAAAAATATAGGGGCTGTAATAAAACCAAATCTCTAAAAGCATCTTTAACCAAGAATTAATGCATGATAGAAGCACTTTCACAGAGGGCCTTGTGCAAATTAGAGGTTGGTGACTTTCATGGTCTACAAGTTCAACCCATAACATCATACAAACATAAATATCGTTTTTTTTTTTTTGGAAAATAACATAAATGTCTTCAAATAGTACAAGTTTAGAGTGCAATTGAGAAAGACAGTTGTTGCAAATTATAGTTGCAATTTCTTTCGTTCGTCGGCTGAAGACAGTTTCAGGTGCTACTCAGGACTTGCGCTTTCGTCCGTCGGCTGAAGACTTAACACAAACCTGAAGGACATCATTTCCAGAGCTCTGCTGTTCCTCCTCTATTCGCTTTGCCGAAGCCACAAGAGAAGGGTTACAGTCAACTAGCTCGATTGTTTCAAGGTTTGGGAGTTCTCCAATTTCAAAAGGGATCTCTTTCAGCTTGTAGCAGTGCTGAAGGCTTAGGCGCTCGAGAGATGGGAAGCTCTCATAGTCGACATACCAATCCTCTAGATCGGTGTCTTCAAGCAATAGAAATTTAAGTGCGGAGAAGTCCTCCTCCTCAGTTTCCCACTTTGGGCCTCTAAAGGCATAGCATCGTAATTTGAGCACTTCAAGATTTGGCAATTCCACAATAGCACTCATGTACTCCCAAGGAAATCCAGTTCCACTCAAAGTTAACTTTCTAAGTCCAGGTGGGAAGATGGGATAAGGAGATGTGGGACCAACAAGATGCAAATTAGGACTCACTACGTAACATTTGAGTGATTCAAGTTTATGGAGGTATTTAAGATGATCAAAGCGGCACAAGGGTTCAGGAACATCCAGTTCCGATTCAAATTGAAAGAAGTATTCACGATGATTACAACAACAGGAGGGTTCAATATCATCTAGTTCTAATTTAACGTCATGGAGGTAATCAAAAAGATGATAGCAACACGAGGATTCAACATCTAGTGCTAATTCAATTCGAATTCCTAATCTCTTCAGATTTGGGACTCTTTTAAGAACCTTTTTGGTGCAAGTACGAACACTAACATCTAAAAGTGTTAAGAGGTTTGGCAGGAGAGCATCCTCAGAAGTAGGACATGGTAGGTTGCTTCCCATGACTTGGAGATGCCTCAATTCTTGCATACTCCAGATTTCCATGGGTAGATATGCCCCACAAGCCCCTAAAGATAAGATGTTTAAATATCGATGGACAATCAAGTACTGAAGATTCTGGAGGTTGGATATGGAAGGAGGGAGTTCTCCGTTATAAGTGATGGCGAGGTACCTTAACTGAACTAGTTTTACTACTTCATTCGGAAAACCAAAAAAGCGGATTGTAAGCGCATCCAATACCTTAAGAAAACCAAAACCTAGTGATATTGGCACTGGATATTGATGGTGCGGTCCAGTACACAGAAGGGAATGCGCATTCTTAATAGCTGCCATTGATTTGAGCACATCTTTTATGCCAAATAAAGCGTTCTTGTGGATGCAAAGCCGGCGCTGTCTTTCGATATCTTGATTGGCACAACTATTTATCACATGAAAAAACTTGTCCTCCATAGCTTCTCTAATACATATATGCCAAAATGCAGAATAGACATTGCAGGCTTTAATTCCACCAGAAGAGCTGCGCTCGCGGACCTGAACAACATTTCTGGAAACAAGGTCCTCTAGACATTTCATTGCAAAATCTTCTGATGTAGAGTCCCTCAAAAGAAAATCATTTTTAGAGTCCATATCAAAATTTTCGGACTCAACATGTTCTATATCTTCAGACGACATCCAAGCCCGCCATGATTCAAGAAATCCCTCAGCACACCACAATTTGATGAGCTTGGTGGCAGAAATATCATAATCATGTGGAAAAATTCCTATATAGACAAAGCATGCTTTTATATGTTGAGGTAAATAGTAGTAGCTCAAAGATAGTACCTTTGACACTTCTTTATCTGCACCGATAACTAAGTGCACTTCATTTGCCACCTTCTGCCAGTACTCCTGCGTCTTCTCGAATTGAGATAGGTGCTTGGCAACCGCAATGATTGAGAGAGGAAGTCCTTGGCAGTTCTCAGCAATCTTCCTCCCAGCTTTCTCAAGTTGAGGAGGGCATAAGTTCTCTTCTCCAAACACCTTTGCACGAAGAAGATGCCAACTTTCTTCTTCATTCAAGAACCGCATTTTGTGGAAAATTTTTCCAGCATCCGAGCTGATATGAAGAGCTACTCCTTCTATCCTACTTGTCAGCATGATTCGACTTCCCATTTTATCGTCTGGTAAACACCCGCTCAACATATTCCACACCTTCTCATCCCATACATCATCCAACACAATTAGGTATCTCCTACCACTCAAACAACTATGTAGATGACTCAGTAACTCCTCTTCACTTTCTACATGTGTGTTATCAATCCCAAGATTTAAGATTTGAGCTAGAATCGTTAGAAGGATTTCTCTCAATCGATATTTGGGACCTATTGAGACAAACACACGGCATTCGAAATGGCTCACTATATCTGGATCTCCATAAATTTGTTTGGCAAGAGTTGTCTTGCCAATACCTGCCATCCCATACATTGGGACAAGTAGGAGTCCCGACATATCTCCTAAAAGCATATATTTTAGATTACTCATATCTTCATCCAATCCAAAGATTGTCGACTTCTTTCCAGCGAAATGATCATGATGATGATGATCAATTCTTGACAAAATAGTTGCATCCTCGTCTTCTTCAGTCAGCGATGATTTCCGCAATTGCTTCTTGATCCCCTTCACCGTTTGGATAAATAATTTGATCTCTTCCAGGATCACTTTTAAGGCCAAATCTTGAGATTGTGTCAATGGATAACTAATCTCGTCATCTCCATCGACGGCTTCAGACTGTAACTGAATTTGGTTCCGTTCATGGGATTCAAGTACGTCCTCCAGTCTACGAGCTGCCTCTCCGATTCGTCTTTCCTCTGAACCTGCAGAAAGATTTTCTAGCAGGAATTTTTGTAAGTGGTACATTTCCATAAGAAGATGTGTGCAGATTCGACCAAAATGATCGGGGAACTCAATTTGAGAGCTCTCTAATGTCTGCCGCAGGGAAGTCAAAGCAGCATAAGCCATCACTGATTTCTGTCTTTCTGTCAGACCTCACACCAACACCAAAACTGGGAGAAATTCAGAAGCATTGGTTAGCATCTCTTGGTGATTGATATGCTGCTGCTTAAATTGCTAATGGAGAAGTCAACTGCTGGTAGTATAATAAATGTACAACTTGGCGTGTAAGAAATGGCCACAAGAATCTTGGGCAGCTGGCCATCAGAGGGAAATTATAATAAATTGTAACAACACTAAGAGGGTGTTCGGCTAAGCACATGAGAAATATTGTATAAGATCTTACATTTTATTAGACATATTGAATTTTATTTTAAAAATAAGTTTTTAAAATATGTGGATAAATAAGATGTTAAAGTGTTCGACATAATAAGTTCTTTAGCTGTAATATGAGCAAAAAAACCATCAAATTATAGAATTTAAAATAATATAAAGAGATAATTTTGCTCTAGTGGGTAAAATGCCAATTATATGAAGTGTACAAGTGAAATACTAACAAAACTACGAGTGCTTATTTGTCTATGGAATAATCAGATTAAACAGTTTATAAAATGTTTTAAAAAAAATTGGGTAAACTTAACTTTTTTTTAAAAAATATTATAAAATCGAAAATATCTTATTTTAGGAGCTTATTAACTTTTAAGAAACTAGTAGGAAAAACATGCGTTGCACATAATACTTATTACCTCGACAATTATATTATTTAAAAGTTTAATTTAATAGGTACTTCATAAGTTAAGAAACATTGTAAATGAAAAGATCAATTTTGTTGGCAGGAGAAATCCTCCTGCTTAGTTTCATGGGTTTGTTGGGTTTTCTCAATTAAATTATTAATTATCTCTCTGTTGCTTGACATTTAATTTTTAATGTCATCATTCTTATTCATCGTCTTTCGTTGTCTTCTCAAGATAGTGCATCATGTTTCTTATCAATTTGATGCACTGACTTTGGCAACTTTACTTGAAATTTTAAATCAGTTAAGATTAACTGATTTAATTGGTGTTTTATGTTTAATTTTATTTTTTAATAGGGAATGTATTTTTTAATATAACATATATATATATATATACAGAAGCGGTGATTACATAATTTACATCAATATCAATAAATTGAGATATATGTACATCGGTTCAATATATAAACTTACATGAATTTGTTATATGCTTACAGGCTCATGTCTCTATAATATTTGGAGTTATTTTATAAACTTATAAATAGTTATCTTGATAATCAAAATATAAAAAAATTACCAACTTCATTAAATTAAAACTTTGAGATACTTAAAAGATACGAAATGTACATTCTTATATGTAAAAAGGCAAAAGATATAAATATATTTACATTGCTAATTATTATAACACAAATACAATAACTATTCACATTAAATTTGAAATATAACCCAAAAACTTAATTTTAGTGGCATGTAATGAAACTACAAGTAAACTCTTTAAAGAGCACATATATAGAGAGTTAAGTTAAAATTTTATAACATAGACATGTGAAATGCTTCCAATTATCTATTGACTAAAAAAATTAATAATTGTAAATACAAATCACTTATAATTATTAAGTTTTGTATTCCATGGTTTCTACACATAGGAGTATTGTTAATATGCATAACACTTGAGGATTAATTTGGATAAATAGATGACAAATTCAACATGTATATTTCTAAAACTTATGGTGAAAGTATTGTTTATTAGTTGTGTAAAAGGAGTTCATATAATGAAATTTTCAAGATGATTAATGCAATCTTTGCTTCACTACAAAAAAAAAAAAAAATAAGGGAATTGAAATGGGTGTAGGAACCTTTTTTTTTCTTTTTTTTTTTTTTCATTTGGAACGGACAAAAGATCACTAGATGAACCTGGACCAACTTTTGGAATGGTCATGGAACGGTACACATTCCGTTGAAACTGATGGTGTTCCTAATATTTAGGAACGGTTATAACTGAATCGTTCCTATTTTGGAACTGTTTTTGGCGCACAAGCCAAAAATCGTTCCTAATTAGCTTTGTGTGCATGAATATATAATTTGTGTATTTGGAACACTCTGTTAATATTTGGAACGGCCAAATGTTATGTGATTGACATATTTTGGAACGCGTTAGAATAGGTGACCAGAAGTCAATTGGCATAACATATTTTGGAACATCCAATGTGTTTGTTGTGCTTTCTGATTACGTTATACGGCGTTTTAACACAACAAATGCCTACAGACCAATTGCATAACCCATGTAGTTGGGTTGCGCATTGGATGGCAGCTATGAAACAAACTTATTAGGGTTGGTCTGCAATGTTCCAAGTCGAGGACCTCGAGACAGCGCATCGAGGGTCCTATAGAGACTTTCACTAAGGATTGCATTTATTGGATGAGTGTCGTATTTCATTGGTGACAGTCATTGGACGTTTATGCAATATTAGTGGGTTAGTTGACAAGGATGTTAATTGATTGAACTGACTCGCGGGAATCGTCATATGAAAGCCTTGGAGGCTTGGTCGGTATGACTGAAATTCCCAGTCCAATAGTACGAGATTAGTTCTTGGACTTGAAGAATCATGACAGTCGCATGCATATGATGGTTGTATCTAGGATCTGGCAAAAGATGTCCGTATCTGGAATACGTTCATCATAAGCCTTATCCACTATAGTCGGAATATGTATTGAGAACGGTGGATTCCAAGATAGGATCCGTCACTTGTCAGTATATGATAGTCGAGTCTCCTATGCGCTCTGAGACAGTTTAAACTCTTTACGTTTGTGGTCACAACGATTGGTCGAGTAGGGAATAGTTTCCTATGTCGATCAATAGAGCAAACGTGTCTCAAGTTATTGAGTATAGTTGTCTAGTCCAGGATGGGAACCAACACCCAATTCCATCCTCTAGACTTCGACCGAGAGACAGATGATGGAAGGACCGTACTCATATGGAATTCGGAAGCCTAAATGTTCACACTAACATTCACCTCGTCTCTAGTGCCATGGACCATTGCTAGACGGCCCCCTATGGTGACGGGCGTTTTTCGATTAATTGTTAATTGGAAAACAAGTAATTAAATGGATTTAATTGACCAATTTTGTTGGACATAAGCCCAAGTATAGCTGAGGGTGAACCTAAAGGTCACACACAAATCACTATAGAATTGGTAGAATTAATTACGAATTAATTCTAGAAGAAACGAATTGATTTAATTGGATTAAATTAATTCAAGGAGAAAATAAATGATTGGATCATTTATTGCACAATCCATTTGATGGATGGTCCAAGAATTAATTAACTGGATTAGTTAATTTTTTGAACTTAGAACCTTAAAATTAATTGGATTAATTACTTGATTGGATCGATTAATTAGAGTTTGGACTTGTGTTTATATAATTGGATTAAATAAACTAGTTGGCCCAATTAGAATGATATTAATTGGATAATATATATCCAATAAACTTTTATTTGGACTTGATTTAATTAGATTAAATCAAGGTCCAGACTAGTAATGCAAGTCTATGGAAAAATACAAGTTAAGGAGGCATTAATATCCTCTACATATGACCACATATGTCCAGCCATGATGCTGCATAATGGGGTGGTTTTTTATGCCATCATGGTTGGAGATTATGTATGAAGTTATGCTAGTGTGTGTAGGTTACCTTGGAGGTAACTTGTAGTTTTAAATTTTGAATTCTACTACACAAAACTACACACACAAGACTTGTTTGATACTTGAAAATTCTCCAGAAAAAAATTCATCCAAATATACTCTAAAATCTCATAAAATTTTCTCCCTTCTGTGTTCATACCTTTTGGAAAGCATTGAACGACAAAACATTTCAAAAATCACTAAACAATAGTGTTGTTGTGGAATTGTTTTTCTTCACTTCTCTACTACTATCTAGCAATAGTTTAGAGAACTCTTTCATAGTGTGATGTGGACAAATTAGAGGGATTCTAATTTTGATCCTCAAGTGAATGGAAGGAGAAACAAAAAGGGAAAAACGCTAGTACCGGTTTTACGTGTAGTAAACAAAAGTTGGTTTCCATTTACATTATATGTATCTTTTTGTTTACTTCCTTTATCCACTTGTCCAACATTCTTCTCCTCTTTAATTTATGCTTTGATATACACCGAATGCCTGGGTACCAAAGGGAACACCCCTTTGTACCCGTTTAAATTACGCCTTAAATTTACGCTTCCATTGCGTTCCGGAGCCATACCCGATTCTTTCAGAACGGTCGTTGGAATTCAATTTGCATCGAACTTAATATATGGGAGATGCCTTTTTCCACTGACTCTGGAATACACATCGGAACGGTTAACTTTTAATGTGGGTGAGATTTTGGAACAGTATGTGGAACTCCCCTTGAATCTGCCTTTGTACTGAATGTAGTAACGGGTTTATAATCTTTGTTTGGAATACAAAGTTCGCACGATTTTGAGAATTCGATTTGAAACACTAACGATGATATGTAGTCATTGCATTTGGGGTAAATTTAAGAACGGTTGGTCCTTTATTTGGAACGATCAGTTTGTACGGTTGTAGGGACGGTCATCGTTTTGGATCGGCGACCTCGATATTTTTAGAATTCAGTGACCTAACAAAAGATCGTTCCGAAATAATTTATTAATTAATTTTTTTAGTTTCTATAATAATGATTATTATTTATACAATAAATATAAAATTAATAATATTTTTTTTAATTCGGTTAAATAATAATTATTTATATACCAAAAAATGCATAATTACGAAAAAAATATATTAAAAAAAATATTATCCAATTTAATCACAAATACTAAAAAAAATCCTAAATCTACACCTCATCCCCCTCGTCATGGTCCATGCCGGCATCGTCTAGAGCAGGGGGGTCTGTCAGAGGCTGTGACGGGCCGGCAGCGGAATTGTTGGTTTGCATGGACTTCATTATGCCCATCATGTCGACCATCATCATCTCGAGACGGACCATGCGATCCTCCATGTTTGACGGTGGCGGTGGCGGTAGTGGTGGTGATGGCGATGTAAAGGTCTGGCTAAGGCCGTGGGCCTCAGAACCAAGACCGAATACCCGGCCCTTGTTCGTGCCTTCGACCACTGTCAGCCATAGATCTTGCTCAATCATCGCCATCGAGCCCTCCGATTCAACCAGACGATCCCAAGGATCGTTCGTGGCCTGAGGCTGGTGATCCTCCAATAGCTTATGGAACGTCTCCTGCAAAACAAAGCAAATATTATTATTGCAAAAAAATAAAGGAAATAAACTTTTAGGTATAATTGAGTACTTACCGCCACCTCCTCTGCTGCCCTCGGCCCGCTCCAGCCGCCATCGGCCTTCTTCTTGTAGCATCTGGAGAATAACTCCATTTGCTTGACTGATCGATCGAGTTATGCCTCCTGTAAAAAAAAGGAACAATTATTCAAGTTTTAATTTAATAATGATGAATGCTTTAAAAAAAAAAACTAAATTTCTCACCATCTTTCTCTTGTGCATGCCGATAGAGGAAGAACCTTCGCAGTAGACAGTAGAGGATGCCGCTGGGTTGGCAGACCGGTTGGCCTTGTTTTTGGCGGACTCGGCCTTGAACTCGTCATTATCCCAGTACAGCTGGAGCTACCGCCAGACTTCGTTCTCTAGCCACACCGGCTTCACAAGAGACTGTCTGGCGAGAGTAAAGCGCTTGCGGATGAACTTTCCTGCACACATGTGGAAGACGCGGAACATGGACTCATCATCGCAGTCCCACCAATACGTTATTTGCAAAACAAAGAACTTGTTAAAATATTTTTAAAAAAAATTCAATTTATACCATTAAATTGAAATTAAAATAATTTTCCTTCAAACTCTCGAACCAAAATTGTTGGTGCCCTGGCGACACCTAGCGCAAACATCCCTAAGGGTGGGGATAATGTCCTCGCACCACCACGTACATGCGCTCAGCCCTGAAATTACATATTAATTAGTGTGGCGGAAAAAAATTCAAATAAATAACAAAAATGTTTTAAAAAAATTATACCTGGCGTCGATGAGGGTGATATACTGGGGCGCGGATGATGGGGGGACTGGTGGTGTAGGTGGGGGTGTTGCAACCCATTGACGGGTCGGATCTGCTTTCGGTGCATGAGTAGATGGTTCGACATCCTCTGGGGTCGATGCATGAGTAGACAGATCGGGCTCATGATCCGTCACTAGTGTAGCAGCTGACTGCTCTGCTGCTGGTGGTGGTGGTGGTGGTCGTCGTAATGCTACTTCCCCAATCTAGGAAGCAACACCTGCTGGTGGTGGAACCGACGGGCTACGACCACGGCCACGAGTACGTCCACCTCCTCGAGGAGGGAAATCTCTACTAGATATGATCCACAATTTTTTTTTTTTTTCGAAATATTAGTTGTATGAATTTAAAAATAAAAAGTAAGTATCAATTTATTTTTTAATAATGATAATTTTCTAAATTTTGTTAATAATTATATAAACTAAATCCTAAAATTGTATATTAAGTCCCAAAATTAATCAATAAATAGTAGATTATTGAAATTACTAAATCCCAAAATTCTTTCCTAAAATGTATACTTAATTTTACAATTATTTTCTATAATGTATACTAAATCTTATAATTATTTCCTAAAATATATACTAAATCTTACAATTATTTCCTAAAATGTATACTAAATCCCAAAATTCTTCCGTAAAATTACACTAAATCCTTATATTTTCCTATATCCTTATACTAAATCCCAACATTCTTGCCGAAAATATGATTATATATTTTTAATAATTAGTGCATATATTTTCCTATATCCTTACAATATATTATATATAATTTCACCTAAATTCCAAAAAAAATCACAGAAAATTTAGAAAATTACAAAAAAATTTCAAAAATACAGAATTATAAAAAAAATCCAAAAATTCAGGAAAAAATACAATATTTACAGATTTTTTTTCACAAAATTACAAAAAATATTCAAAAAGTACTTCAAAATTATAGAAAATACTTAAAAATTACAGAAAAATTTAAGAAATACAGAATTTACAGTTTTTTCCAAAAAAATACAGAATTTACAGATTTGCTTTTCAAAAAAATACAAAAAAATTCAAAAACAAACTTAAAAATTACAGCAAATATCTGAAAAATTGCAAAAAATTTACAGAAATTTAACAAAATATTCCAACACATATTCAGTTATATTTAATTACAAAAATTACATAATCATTAACAAATATTACAAAATTTCAACACATTAACAAAATTACAGAAATTCCAATACATATTACATTTACATTTAATTACAGAAATTAACAAAAATGAACAAAAATTACAGAAATTCCAACACATTTACATTTATAAAAATTAACAAAAATTGTACAAAATTACATAAATTCTAACATACTAATTTACAGAAATTCTCACACACTAATTATACATTTCAGAAATTTACAGAAAAAAAAAAACACAAAAATACAAAACTTATACATTTTTCTTTACAGGAAGAAATTGAGTACTAACGTGGTGGAGGCAAATGCGGCGAGCACTGGAGGTGGCGGAGGCAAAGGCGGAGGAGGCGGCTGATGGCGGAGGCAGATGGCTGAGGTGGCGGATGGTGGAGGCAGATGGCGGAGGCGGCGATGGAACTAGCGGTGGAGGCAGAAGGGTTAGAGAGAGAGAGTGAGAGAGAGAATTAGAAAAAATGTATAATGTTTCTGCTAAGGGGCCAATTTATATTAGAATTTTGGAATGGTCATATTTTGCTACTACCGTTCCAATGCCCCATTCCCTATGTCAACATACGACGTCATTTTGAGTTGAAAACGATGTCATTCTAGTATCTGGTACTGATAATAAAATTCATAGGAACGGCCATTTAATAGTTAAAGTGCTACTAGTATTGTTCCTAAATACGAAAACGACGTCGTTTGGTGAACTGTAAGTGGTGACTGTTCCTATTTCCATCATAGACCGTTTCTATTTGTATTGCAAATAATATTTTATCTTTCTGGATAATGAATAAAAAAAATAACATTTCGAACACGTGTATGAGTGAAGAAAGGTATACAATTGGCGGTTTAAAGAATTCAAAAATATAAAATAATATTAAAAAATTAGACACATGTTCACAATATGAAGTATATTTGTATATTTATGTTTGTTAGTATTTCAGAGATTCAACTAGCATATTGTATTATTGTACTGCATCGCCTAACCAGACCGTTTGATATGATTTATCACACAAAAGAATACATTATATGTAGTTTTGAAAATTTTGCGTGTGCAGATATCGAGATATCATTTTCGGTTAGTATTCATCGTCATAAGAACCATTGCATCCTTCAATCCGGCCATCTGATTGAAATCGGATCGTTAGATATGAAATCTTATTCATAATCTTGTATGTGTTTAAAAATGGTGTCAATCCGGCTCACGGATGTTGAGATATCATCACAATTAGGTAAAATACACATTCCAGTAATACAATTTGGGGCGGTTTTTTATAAACATAGGAACGGTTTATTAGAATAATGTAGGAATGGTTTGTGGATACATATAGGAATGGTTGGTTCAAAGTTATGTTAGGAACGGTCGTAATATAAAGTAACTGCTCCAAAATGTGTTTTTCCCACCCGTTTTCAGAAGGCGCCAAATAAAAAATTTGGACCTATATTGAAACGGTCATTAAAATGATGGGACCGTTCCAAGTTCAAATTTTCCACTTAGTTTTTCATTGGGCGCCTCAGTGAAAACTTATAACTGTGATAGGAACGGTCATTAAAATGATGGGATCATTCCAAGTTAAAATTTTCCACTTATCTTTTCATTGGGCGCCTAAGTAAAACTTCTAACTGACATAGGAACGGTCGTAATGTATATTGACCGTTCCAATTTTTAAATTTTATTATGTTATATTATTTTATAACAAAATGAATACAATGTTTAAACTAAGGTATATAAAAAATTAATACACCATTCCCAAGTTATATTATTTTATAAAAAAATAATAATTAATACAATATTTAAACTAAGGTATTTTCGTTACACATTTAAAAGACAACTAAGCACTGAACGTTCAATAAGTCTCTTCCTCAGTTTCAGCCTCGTCAAAGCTATCTTCGTCATCTTGATCATCGGATTCACCATTTGGCGAGAGGGATGTATCTGGTTCATGTTGTGACATGGATAGATCAACGACCAACTGTATACCAGCTGGATCATGAAGGTCGTACGTTTGATTGTCTATACTAACATCAGGAGTGGGTACGCCTTCATCCATCTGATAGGTGACCTCGGTCCATCATGAGTCATCGATTACTCTTCGAGCCTTAATTTTGCAAACATCTTTCCAGTCGACTTTGTCTCTCTTCACGCTCGGGTAATTCGCGTAGTAGACTTGTATTGCTTGTTGGGCCAGTATGAATGGTTCATTCTTTTGGTAGAGCTTTATGAAATTGACGTCAGCGATGTGATAACGAGGGTGTATCTTCATGCCTCTAACCGGATCGACCCAATGACAATTGAACAATACAATCTGCATGTCCGGTATGAGTAGGTAATCTAATTGAATTATCTTTTCAAGTATTCCATAGAAGTCACAATTCGTATGTATATGATGAGCTTTTGACACAAATACTACAATTCATTGTTCACTTCCCGACATTGTGACGTTCAATGTGGAAATTGAAGTCATTCACGAAGTAAGATGGGAACGTCGTCACTTCTGCTCTAGGGCCCCAATAATACAACTTTAACAATTCGTTGTTGGTGTGATTCAATTCGGGTTTCATCTGCAATTCACATAGCAATTGAAATAATCTATAAGAAATTTAGCAGACCGTCGTAATTTATAAGAAGGTGACACTTACACGAACCAATCCTTGAATTGAGTTGCCACTAGGTGATCAATTATTGGGTCCTCCGAATGGTGTTGCTCATACAGTTCATTCAAGAATGACCTATATCAGGAACAATGATAAATATAAATACACATGTTCAAACTGAAATGATTGAAGAGATACATATGTATATAGATTAGGTATCTAAAAAACTTACTCATAGTATGGCACAACTACTTCACAATTACACAATACGTATGTCTCGATTATACGAAGTTCCTCACCACTCAGTCACTTCTTCTTTGAGGCTCCACTTGCTCAGCCCGGGTGATTGAAAATGGACCGTATCATGTTGCTCGTGAGATTATCATTTCGGCCGTGTCTACTTTGAAAGAATGGGTACGGCCCGGGAACCCGGTTGAAACGTAAAATAAAAGAAATTTAAAACGATTTCAAAGAGGTGTTCCCTTTGAATTCCCCAGCGTTCGGTGTATTCAAAAGCATTATAACATACAGAAAAATATGTTTGAACATGTGGCTAGAGGAGGAAACGAAAAATGCAATAATTTAAATCGGAACATTACCTTTTTTGTTTCACATGTAGAACGGCAACAAGCGTTGATTCCCTTCTCGTTCCTTTTCCGTTCACTTTAGGACTCAACTTAGAATCCCTCTAAAGATGATCCACACCACACTAGGAAGCAAATCTAGATCTACTGTTAGGTAGAAGCTAGATCAAGGAAGTAACGAAAAAGTATTACACTATTGATTAGTGTATACGTATTTCTCATGTTCTCATCTTGAATCTAATTCAAAGAGAACTCAAATTGGAGAAAAAATGGAAGAATTTTCGTGCCTTGTGTGAGGAGAGTGCAAGTTAGGGAGTTGACAAGTGTATACATGTCTTGTATGTAGTGTAATCAAATACATACAAAACTAGTTATTTCCAAAATAACTTCGACCACACTATGCACAACATGTGCACCACTACCCATCATGGTAAGCCACATCATTGCTTACATGGAGGATTTTCAACTTCTCTTCAACTTGCATCAAACTTTTGAGCTTGAATTTCAAGTCATGGACTGATTTTGACCGGTCTTGATTTAATCAAATTAAATCAAGTCCAATCAAGATCCATGGGTTCCATATTAATCCAATTAATAATAAACCTTACTGAAATCCAAAAGTTTATTTAATCTAATTAAATAAACATAAGCTCAAACATTAATTAATTGATCCAATCAATTAATTAAACCAAATCCAATAAATTAATCTAATTAATTTAAAGGTGTTAATCCCAAAATTAATTAATCCAATTAATTAATTCTTGGGCCATCCATCCAATGGAGTTTCCAATAAATGATCCAATCATTTATATTCTCCTTGAATTAATTTAATCCAATTAAATTAATTCGCTTCTTCTAGAATTAATTCCAAATTAATCACGGGTAAAATGCAATTACCCCCCTTATGATATGCAAAATGTGCAAAAACCCTCCTGGGAAAAAATAAATAGCAATTTACCCCCTGTGTTTTAAAAAAATGGAGCAAAAAATCCCCTAAAAACGGATCAAAAACCCCCCTGTGAGGGGGTTGTTTGCTGCATTTTGAATAACATAAGGGGGCAAATTGCATTTAACCCAATTAATTACACTAATTCCATAGTGATTTGTGTGTGACTCTTTAGGTTCACCCTCAGCTAGAGTTGAGCTTGTGTCCAACACAATTCATTAATTAAATCCAATTTATTTAATTATTTCCGATTAACCATTAATCAGAAACGCTCGTCACATGGCTGGCCATCTAGCAATGGTCCATGGCACTAGAGACTAGGTGAATGTTGGCGTGAACATTTATGCTCCGAGTTCCATACAGGTACAGTCCTTCCGTCGACCATCTCCGGACCTTAGTCTAGGGCATGGAATTGGGCGTCGATTCCCATCCTGGACCAGACAACTATGCTTCAAACTCGAGACGCATTTACTCTATTGATCGACCTAGGGAATCAATCCCTACTCGACCAATCGCGATGGCCGTAGACTTGAAGAGTCTAAACCATCGCAGAGCGCATACGAGACATAGTTGTTGAATGCTGACAGGGGACAGATTCTCTCTTGAAACCCACCGTCCTCACTACATACTCCGACTACACTGGACAATGCTTATAATGACCATATCAAAGACACCATCACCTCTCGCTAGATCCAAGTTACATCCTTCATATGCATGCGACTGCCATGATTCGTCAAGTCCGAGGACTAATTCCGTACTTTCAGAACCAGGAATACCAGTCATACCGACCAAGCCTCCAAGGCTTCCATATGACGATTCCAGCGAGTCAGTTCAGTCAGTCGACTACTTTGCCAACTAACCCACTAAAATTGCGTAGACAACCTACGTCTAGCATCGATGAAACTCGGCACTCACCCAGTGAATGCAATACTTAGTGCAAGTCTCTATAGGGCACTCGAGGTCCAGTCTCGAGGTCCTCGACTTGGAACGTTTCAGACCAACACTGAGGAGTTGGTTTCATCGCCGCCAACCTATGCGCAGCTCAACTCAATGGCTTTAACCAATCGGTCTGTGGGCATTTTTTGTAACATTGAAACGCCATTCAATGTGAGTAGTAAGCACAACAAACGCATTTTGCCAATTATACTTACTTTATCTATCAGTATAATATTCCTTTGATAAAGATCAATGAATAGTTCTCAGAACAGCCAATCTAATTGACTTTTTTGATCACCTATTCTAACATGCTTTGATTGCAAAGGATGTGCGGTTCGAAGTAGTGGGAAGAGAAAAGCTCGATTTCTTCGACAATGTACGCCTCTACAATTGACGCCTCGACCTGTGCTTTGTTTTTCACCTTCTTATTCGAATAGCGGAGGAATCTATCATTAAAATGCGAATGATAGAAAAATAATATATATATATATATATAAAATGGTAAATTTTCTAGTGTAGTTACCTCTCAAATGGGTACATCCACCTATATTGCACGGGGCCCCCAACGCGCACCTCATATGGAAGGTAAACAATTAGGTGCGCCATTGAGTCGAAAAAAGAAAGAGAAAATATTTTCTCGAGGTTGCACATGATGACGGTTACACTGTCTTCCAATTCTTTTACCTTGTTGACATGTAACGTGGTTCAACATAGGATCTTGAATAGAAGGATCACCTCTGTCAAGGCCCCCCACACGAGCCCAGGAAGCATTTCACAGAAGGCAACCAAAATCAACTTCTGCATGAATACATGACAATTGGCTCTTCATGGTGTTCATCCTTAGCTCCTTCATGTCGACGCAATGGGACAAGTTAGATGGGTACCCATCAGGATACCTAAGACAACGAATCCACTCATATATCCTCTTCTTCTGATCCTTCGTCAGTATATATACAACTCTGGGCATCACGTTCGGTCTCCTTTCATCCACCTCAAACTTCGGCCGATTAAAAGTGATCTTTAGATCCTTCCGTGCATTCAAATTTTCCTTCATTTTTCCCTTTATGTCCATCACAGTTTTGAATATATTGTCGAACACATTCTTCTCAATGTGCATGACATCAAGATTATGTCGTATCAGATGCGCCCCCAGTATTCAAGCTCCCAAAAGATGCTTTTCTTCGTCCACCTATGGTCGACACCTTAGCCTTCTGGTTTACTCAGCGGTTGTTTGATTGCATCACTAAATGCATTGACATGGGTTCAGATCTGCTCTCCAATCAGCCTAAGACGTGCAACCTTCCTTTCCATTCGATTTTAGTAAAGGCTTTCTTGTTCCTGCGATAAGGATGGTCCGATGAGAGGAACTGCTTGTGGTAGTCAAAATAGCATGCCTTCCGACCATGCTGTAAATAGAATGCTCGTGTGTCCTCCATATAAACTGGACACCCCATAACACCAGCGGTACTCGATCCAGACGCCATCCAAAGGCGGGTAGGTCGTTTACTGTCCACATCAATGCGGCACGCATCATGAATGCCTAATTTGTCGCACTGTCGTGCGTACATACACCCACATGCCATAATTTTTACAACTCCTCGATCAACAGATCCAAGTAGACATCGATAAAACGTTTGGGATTGGATGGGCTAGAGATCACCATTGTTAGGAGCATATACTCAAACTTCATGCACATTCCCGGTGGACGATTGTACAATGTAAGTATCACGGGCCAACATGAGTAAGTTTTACCATACTGCCCGTACGGTGCAAACTCATTCGTGCACAACCCTAGTCTAACATTACAAGGCTCAGCTACAAAATCGGGATATGGCCAGTCGAAATGCTTCCAAGTCTTTGCATCGGACGGATGACACATGGATCCCTCCTCCATCTGATGGTTGGCATGCCACGTCATGTGCTCAACAGTAGCCTCTAACGCATACAACCTCTGCAGTCGAGGCGTAAGCGGCAGGTACCTAAGAATGACATACGGGGACTTCTTGCATCTAGGACTTCTATCCCTAGTGGGCTTGTACCTAGGGTCTCCACAAAACTTGCAATATTTTAGATCAATGTCGTCCTTCTCAATTGGTAAACCCAAGTCTCTTATGAATTTCTTCGTACTATAATAACCGCGGGGAAAAGTAAGATCGCAGGGTATCATATGATCAGCCCACTGGCACAATTGATCATATATTCACTCGGAAAAACCCCCTTCGGCCTTGATACTCACCAAACTAGCAATTGACGCCAACTGAGATTGAGTGAAGTCGTTCCACAATGGTTGGTCGGCAGCATGAACTACATAAAAAAAATGGTCTGACAACCCAGATACATAATTATAGGGCCCCTCATCGTAATATGAACTAGGACCGACATCAGAATGAAAATACTGAGTACCATCATCAGCCGGTCCCTCCTGGTCATAAGAAGACCAGAAAGACGGCCCGACGGCATCCAAAACCATCCTCTACACCGAATCCATCTAAGCCGCATCACCCCAATGCGAATTACCCTCCTCCTGAACAGTTGACGTTTGTTGCCTGAACAGGGGGTGCGGTCAATGCATCAAAGTATTCATGCACCCTCTCCTCACTATGCAAAATCCAATTATAATACTCCGGCATAAACCCTTTCATACACAAGTCGAAATTTACCTCGTCCGGTGTTTTAAACCGTTCATTTTTGCACTTTCGGCATGGACACTTAATCTTCTCCCCTTCTATATATGCACGCTGAGACTGGGCCCATTCTAGAAAAAGCTATAACACCATCCTCAAACTCCGCCGTCACACCTAGAAGGTCTTGATCATACATCCATCTCCTCAACTGTCTTAACATGATTAGTCCTATGTACACAAGCAATTCACAACAATAATTAAATAAGCATAACAAATTTATATATACATATATACAACCCTTAAAGGATTTCAACTTGTTACCTGAACAAAACACCTTTAAAGATCAATGCAAATTTGGCGGAGATTGTTGATATTTCGATTTTACGTATAAAAATTCAAGAGAGGGAGTTGGAAGAAATGAATTGGAGAGAGAGTAAGAAGAACAATTAGAATGAAGAGGACATATATACAAAAAAATATTGGAACGGGCATTGAAATATTATTTGGAACACCTAAACTAGCCGTTGAGATATAGCCATTGCTTTAGCATTGGAAACGGTCTCAGAAATGGAAACACGATGGTAAGCTAACCGTTAAAATATAGCGGTTGAAGCATATTTGGAACGGTAATCAAAATATATAAGCTATTTGTACAAGGACCATTCCGAAGAGTAACACATGTTGCAACGATCGATGGAACTTAAACTTCGCTTTCATACGACCCACATTTTGGAACGGTCATTGCATTACATTGTTCACATAAGGCGTAAAACGGTCTCATTTAGGACTACATTTTGGAACAGTCAACCATGCATTCCAATGTGTCGCGGTCTTTGGAACACGGTTAGGAACGATACTGTTCTTAGGTCAAAGAATCGTTCCAAGTTCCACATATGCGTTCAAAATGGAATGCCAAAATGTATCCATTTTCCTTCATGGAAGGGTACTGGGTTTACTGCTCGGCACACATATGTTGGCACAGAACTAGGAATGATCGTGTTGTTCCTATATATTTTGATTCTGAATAATACGAAAGTGACGTCAGCAATGGGTAACCATGCCACAACAATTCCATTGACCGTTCCAATTTGGACCAGAGTTTGGAACAATCCTTCTAAACCGTGTCAATTTCCGCATTTTTTTGTAGTACTTGTTCTTAGGAAAGAAAAAAAAGTAGTATTGTAGAAATATAATGGCAAGTTATTTACTGAATATAATAATGGGTGAATTACATCCACACCTCCTGAGGTTTAGTATATTTACAAATACATCCCTATTAGATGGGAAATTACATTTATCCTCATTGAGGTTTGTTTTATCTTACATATAACTCCACTGGTAGCCTTTCAGTGAACTTATCACATGTTATTATGAAAAACCCCTGATAAAAAAAAATGACTATAATTTGACTAATTTTTCGGACCAATATGCCCTTTTAGACCAAATTGTAATGTTTTACAATATTGAGGGGGTTAAAGGTTATCATCTATCATACTTCCTACTTAAATGTTATATTTAATTTTTTTATTCTTATGAATCGGAAGCCAAAATTTACTACGTATTTGTTATGATCTGATGCGTACCCGAATCCAGCAGCACCACAAAATGTCGAGGGATCTTCTTGAATGTCCCAAGATTGTAAGGGAAACAAACCTGCAGAGAAGGGTTAGCACTCCGATGGTTAAGTCAGTAATATTCAACTTGAAAATAAATAAAGAAAACTTGTAGGGGATGAGAATAATGGTAAAAGTGTGATAATTGGTGTGTGAATATTTTCAAAAGTAGAGAGAATTTCGTGCCATATCCAGTGTGCTCCTTTTATATCTAGTGTTGAACCCGATTTTGGAGGATATTTATTAAGTTCCATATACCGTTGAAAAGCCTTAAGAGTCAGCTTCCTAACCCGACATACCGCACATGAATTAGATTTGAATTGGTGGAGATATATCCGTTTAAGTGGACCTTGTCACATCTTCCAGATTTTTCGGAAAAACAGCTACTTGCTAAGAAACATCTGGATAACATGACGTGGCTTGAGGTGTTGGCTAGCCATGTGACGTGGAATCCGAGCTGTTTGATGACTGGGCTTGCTGTATTAGCCTTTTCCATGGGCCTGCCAGGTCAGGTATTCGAAACTGGGCTTATATATGAAGAAAACCTTACTTTTAGGCCTGGTGGTGTCGGCCTGCTGGGCTGCTCGGTCTAGCTCTTGGGCTAGACCGGTGGATTTTGAGAGGGCATCATCACTCCCCCTTACTCCAGTAGTCCGAGACTTATTGTCAGACTCGTGGAGTAGAAATAAATAGCCCTGTGAAAGGTTAGCACGAGAGCTGTAGACCTAGTTGTGCCAGCATGGGCTGTCTGGCTGGGTTGGTTTTCCCTGTTGTGCTATGCGTTCCCTGCTGAACTTGCACGCGTAATAACATGCAGATTTTGAATTGATTTTGAACTTATCTGCAGAGAAGATTTAGTAGGATAATCATTGCTATCAAAGGAAAGGAAAGAGAATTTCTACCAAGCGTGTCTATGCACGCGTTCCGTGATTGGGGCGTGTCTGCCAAGCAAGGAGGAGAGAGACCAAGGCGTGGATGGGATTCTTTGTCTGTCAGGGTATAAAACCCCTTTCTTAGAAGTTACCTTCTCCATCATTCTGCCTTCGTCTGAGTAAGTTTCTCCCCAATGTGTGCGAATTTTTCTCTCTTTGTCTGCAAGAAATTTTTCTGAAATTGATTTTTCCTCTCACAGGTTTTGAGATTCTCTATAGCTTTTCTCTAATTCCTTGCTTCCCCCTGCTTTGGAACTAGGTACGCCTTCCTGCTCCCCTCTGTTTGGTAGTCATGTCCACTGGTAGCATAGATAGGGATGCCATAGAAGATGTATTGATTGATTTGTTGGAGCCTTCTGATGAGGGCGGTGATAATCCAACGCCTTCTGATTCTGCCTCCCACCATGGAGGTGAGAGTGAGGAGGAGAGACACAACAAGGAGGAGGGGAACATGAAGCGGATGAAGGACCTCCTGGTTCCGATCGGAGCCGCCGGCTTCCGCATATATAGGTCTAGACTGACCGAGCAGGAACTGGTGGGGGTTTGGAAGTAGTATGGAATACCTGGTAATTTTGTGATCCAGGTTCCTGCTCCTGTAGCCCGCCCTAACTCACCTCTTTCTAGCTTTCTGTGCTTTTATCTGGCCCAACTGGAAGCAGGCCTTCGATTTCCAATTCCTCCCTTCTTCTATGATGTAGCCATACTCTTTAACATTCCTCTGAATCAGTTAGTGCCAAAATTTTTTAGTCTGCTGTCTGGGTTTTACATCCTGGTGAGAAATTTAGGAGAGGTACCTTTGGCTGCCCAATTTCATTCATTTTTTTATACTGAAGAGAGCTGGTCCTGGTCTTTTTTACTTCACATCCGGAGGGGAAGCTCGATTTTTGTCCATCGAGTCCTCTATGAAGGAGTGGAAATGGGACTACTTTTTTATCTCCTCTCCGCAGCCCTGGAGGTTTCCTCAAGCATGGATTGTGAACCCTCCTGATCAGTTAAAATACTCAGCCCGAAACAGGCGTGCAACCTTCTAGGCTTTACTTGAATGTTTGAATGCCTCCCTTTTTGATCCTCGCAAGATGGTACACCTTGCTATCCTCCACCAGTTTGGCCTGAGCCCTAAGGTGGCAAGCATGAATCCTGCTGCTGGTATGCAGCTTATTTTTTGTTGCTTACTTGCTGCAAGAATTTTGATTAGAGAAAATGTATGTTAATAAATGTGTTGGTGTTTACCTGCTAGGTGCAGGAAGAATGTTCCAGAAGCTGCTGCAAGATAAGGCGGAGGCGACTCCTGCGGTTGGCTCCTCTACAAGGCTAACCCTGATCAAGAGTCCTCCTTCCACCCCTGCTAGCTCAGTTTCTACTAGAGACCCCAAAACGTCCTTCTGACCCCATCCCGACTCCTACTAAGAAAGCTAAGGGCCAGTTAGGTCCCTTGGTGCCACCTACTCCTCGCCCGGCCACATGAGCAGGAACTCCTTGCCCTGCTAGGGAGAAGGCGGCACGAAGAAAGCTCTCCCCTGAGTGGACCTTGCAGGAGGACTACTCCCTGCTGTTGGATGAGGGGGAGCCTAGCCGGGCTAGTGAGTTTCTGAAGGGGGTTATGTCTCCCCACGACAAGACATATGCTGACAACCTGCCTCGAGCTCAAGCCCTTGATCTCTTTACTACTTATCTCAGCAGGGTAAGTGCTTGTATCAAGCATGTTAAGGCATAATGGTAAAAAGATCGTATAACCTGTTTTATTTTGCCGTGCAAGCCTATGTGCTAGGGGCAGCCTGTTCAGTTGGCTGGAGTAGGGAGGTCCTTTATTCGAGGGCTCCTTTTAGAGGGTAGAGGAGCTGGAAGAGGCCAACCGCAGGCTGAGGGAGGTGGTTTGAAAGAGAGACGAAGCTTGCCAGGAGGATGCTGCCAGCCTGCGCCAAATGCAGAAGAGGTCTCTGACCTACACGTCCGTTTGGAGCAGACAGTTCTGCAAGCTGAGAGGGAAAGGAAGGAGTTGATTTGCCAATACCCTGAAACCGAGGAAGGTCGAGACATGCTGGAGGGTATTTGGCGAAGTCGTCTGGCTGAGTAAACCAAGACCCCGGAGTTCCAGAGCATGCTGGTGGATAAGGCCCTCAAATATTATTACCATGGGTTCCAGACCTGCACTCAATAGTTTGCTGCGGCTAGCTATCCTCCAGCCAGGGCTGATGCGTCCTTCCTTGATCAAAATGCAGGTTTGTCCACAACTCTGAACCCAGATGATGATGGAACTGCTCCAGTGCCAGAGATCCCTCCCGCTGAGGACGACCCTATGTCCTCTAGACCTCACTGGGTAGGTGGTAGGGGATCTGCCCCCCCTGAGATCAGAACCTCCTGCTGAAGGAAGCATGTGCCCTCCTACTGGTAATTGAATTTGCTCCCCTTTAAGAGAACAATTTTAATTTTTCCTATTGAACAATTGGTACCCCCTACGCTAGGTTTTACAAGTGCCCGTATGTGGGCTTTGAATAATTTTCTGTTTATGCTGGCACTTTGATGCGAAGAATCCTACTTCTCCCCCTCCTTGCTTTTATGAGTATTTTTGCTTTTCCTGTCTAGCTTATTTTGTGCTTAATGCCATGCTTTTGTTTTCCTGCATGTTAGTGTGAATGTTTTGCTGGTATGGGCTTAGTGTGCCCAGTAAATGAGGTGTTCACCTGCACGTGAGTACTTGCACATAGAAGGCTTTCTGAGCCTTGATAGTAAAAAATGAGATTCACTTAGACTACTTGTTGCAAGCAAGGAAGGATTTGACATAAACCAAATTTTCAGAAAGAGATGTTTCTCATAAAAAAATACGCATTAAGTATAAGGGTGATGTAACCTGCTAGAAGGTTCCCAACTTAAGTAGTAGACACACCTGTTGTAGCAAGGTAGCAGGCCTGAATGTTGGCCAAAGGCCCGTTTATGTGTGATCGCCCTACTGATGGAGCAGGTTGGTCAGCAGCCTCCTGTCGTCAGTAGGGCAGGTGCTCGCCCGGCTTGGTGGCCTTTTATTGGAAGCTTTATCCAGTAGGAGCGGGGTAAAACCTATTGCAGGAAGCAGTAAGTAAATGCTAGCAAATAGCAAGTAGGGGATTAATCTGAGCAATAAGTAAGCATGTGAGGGCAAGTTATTAATACTTCCAGTCTAGAAAAATGAGCAAGTATGTGCCCTTTCTGGGGCGATTTATTAGGGCTTTTGCACCTAGGAGAGGTGCGCCAGCAGGGCGGCTTATTAAGGCTCGAAGCCTGTAAGATGCGCTAACAGGGTGGCTTATCAAGGCTCGAAGCCAGTAAGAGTGTGCAAGCAGTGCGGCTTATCAAGGCTCCGAGCTAGTAAGGTAATTAACCTATTTGACAAAGCAGAGTATACCAAAGGAGAAAGACTTGCTCTTTTATTCACCCAGTAAGTGCTGATCAAGCAGGTAGTAAAGTAATGAGCATAGAGTAAGGTGTTCAGGAGTAGAACTTCCTGAGGTTATATGTATTCCACGGTCGGGAGAGCTTTGTTTTGTCGACATCTTGCAGCTCATAAGCTCCAAATTTGACAATTCGGCTCACTTTGTAAGGACCCTCCCAGTTGGGAGCCAGTTTTCCTACTGGTTTCAAGGCACTGACTCATCTTAGCACGAGGTATCCCACCTGGAATTCTCTCCTCTTCACCCTTCTGTTGTAGGCATTGATCACCTTGTGTTTGTATCTTTCCATGTGAGTTCGAGCATCCTCTCGAATTTCGTCAACGAGGTCCAGGTTAGTACGCAACAAGGCATCATTGCTTCCTGCTCAAAGTGTTGTATCCGGAAGGATTCCAAACTTGCTTCAATAGGGATTACGGCCTCTGACCCGTACGCCAAGTTGAAAGGAGTTCTCCTGTAGCAGATCTAGGAGCGGTCTTATAAGACCATAGCACGCTGGGCAGGGCGTCTACCCATAGCCCTCCTGCTTGCTCCAGCCTGGTTTTGATACCTTGCACCAGGATCCTGTTTGTAACTTCTACCTGCCCGTTAGCTTGGGGTAGGCTACGGAAATGAAGCATTGCTGGATGCCTAGGTCAGCACACCAGTCCTGAATTCTCCAACCCTGAAACTGGCTACCATTGTCAGAAATAAGAACGCGAGGTAAGTCATACCTGCATATAATGCTTTTCCATAGGAATTGAATCACTTCGTCCTCTGTGATTTTGGCAAGGGGTTCTGCTTCCACCCACTTGCTGAAATAGTGTACTGCTATGCAGGAATTTGCATTAGACTTGCGCGATTAGGAAAGGACTTACTATATCCATCCCCCACTGGGAGAATGGGCAAGGTGCTGAAAATGCTTTGAAGGGCTCAGCTAGCACATGGATGAGTGGGGCGTGCTTCTGGAACTGCTCGCACATTCTCACCCAGTTAATTGCATCCTTCCTGAGAATGGGCCATAAATATCCGACTCTCAAAACTTTTCCTGCAAGGGCCATGCCACCTATATGGGAACCACAGGCTCCTTCGTGAATTTTCTGTAGCACGGTTCTGCCCTCCTCATCTTATAGGCATCGGAGGTAGGGCTAGGAGAAGCTTCGTTTGTAGAGGATTCCTCTCAGCAGGGTAAACCTAGCTGCTTGGCTTCTCAAGTGGGCTGCTTCATTTTCGTCGGTTGGAAGAATTCCTTGCAGGTAATCAAGGATGGGTTTCCTCCAATCTGTGCTAATCTGCAAGATATGCACATTAGTATAAGGAGTAACCTTAGCAGGGGTCCTTATTGTAATAGTACGAGTGTTGCAGTTGGCTAGAGAGCTAGTCAGCCGGGCAAGATAATCGGCCTTGGTGTTTTCAATGCGGGGGATCTGATGAAGCTAGAAGATTTTTAGCCTGCTCTAGAGGTTGCTTATTTCCTGGAGGTATCCTTTCATGAGGTCCTCCTTGACATCGTAGGTGCCTCCTACCTATTTGGTTACCAGCAGGGAATCGGAGTAGGCGATTACGTTCCTTGCTCCTGAATCCAGTGCCATCTTGATACCTACTATGAGGGCTTCATACTCGACCTCTTTGTTCGAGGCTTTGAAGTCAAACCTTAGGGAGAATTCTAGATCATCTCCTTCTGGACTAGTCAGCACGATACCTACTCCGTTGCCCGTGTAGGTGGAGGAGCCATCCACATGGAGTAGCCATGTTCCTTCATCTTCTTCAGTTAGCGTTGTTTCAGTCATGAAATTAGCAAGGGCTTGAGCTTTGGTAACCGTTCTAGGTTGGTAGGATTTATCATACTCGCTGAGCTCGACAGCCCATGAATCATCCTACCAGAAGTCTCAGCTTTCCCCAGTGTAGTTCGCAGGGGGTTTTAGTGCGCACAATTATGGAATGAGATAGAAAGTAAGGACGTAATTTTCCAGCAGTTGTTACTAGGGAAAATGGAAGTTATTCTACCTCAAGGTTGCATTGTTCAGCACCATGTAGTCCCTTACTGACGTAGTATATAGGCTTCTGTACTCGGTCCTCCTCCTTGATGAGCACGGAGCTCACAGCGTGCTGCCCTGCAGCAAGGTATAAGTAAGGTAGGCTTGCTGACAAGCTTCGTCCAATGCAAAGTCTTTAGCCTTCCTTAGAGCTTTGAAGAAAAGAAGGTTGCGCTCAGCAGAGCGGGATATGAACCTGCTGAGGGTAACAATGCGGCCAGCAAGTTTCTATACTTCATTGAGGTTGGTCGGGGGTCTCATCTCTTGGATTGCTCGTATTTTATCTGGGTTGACCTCAATGCCCTTCTCTGTCACCATGTATCCAAGGAATCGGGCACTTCGAACACCGAATGCGCACTTGGCTGGGTTCAACTTCATGTTGTATTTCCTAAGAATGCTGAAGGTTTCAGCAAGGTCTGTGATGTGCTGGTTAGCCTGTCGGCTCTTCACCAGCATGTCGTCCACGTACACTTCCATATTGCGTCCGAGCTACTCACGAAACATGTGGTCCACCAGGCGCTAGTACGTGGCACCTGCATTTTTGAGCCCAAAGGGCATGACAATATAACAATATGTTCCTCCTGACGTGATAAAGCTTACACACTTCTGGTCATTGGGATTAAGAATAATCTAGTGGTAACCGTGCGAGGGATCCATTAGACTTAGCAGTTCATGACCAGAGGTGGAATCCATCAACTGGTCTATATAAGGTAAGGGATAGAAATCCTTAGGATAGGCTTTATTCACATCCCGAAAATCGACGCACATGCGCCATTTATTACCTAGCTTGGGGACAAGCACTACATTGGATAACCACTAGGGGAATTGAATATCCTTGATGTCCCTGCATCAATGAGCTTGCTTACCTCCTCCTGGATGACCTTGTCCATCTCACGACCGAAATGTCTTTTCTTCTGCTTCACTGGAGGGAAAGTGGGATCCAAGTTCAGGCTATGTACTGCAATGTTGGGGTCAATACCCACTAGGTCCCGGGCTATCCAGGCGAAAACATCTACATTTTCCTACAAAAAGGTGGTCAGTTGCCCTGGTACCTCGGGGCTTAGTAGGGAACCGATCCTGGTGGTTTTGTCGGGCTCTCCAAGTACTAGCTGAATGCTCAGCAGCTCATCGGCGGGCTGGACTCGAGCAGGAATCTCGTTTCCTTGCTCATCGTGTTGCACAGGTCTTTTCCCTTTCTCCTTACTGGGCTGGGGAAGATCTATCTCCATGTCTTTCCTGCTACTTTCTTGCATGGATTCGACGTAGAATTTTCAGGCAGTGTACTGGTCACCGGTGACTTCTCGTATTTTAACTTCATGTGATAAGTGGAGACAACAGCTTGGAAGGCGTTCGGGGCAGGGCGCCCTAGAATGACGTTGTAAGCTGAGGGCATGTCCACTATGAGGAAGTGGATCATTTTGGTCCTTCGGTTAGGCTTGACCCCTAAGGATAGAGGGAGTAGGATCTGTCCCAGGGGATGCACAACCTCCCCTGCAATGCCATATAGTGAAGTGTCTACCGGCTCCAGCGGGATATCACCAACCTCCATCTGCAGGTAGACCTCGTAGAAGAGGATATCTGCAAAACTGTCAGAATCCAAAAATATGAGTTTGATAGTGTAGTTAGCAAGAGTAGCAGAAATAACAAGTACATCGTTATTAGGTAATGAACTCCCTGTATGTCAGCAGGTCCGAAATGGATCATAGGATCGCCTGCTGGTGATTTATGGTCAAGCTCCATCACTGCTCTGGCAGCGCGGGCGTGGGCATGCCGGGCTCTGCTGGAGTCCCCATCAGTAGGTCCTCTTGCAATCATGTGAATTACTCCCTTGGTAGCCGAAAATTTTTCCCTTCTATGTTCCCTTTTGGGAGGATCGACAACCTGCTCCTCAATGCTGCGAGAGCTGCGATGACGGGAGTGTTCTTCTTTATGTTCCTGACGTTGATCCTTGTCGACGTAGTCCTTTAGGCAGACGGCTTGGATGAGCCGTTCTATTTCCTATATTAGCTGGCAGCATCTATTAGTGTCGTGTCTGTATTCCCTATGGTACTTGTAGAAATATTTAGACTTAGGTTGTTGAGGGCCCTCCTCAGAGCCTTTGGGCCATTGTAAGGCAAGATGGCAATCTATGGCCATCAACATCCGTGCTGGGCTGGTAATCAGCGGGGTGAAGTGCTCATTCCTTGGGTCAAGGCGTTGAACCGCCCTCGGGGTTCTCCTCTGCCTCGCTGGACGGCGGAGGATTCTCCTTCCTTCTTTCAGTCTTTGCTATCCCCCTTCCTGACCAGCCAGGCATCCTCAAGGTTCATGTACTTCTCTACACGAGCTAGCACTTAGTACTTCTCTACGCGGATGCGCTGGGTGAGTGTTCTGATCACACTTCTAGGTGAGCTGTAGGGACCTCCAGGACAACATTGTTGAAACATTGTACGTAGGCTCTTAGCGTCTCCTTTTCCTCATGCTTCACTTCGAAAAGGCTGAGCCGATTTTTGGTATTTGTTGCTGGTAGCAAACGTTGTAGCAAAAGAGAGCTGAATTCTGCAAAAGATCTAAGTGATCCAGCTGTAAGCTGGTCGAACCATTGTTGTGCAGAATCGATTAGTGTAGTAAGAAAAACACGACATTTAATGCCATCGGTATACCTGTGTAGCAGGGATGCATTTTCAAACTTACGCATGTGTTGAGCCAGATCCGTAGTGCCATTGTAGGCAGGTAGATGGGAAGGTGCCAAAACTGAGTTGGGAGCTCTTCAACCATGATGTCCTCGCTGAAAGGAATGCCGCAATCTGCCGGGAAAGTATCCTTGGTTACCTGTTGCCGAAGCTCGACCACCTCCTTTCTGAGGGCTTGCCGAATCTCAGGAGGCTGAAAAGGAGCCGCCTCTTTATTGGCAGAGCCAGTAGGGAGAGATTTACCTTGTTGTAGCCTAGCAGGGGCCGATTCATCCATCGGTTGACTTCCTAGCATTCCTCCTCGCTCCCGCTGGGAAGAGAATCCTGCGCCACTTGCATGGGAGCCACGAAAAGTTGAATGGATGGTCTCCATTATAAACTAGCAGATGTGCTCGTATAGGAGCGGATCCAAGACTGCAGGAAGAACAATGGGGTTGGACACCAGGGCTGGAATATCGCCACCCGGAGCAGGTGCACCCACCTGGAGCAGGGAAAGCCGCAGCTAGAGCGGGGCAATCGACGACTGCAACTGGGAGACCACTGCTTGGAGCAGGGTCACTAGCTAGAGCGGGAGCGCTAGCAGCGCTCCTCATATGTTCAGAAGGTAGGATAGCGGATCCTACTGCAACAGGGAGAGAAGCATCTCCTGAGAAAGATCCAACATTGTCTGAATCGGCCATTTTTCACATCAAAGCTCAAGTGTTCCCATGGATGGTGCCAATGATGCGTACCGGAGTCCAGCAGTATCATAAAATGTCGAGGGATCTTCTTGAAAGTCCCAAGATTGTAGGGGAGACTAACCTGCAGAGAGGGATTAGCACTCCGATGCTTAAGTCAGTAATATTCGACTTGAAAATAAATAAAGAACACTTGCAGGGGACAAGAATAATGTTAAAAAAGTATGATAATTAGTTTGTGAATATTTGGAAAAGTGGAGAGAATTTCGTGTGTAAAGTCTGGAGTAAATGTTACGTGAAAAGTGTTTAGGTGTGAGAGAATGAATCTGAGTTGAAGTTTCTAAGTGACTGCACAGTGTGCTCCTTTTTATATCTAGTGATGAACCCTTTTTTTGGAGCATATTTGTTAAGTTCCGTATACCTTTGGAAAGCCTGAAGAGTCAGCTTTTTAACCCAATAAACCGCGCATTAATTGGAGTTGAATTAGTGGAGATATGTCCATTTTAGTGGACCTTGCCACATCTGTCAGATTTTTCGAGAAAACAATTACTTGCTGAGAAATATCCGGATTATGGCCAATCTACTAGGAATCGGGATGATATCATTTAACATGACGTGGCTTGAAGTGTTGGCTAGCCGTGTGATATGGAATCCGAGCTTTTTGGTAACTAGGCTTGCTGTACGAGTCTTTTCTGTGGGTCTGCCAGGTCAGTTATTTGAAACAGTGCTTATATATGAAGAAAACCTTGCTTTTGGGCCTGGTGGAGTGGCCTTGCTGGGCTGCTTGGCCTGGAGGCCTACTCTTAGCTCTTGGACTAGCCTGATGGATTTTTAAGGGGCATCATGATCCATGAATTAATATAAATAAATAAATATATAAGTAACACAAAGTACACTTTTGATAGTATTTTGACATAACTTTACAAAATATTGAGAAATCACTTTCACCGTGAGACCCACTAACACTAACTGTGATTAGATTACTGTTTTTGGTTAGTCTCACAATTGAAGTATGTAATACCAACTTAAATATTTTAATAGTATTAGGTGTATAATAAAGATGTGTGATTTTTTTTTTTCATTTTTTTGAAATAGTGATTATATAATTACATTAATATTAAAAAAATAGTAAATACAATGATTTAATTAATAAATTCACATTAAGTGGAACAAATATGCATAACGGTAAAAATAAAAAAAAATAAATAAATAAATATAGCATATAAGTAGAAAGTATGATAGATCATCACATTTTAAACCCCTCAATATTTTACAACATTACAATTTGGTTCAAAGGGCATATTTTGTCCGAAAAATTAGTCAAATTATAGTCAAATTTCTTATCAGGGGTATTTTTAAAATAACATGTCATAATTCATCGAAACCCTACCGGTGAAGTTATATGTAAGATGAAACAAACCTCAAAGATGGTAAATGTAATTTCCCATCTAAAATGGATGTATTTGTAATTATACTAAATCTCAGGAGTGTAGATGTAATTCATCCTATAATAATTTATTAATTTTGTTATATACACATGTACACACACATATATGTTCTAGGTGTATGTTGTAAAAACAACACAAATGCACAAATAGAGATAAAAGGTAAAATTTGCTCTAAAATTTACTTTCTCGTACTTATGATAAGTAATTTTTAGCAGAAGAAACTTTTGACATGCTATAAACATTAACCACTAAACAAGTAAATATTATTAATTTAAAAATAAAATAAAATTCTGATATAATATTTAATTTTAAGTGAAAGTTATAGAAAAAAACATTAACTATGTCAATAATATAAATTAATCTATTGTTATTTATAACCAATTATATAATTAAGATATAATAATTTTTGCTAACATTATCCTATATCAGAACAATATAATTTTAATAAATTAAGTACGAACCAAATGAAATATAAGATGAAATTTTAATGTAGGAAGTTTTAATAATATGCTCAATTAACACTTGGTGAAACTATAAGAATGTATGTAATACTGTTGAGATGATTATTAAACTGTTAAAAACTATGCATCTTCTTGTTCATCAAAAAATTTACACAACTTTTTTCAATACATTTTTGCCTATCAGTAAGACTTAGATTGGAAAATTTCTATTTCGTGTCGTCTTATCTTTTCTATATTAGTATATCTTGTATATTACAGATATAATATTAAGGGTACATGAATTTAAATATTTAGATAATTAAATATGATCATTAATAATGTATTAACTTTATCTGCTACTATAAAACCAATCCAAATAATTGTGGACATGCTAACAATTAATTTAATATTAACTTTTATCTTTATTTGTCATATTATTTTCTAGTTAGTGTTTTGCAAGTGACAACTTTTACGGGAATTGATTATATATAGTAGGCTTTAGAACTTTAAAATGGAAGATATTCTTTATGTTCTTACTTGTAATTAAAATAGTTCTATTCTACTTATTTGATGAATGAGTTTGTTTTTACTTCATTTTGTTCTAAACATTAGTTAGAATGTAGCTTTTAATTTTTATTATGTCTAAACTACACATCCAAGTAAACATGCTACTCATCCACACATGTGATAACTAATATCATCCATAGTAGAAAATAAATGCAAAATTCCCACACAAGAAAATTGATCATTGGTGCAACTATTGCAAATTTTCTTCCTAGAAAATCATTTCCTCATTATTAAGATAATATTAAATTTTAAGAGGTTCCCAACCTCAACCAAAATAAAATATTCAAAATAATATTCTTAAGAAAAATGTGCAGAAAATAATCAAAATTATCCCAAAAATAATATTTTTAGAAAATAACACAAGAACGGAAAACAACATCGACAGCCGCTGCTGGCGGTCTCAGTTTGACCGGCGCGCGTGCGCACCTATGCGCGTAGGCATCCCTTGGCTGTGCGCGCTCCCCAGCCAGGCTGCTAGGCCACCTGACGACTGGCGCTACCTGTGCACCCAGCACCTGGCGTTCGCGCATGCACACATGTAGCCCAGCTTGTCGCCTGCGTATGATGGGTGTGCTGGCCTCGCGCCTACACACAGGCTTCTCTTGCCTGCGCCCGCACCTGGTTGCGTCGTTGCATGCACGGCCGACTGGCCGGCCCTGTCGCTCGCGTGTGCTGGTTTTTCCAGGATTAACTTTTCCAAGTGCAAAATTAACGCAATTATCCCTACGATTTACAACATGCTTCAATATCGAAAATACAACGATGTAAAGCATGCTTATACACGTATAGCATGTAAAATCCTATGCCTATACACCGAATCAGGCTCTGATACCACTGTAAGCAAAGTGGATCGATTGTTCGTATGTCTTCTTGTATAAAAAACAAGAAAACAACGGAAGATTTAGGAGGTGGAGAAAAGAGGGAGAGTGGCCGAGAGAGGGAGAGGGCGTCAGTAGTGATGAGAGTGTGAGAGTTGTGTGTATTGTGTGTATTTTGAGTATAAATATAGATTAGTATTCCTAATCCTACTCAAACTCTTCTAAAGAGGCACACTTTGATCAACTTTAGGACTTTGACCTAATCAAATTCTAGTCAACCAAAGGTACGATTAAGTCAAATTTAATCCTAGCCCTTCATCTCACCTAGCCCTAGATCCCATCCCATCCATCCATTCTTGATGGGCTTTATGGAATGGACCTTTAAATCTAATTTTAATAGTCCAAAAGTCATAATGGGGTTCAAGTATGAATCTAATAAATACTTAAGCCTAATAAATATTTTCACCCCTTTAATCTAATTAAACAGGGAAAAGCCCATCCTTTAATCTCGTAAATCTAATTTATGAATCAAGCCTTATTAATTCAATTAATCTTGAAAGGCTTGATACTCCACAAGATGATCAATTTAATCTAATTGAAATGTCTCATCTCCCGGAATTAATTCTAAATTAATTCCTTCCCTTCCAGTGAATTGTGTACGACTCTTTAGGTTCACCTTCATCTAGACTTGGCCGAATTTCTGACCATCCAATGATCGAAATTCGCCCGTCACCATGGATAGTCGTCCAACAACGGCCCATGGCACTAGAGACTAGGTGAAATCATGGCGTGAACATTTAGGCTCACGAATACATATGAGTACGGTCCTTCCGTCTACCATCTCACAGCTACAATCTAGGATATGGAATTTGGACGTCGGTCCCCATCCTTAACTTAAGCCTTTACTCATTCACCCACTGAAAGATCACTAGGATTCTATCACATGGTTCAATCACTGTGGCTACAAATTTATACGGAACGAGTCTCAGAGTGTAAGTGAGACACTACTGTCAAACGTCGACAGGAGACAGGTTCTTTCTTGGAACTCACCGTCCACACTACACATTATGACTGCACTAGATAGAGCTTATAGCAACAAAGTATTTCAACCCGGTGGCCTTTTGCCAGACCTAAGATACAGACATGGTGTGTATGCGACTACCGTAGTCCCTCAAGTCCGAGGACTAATCTCGTACTATCGGAGCCAGGAATACAAGTCATACCGACTAAGCCACTCAAGGTAACCATATGACGATTCCCACGAGTCACCTCAATTAGCCGGCACCAAGCCAACTGATCTACCAATATTGCATGGACGACCGTCGTCACTTGTCGATGAAACACGACTGAAATCCTTAGTGCAAGTCGTACTCGGATCCTCGATACCCAATCTCGAGGTCCTTGACTTGGAGGGTTTCAGACCGATCAATAGAGACTGGATTCATAACTGCCAACTGTTAGAATAGCTGACAAGAAAGCTAATAGGTTTGGCGATTTGTAACCTATTATACAACTCGATGTAAATGTAATATTATTATGTGATGAATAAAATGAGTATTCGTCACTTCTAGTGCTTACTTTGTTGTGCTTATTTCACATTTGTTAAAACGGTATTTAACTTATATCGCAACAAAGCCCACAGACCATGGATAACAACTCGTACAGTTGGGCCACGCATTGGATGGTGGTCATGAAACCAACTGATTAAGAGTTGGGTCTGAAATGTTCCAAGTCGAGGACCTCGATACAGGGCATCGAGAGTCCTATTGAGACTTGCGTCAAGAGTCGTGTTCATTGGATGAGTGCCGTGTTTCATCGGCGACATGCGTGGGACGCCTACACGATCTTGATGGGTTGGTCGACTGGGGTCGAGCCGACTGGACTAACTCTCGGGGATCATTATATGGAAGCCTTGGAGGCTTGGTCGGTATGATTGGTTTTCCCCTGTTCCGATAGTACGGGAGTAATCCTCAGACTTGAGGGATCATGGCAGTCGCGTGCACATGACGGTTGTATCTTGAATCTGGCGAGAGGTGATCATTCTGTAAGATGATTATTATAAGCCTTGTCCAATGCAGTCGGAATGTGTAGCGAGGACGGTGGATTCCAAGAAGAGGATCCGTCCCCTGTCAGTATGTGACAGAGGCATCTCCTATGCACTTGGAGACACGTTCATGCTGTTTGAAGTTGTGGCCACAGTGGTTGGTCGAACAGGGAATGGTTTCCTGTGTCGACGCAATGAACCATAAGTGGTCTCGAGTATTAAGCATAGATGCCCAGTCAAGGATGGGAACCGACGCCCAATTCCATACCCTAGACTGAGGCCGGGAGACGCTAGACGGAAGGATTGTACTCGTACGGAATCGGCGCCTAAATGTTCACGCCAATTCACCTAGTCTTTAGTGCCATGGACCGTTGCTAGACAGCCACCCATGGTAACGGGCCCTTGTGGACACGGGCCAAAGTCTAGCTGAGGGTGAACCTAAAGGGTCACACACAAATCACCGAGGAGGTTGAGAGATTGACTTGGAGTTGATCTCGAAGGATAAATAAGTAATTGGATTACTTAAGGGAAAGTCCATTGGATGGATGGACCGATATTGTATCGGGACTTTGTTTAATCGGTAAATTGGATTTTCGATTAAATATGAAAAGTTGAGACGCTGGATCTTTTAATTGGATTAAAAGATCAACGGGAATAATTTAAATGGACATTAAATTGGATTTAATGTTGGGTTCGTCGTAATTGGATTACGATAAAACCCGGTCCGTTAAATTTAACCCGAGAGGAGAAATAATTCCTATTTTGGAATAGGAAGAAGTTGGACTTCTTCCCTCAATTGACACACAATCGTGACACACAATCCACCCACGTATTCTTGCATGTCGTGCTAGCAACGAACAAGTATTATTTTGGAGAGGATAGATCAACCACGCGTTATGAATTAACGGGATCGATCTTCCTTAGTTCAATTGTTCCAAGAACAAAAGAACAAGAAAAATAATATTTTCTTGGTGAGAGAGAGAGAGAGGGGCGGACGAGAGAGGAGAGGAGAGAGTGTGTGTTGTGTGTGTGTTTTCAAGAATCATCATCCTCCAATTGTAGGAGGCTAGGGGTTTATATAGAGGAGGAGTTTAATCCTCTTCAAACTCCAACTCTAAGAACTCTATTTTGACTAGGATTTTGACCTAGTCAAAGTCCTAGTCAAAGTAGCATTTGACCAAGTCAAATCAATCCTAGCCATCCATCTCTCCTTTCCATCTCAACCGTTGATTTAATTTAATGGAATATTTAAAACCTATTTTAAATATTCCAAGAGGCCAAATAAATATAAATATTTATTTTAAGCCCATTAAATAAATTCCCTTAATAAATCTAATTTATTAATATAATTCCTTTTATCAAATAGAAGGAATTAATTGTCCAAGAAAATAAAGGACCCGATTAAATCCAATTTAATCATTCCTATTCTCCAATATTTAATTCTAAATTAAATACCAAATGTGTGTGTGGATAATGTGTGACTCTTTAGGTTCACCTTTCAGCTAGACTTTGTCGGATTCCTAGAATCCGTCGGTTACCATGGGTGGCCATCTAGCAACGGTCCATGGCACTAGAGACTAGGTGAAATACTCGGGGATGAACATTTAGGTTCTAACAGTACACTTGTCCTTCTGTCTACGGTCTCACCACTTAGGGTCTAGGTCACGGAAAATGCAGGTACCAATTTTGGACCTAAGTGTCGGTCTGTCCTTACTAAACGCCACAAGGGAATCCTTCCCTTATGTTCAGTTACTGTGGCCACAGATTTTAGAGACAAGACACAGAGCATACGTGAGACTCAACTGTCAATGCCTTTTGACAGGAGACAGATCCTTTCTTGGAAACTACTGTCACTCTGTATACCAGAGCTGCACTAAACATGGCTTATGACTACTCAAGTGCTTCTTGGCAATCTGTCACCATATCTAAGATACAGACCTGACATACAGGTAAACTCAGCAGTTCCTCAAGTCAAAGGACTTGACCTGTACCGTTGGGACCGGGAACACACGTCATACCTTGCTGACCATACTCAAGGTCCTCCGTAAGACGGTTCCCGCGAGTCACCTCAGTCAGCTGCTACCTAGCAGGCTAACCCACTAACACTGCTTAGACGACCTTCGTCACCCGTCGATGAAACACGACAGCAGATGCTTAGTGCAAGTCTCAAAGGGAATCTCGATACCCATTTTCGAGATTCCTTGACTTGGAGATTTCCAGACTGATTCGGCAAGACTGATTTCATGGACCTACCTCCAAGCGTAGTCCCAGTCCCCGAAATAGATTCTCAGTCCGTGGGTTTTGTTTGCGTAGCGAACAGATATGTAAAAAGCAAGTAGAAGTGAACGCAAACAAAGTAATGCCATATGAATTTCACTTCTTTATTCATAAATGATTTATCAAAACACACTGAAATTGTCTAGACATAGGTTACATTTTCCTACCAAGATTGGCTACATGGTCACCTATTCTAACAAATGCTCCCTTGGAGGAAGCAAAATCAGCCATGTTTCATGCTAGGTGGTATGTTGACTTATCTCTTTTGGAAAGAGACAAATCAACTCCAATCAAGCTCTTCCCTTTTGGTATGATTTGATCATACCACAAATTTTGGTAGGCTTGATTGAAGAATTGATGGGGATTGATTGGAATGTATCTAGACATCCTTGGATGAACCTAGACACATTCCAATAATCACATTAATTATGTATATATATATTAGAATATACAACACCAAGCATAGGTGATTAATTATTCATCTTTTTCTAGGAAAAAGAAGAAGAGAAAATCGGATCTCCTCTCCCTCTCTAACTCTCGGTTTTCTCCTCCCCTTTTCACTAGTGTTCTTCACTTGGTTTGAATCAAGAGGAAAAACAAAGTAGGTTTAAGAGAGCACTAATTCATAGTGTTCTTCTCTTAAATCAATTCCTTCTTTAACTCGTTCTTTTCTAGCAAGAAGAACGTGCGTTTCTTCCGTTGTGGTGGGGATCACCTTTGGAGAATCCATACATTTTGATTTCGTGAGCATTTTGGAGAAGGAACAACGCAAGTAGCCGAGAGCACACGCTATACAATCAAAGGTAACTCTTTTATTATGCTTTGATTGATTTTATATATATATATATATATGCCCTATGTGTTTAATATACATATCTAATATTTACACATCCTACATCGAACGCCCGGTTGAGCACCCAACGGTACACCCCTTGGGATTCGTTTATTTAAATTAGATTTAAATTTACGCACCATTTCTCGCTTCCTCGCTTCCGCTCGCGTTCCCGGGCGAATCCGCTTGTCCTACACCAACCTATGTGCGATCCAGCCTTTTGGATTAATGTATCCGGTCTGTGGGCTTTGCTTGTGCAATGAACAATAATATAAATAAGTGAATACAATCAAAGCATAATATGCCAAAAACTGAAAATCACTTTTATTCAGAACATCACTTATTTATACCATTATTGTCAGAAATAGGTCACATAAGCCCAATAAGATTGCCTTCACGGTCACCTATTCTAACACGCCTGCCCACCGCCACCGCCTCTTCATCAACAAGTAATTTAAAATTTATGTATTCTTTCTGTAACTTCTTTTTTATTTTTGTGTAATATTTGTGTAATTTTTATAATATTTGTCTAATTTTTGTAATTTTGGAATATTTGTGTAAGTATTGCAATTCCAATGTAATTTATCAAATTTATGAAATTTGTGTAATTTGTGAAAGTATGAATTGTTGGGTTATATAGTATTGATATAGTAATTGGTTAATCGTATTTTTAATTGTTGGTTAATTATTGATGAAATTAGTGTAGAATTCAATATATAAGTTTTTTAAAGTATTCTTTAATTTCTGTAAAATTTTATGTAATTTTTCGTTTATGAAATGCTTGTTACAATTAGTTAGTGAAATCACTTTGAAAATTTTCGGAAATTTCGTGTAATTTTTCTAAAATATATGAATTTTCTATAATGCTTTTTATTTTTATGAATTTAAAAAAATCTATTTTTTGAATTTCTGAAATTTTGTGGGAATTTATGATAATTGTGGGGAATTTCTATGAATTTTGTGTAATTTTTTCAGAAAAATTATTAAATTTTTTTGGGAATTTCATTTCGATTTTGTAGAAATTTTTTGATTAATAGGACGTGGACGGGGGAGGTCGTGAAAAATATTATTTATATCTAATAATATACTATAAGGATATAGAAAAATATAGGATCAAATTATTATAATATATAATTATATTTATACATACTCTAAGGGTATAGGAAAATATAAAGACTTCGTTTAATTTCTAAAAATTTCTAAACTAATATTTTCTATAAATTTATAGATCATGTCTAGTAGTGGTCCGCCTCCTCCAAGACGTGGACAAGGCTGGGGCTGGGGCCGTGGCCCGCCAATTCCACCACCGGCAGATGCTGCTTCCCAAGTTGCGGAAGCAGCGTTCCAACCACCCCCACCCCTACCAGCGGCTGGCCCTTGAACTGCTGCACCGGATATGATACCGGTGAAAGAATCGGTATGGCCTGGTGAAAGAATAGCGTGTGGATCATCCCGGGAGGAGCGCGAATGCGGAAGCACGATATAAAATAAAAAACATGAAATTAAACTTGCTTTAACAGAAACGTAAATACATGTTCAAGGGGTGTACCCTTTAACCTCCCGGGTGTTTGGTGTATCTCATGATTAAACTAAGCATGCAATTATCATGGTGACCATAAGGTAGAAACGAAAATCACAATTAAAGAACCTACCCAAGTGTAGTTTTGTCTTCGTACCACTACATGCGTTGTTCCACGTTTTTCCATCAAGATCCCAATCATAGGAATCCTCTAAATCGTCCACGCACCCCTATCGGTTCTTGATCTCGTGATAGCAAGTAAATAAATGTGTAATTAGGGAGGACGAATTGACCAAACATTATCAATTAACGTGATCAATCTGTCTAAAAGTCCACTTGTATTAAACAAGAAACTTAGAATTTTCTTGGAGGAAAAAGGGGAAGGGGACGAGAGAGAGAGAGAGAGAGAGAGACACGGCCGGTGTGTGTGTGTGTGTGTGTGTGTGTGTGTGCTCATAAGTTGATCAATCTCTAATGTGCATGCCTGTAGGAGTATTTATAGAACTGGAATCCTATTCCTCTTGAAACTCCAACTTTAAGAAGCATACTTTGATTAGGATTTGAAACTAGACTTTAGACTTAGTCAAACTAATCTAGGCCATTGACCTCTCTACTTCAACCTCATCCGTCCATCACCTTGATGATTATTTAAGGAATATTTAAATCCTATTTAAATAAACCATAGGGCTTTAAATAATTAATATTAATTTATTTTAAGCCCATTTCCTCATTTCTAATAAATCTAATTTATTAGTTAATTCCATTTAATCTAATTAAAGGAATCAACAATCCAAGAAAAGGGGAACCAATTTAATCCAATTAAATTGTTCAACCTCCCGAGATTAATTCTAAATTAAATACTTTGTCACTAGAGGATTGTGTGTGACTCTTTAGGTTCTTCCTTAGCTCAACTTGGTCGAATCTCCAATCATCTCATGAGAGAATTCGTTCGTCACCATGGGTGGCACCTAGCTGGCTGACCCACTAACATTGCATGGACGACCCTCATCACTTGTCGATGAAACGCGACTGCAATTGCTTAGTGCAAGTCTCAAACGGATTCATGATACCCTATCTCGAGATTCCTTGACTTGGATTGTTTCAAACCGATCCACAGATCCTGATCTCATGAACTGCCATCCAATGCGCAGTTCCAGTTTCTTGGATTGTCGTTTCGGTCTATGGCTTTGCTTGTGCAGTGAACAATTAATATAGAGCAGTAAGTTAACACAAACAAAGTATTAAGCCAAACGAATATCACTTTCTTATTCATGATAATTATTAAAAACACCGAAATTGTTCAGACATAGGTTACATAAGCCCAATCAGATTGGCTTCATGGTCAGCTATCCTACCAATCTCCCACTTGACCTAAAGCCAATCGCCCATATACCTAATACCCATCTTCTCAAGATGCTGCGTATGAACAATTTGTGATATAGGCTTTGTCAATGGATCTGCTATGTTGTCTGTTGAGGTGACTCGGTCCATCCGAACGTCACCTCTTCCTACCATTTCCCTCAAAAGGTGGTAGCGTCTAAGAATGTGCTTGGATCGGTGATGGGATCTCAGTTCCTTTGCTTGCAATATTACTCCGTTGTTATTACAGAAAGATAACCACAGGCTGAGCAATGCTAGCAGCACACCAAACTCTTTGACATAGTTTCTCATCCAAACCACTTCTTTGGCAGCTTTTGAAGCTGCTATGTATTCAGCTTCAGTGGTGGAATCAACTGTGGTTTCTTTCTTGGAACTTTTCAATATTACCACCATTGAGTTTGAACACATAGCCCGACTGAGATTTGGCATCGTCGTCATCCGTCTGGAAGCTAGCGTTACTAAAACCTTCCGGAATCAAGTCATTCTTAGGTACTTAAGGATGCTCTTGACTGCACTCCAATGCGTCTCGCCTGCACAGGACTGATATGTACTAGTTACACTCAAGGCGTAAGTGATGCCAGGCCTCGTGCAGTGGACGATGCATTGGATGTTGCCTACGGCAGAAACATAGGGGATGCCTTTCATCATTTCAAGCTCCTCATCAGTCTTGGGAGACTGTTTCTTGGATAACTTGATCCCATGCCTCATGGGAAGGAAACCTCATATGGAGTTATACATGTTAAATCTTTTCAGGATTTTCTCTACGTACGAGTTTTGAGTTAGTCATAACATTCTCTTAGATCTGTCCCTGCCGATATGGATGCCAAGAATGTAGGAAGCTTCACCCAAATTCTTCATGGAAAATTGTGTGGATAACTATGCTTTTGTGTCACTTAACATTCTAACGTCATTCCCAAAAAGCAGAATGTCAGGCCACATAAAGCACTAGGAACACTATAAAGCTCCCATTAACCTTCTTGTACATACAAGGGTCATATGGGTTTTTGATAAAATCATATCCTTTTATGACTTCATCAAAGCGAATGTTCTAACTACGGGATGCTTGTTTGAGGCCATAGATGGACTTTTGGAGACAGCAGACTTTCTACTCTTCTCCAACAATAGTGAATCCCTCCAGTTGATTCATATAGATCTTTTCCTCAATGAAAACCATTGAGAAATACCGTTTTCACGTACATTTGCTATATCTCATAGTCATACCATGCAGCTATGGCAAGCATGATCCGAATGGACTTAGCCATGGCTACTGGCGAGTAGGTATCCTCAAAGTCAACCCCAGGTCATTGAGTGTAACCTTTCGCCACTAGCCTAGCCTTGAAGGTGGTAACTTCTCCATCAACGCCAAGTTTATGCTTATAGACCCACTTACACCCGACTGGTTTAACGCCTTTGGGTGGGTTTACAAGTGTCCACACTTGGTTTGTGCTCATGGAGCCATTTCGGCTTTCATGGCGTCAAGCCACTTTCCCAAGTCGATGTAAGACATTGCGTCCCCGTATGTCTTAGGATCCTTATCCAATTGACCGGTCATGCCTACGAAGCCATACCTCACTGGAGGGCGAGGTACTCTAGGTGACCTACGGAGGACTGGAACATCAGTGGCGACTGTGGGCGCAGACATGATAGGAGCTGGTGGTTCAGGTACCGTGGCTGGCTCCTCGTGAGGTTCTTCGACACGCCGGGCATGTTGATCCTCGTGAGGTGGCGCGACCCATTAGGTACATATGCTAAAACCTCCAAGTGAGGTATCCGCAGCTTCTGGCGCTAATGACTGATTCATCTCACTTGATTCCTCAAGGAGCAATTCATCACGTTGGATACCCGTTGGAAAATCTTTTCTCCAAGAACACTGCATTACTCGAAACAAAGACTTTTTGTTCTGAGGGGTAATAGAAGTAATAACCTGTAGTTTCTTTAGGATATCCAATGAACCTGCACAAGATAGACCCTGACTCTAACTTGTCTCCCACTAACCTCTTGACGTATGTAGGGCTACCCCACACTCTCAAGTATTTGCAGGAAGCAGGCTTGCCGTGCCATATCTCATATGGTGTTTGGGTCACAGCACTGGTCGGCGCTAAGTTTAGCAACTTGGCTGCTGTTTTCAGTACATAGGCCCAAAAAGACAATGATAGTTTGGTAATGCTTATCATGAATCGAACCATGTCTAACATGGTTAGATTCCTCCTTTTCAGAGACACCATTTAACTGCGGTGTCCCGGAGTGTCCATTCAGACACTATAGCATTTTCTTTAAGATAATCGAGAAACTCGCCACTAGAGTACTCGAAGCCTCGGTCTGACCGTAGGACTTTAATTTTGCACTCGGTTTGGTTCTCAACTTTAAGTCTAAAGTCTTTAAACCTCTCAAGAGCTTCTGACTTGTACCTCATTAGGCAAACATAACCGTACCGTGAGTGATCATCGGTGAAGGTTATGAAGTAGGAGAACCCACCTCTGGCTTGCATCCTTAGTTGTCCACACACGTCTATATGGACCAAGTCCAATAGACCTGTGGCAATCCTGCTTTGTCCTGGCCTCTTGGTCATTTTCCCTTTAAGGCACGATTCACAAGTTGGTAGCTCGGTCAAGTCCCCAATCTCTAGGTTCTTTAAGTCTACCAATTTCTTCATCCTTTCTTGAGAGATGTGACCTAGCCTTGCATGCCACAGTTGTGCGTCTCCGTGATTATCTATTTTGTGTTTGTGTCGAGCATTCATAATGAAATTCGATTATTTCAGGATATAGAGTCTGTTATTAAGTGTACCAAGCAGATGAGCAAATCTACCCTTCATCAAATAAAATCAATTTTTATTGATCAAAAATTCATAACCACTATTGTCTAACAATGGAATGGAAATGATATTTTTGATCATGCTAGGTACATAATATCTTCCTCTAGATCTATCCTAATACGATCACTAACTACTAAGGTGGTGGTTCCTACTGCTTCTGCAGCAACGGCCTTGCCATTGCCAATCTTTAGGACTATATCGCCGCTACTCAGTTTTTTGCTTCTTTTCAGCACCTGCAAGTCGTTGCAAATGTGAGCTCCACAACCGGTATCTAATACCCAAGAGGCAAAGTTATTGATCATATTAACCTCAATCACAAACGTACCTTGCTTGGAAAGGAGTTTGGGGCAATCCCTTTTCCAATGCCCTTTCTCACGGCAATGAATACATATATCATTTGCCCTGGACTATTGCTTCTAGTCAACCTTCCTTTTCCCTTTACCTTTCCTCACTTAGGCAACGGGAACGCTCCTAGTGTTGGCAGCGGCTGTGATGGCCTTTCCCTTTCCCTTCTTCATTTTCTAATGTCTGGCACCCTTGCCTTTCATCTTGGAAGTCGAAGCCTCTCCAAATAATACCGATGGCACAGACTTTTTGGTCGTTGCCTCGTATTGCACCAATGTATTGATCAACTCGTGAATGCCCTTCTCAAGAGAATTCATGTTGTAGTTAACAATGAATTGGTCGAAGGAGTGTGGGAGCGACTGAAGGATCACATCAATGTACGTCTCGTTATCGAGCCCTGCTTTGAGGTCTTCGAGCTTTTCCACTAAGGTAAGCATCTTGACCCCATGCTCATGTACAGAGGATCCCTCAGTCATCTTAGTTCCAAAGAACGCCTTTGTCACGACATACCTAGTATGCCGGTCCAGGACTGCATAGCAATCCTTCAGGCGAGCCATTATGGAAGGAACGTCGTCTAGTCTCTCATACTACTTTAGTATCTCATTAGTCATAGATGCCAGTATGATTCTACGAACTTTCCAGTTATCCTGATGCAAGTCTCGAACGTCTCACGTTCTTCGGGTGTGGATCCTTTCGGCAAAGTCCGAGGAAATGGCTTGTCCATGACATATCCTTGGTTTTCATAATCGAAGACTATCCTCAGATTGCGCAACCAGTCATTGTAATTTATTCCACTAAATTTTTTTGTCTCAAGTACGGTAGATAACGGGTTCTTAAACATGGTGTTAAATCTACATTTAAAAACGGAATATAATCAGCAGAATTAAAATAGTTTTTCATCATAATTAAAGACTTGGACTTAAGTCATTTAATGCTCCCACTATTTCTACGAAAACATGGCACTCTCAAACGTTATTTTTGGGAAACCCTTTCCTAGTGGGCTTGGGATCCACAATGATGTTTTACATACCCCGCTTTTACGATTCGCATGAAAAACAACTTGTGGGAGGTATTTTATACCATTCTCGTCTAACGAGATTCCCAAGATGTCTTGTCTCACCCATTTACGTGATCTCGGGGACTCCAAGCCAATCACGTTATTCCGGCGTTAGACCCGACCTAATCAACCGAATCATAACACTGACTGCTACCCCCACGACTCGTGAGACAGGCAACAGGAGTGTATTCACTTCGTTCACAACAAAGTGCAACTTATTTTCAAGACAAGAGACGTGCCGCGACTCGTGAGACCACACAATTGCTTGAAACTAGCTTCCTCACTTTGTCATGGATGGAAGGTTTGGACGAACTACCAGAGTTCAAGTCCATTTATTAAGGGTCTAATATTTTAACTTGGTCCAACCAAGTGAGACTTTAATGACCGAGATCTCATTACAGCACATACATCCATACATTATGCATAGAACGATTTGCATGATATAGCATTAATACGATAAATAAACCATTCATCCATCATATAAGCCACATGCAAAATAAAAGCCTAGCACGCCCTTGTTGGGTGATCACGAGCCCGAATCCTATGCGACCCACTGAGCCGCAGTGGATCTATGGTCAATCTAAGGTTGGTCCTACACTATTACATTGAATAATAGAAACCCATCAACACAATGATGGGCCTTACCTCTTTTCCACCGGGTCTCCATGGAATTCCTTGGATCCTCCTTCCTGGGCCATTCATCATCTCCTTCATCAAAAATAAAATGCAACCTCACAACTATACTACTCTCATTACAACTTAAAAAGAAACCCCGGCGAACACCCGGGGGAAGTACAATGGAGGGAGATAGAAAGCCTTATTATTCCAAGGTAACTAGAAGAGAGAGAGAGAGAGAGAGAGGAAAATAAATGAGGCACACAAGCCCAACATCAATTTAAAAATCATACATTCGATCTAGGGCTTGTGATCATCCATTCTCGTTACAACGCAAATAACATTGCACATAATCCCTGATATCCAACATCATCAATCCATAAAAAGAATAAAATAATTTCTACACTCAAAATTTAGTGTGACAATGGCAATCCTTTTCTTGTTAGGAAAACCTTTTCTTATTATTCAAACAATATTAAATTTTGTGGTTCTAAACCAAGCAAAATAAAGTATTTTTTAATAATATCTTTAAGAAAACATGAAAAATAATAAAATATTTCCAAAAAATTAATTCTAAAAATGAAACAAGAAAAACCAACTGGAGACGGCTGAGGGCCGCCGTTACCAGCGGCGTCCTGGCTGGAGAACACAGGCTGGCAGGTCCAGCCTGCCACCTACGCCGGCTGAGCGCGCCGGCTGCCAGGCGCGCAACCCCCTATCTGCGTGCATGCGCGCTTGGCAGCGACTCTGCGCGCACGGCCATAGGCAGGCTGGATCTGCCTGCCTGTGCACGCTGGCAGCGCTGGCCAGCAGCCGGGCACAGGCGCCGTTGCTTGTGCGCGCTGCCCTGCCGCGCCACCTGTAGTCAGCGCGCACGCATAGGCTCCATTTCCTGCGTGCGTGCGCGTGCTGCCTAACTGGCCGGGCGTCTGCCCTGTCGCGCGAACCAGACGCACCGGCCGGGCGCGTACACGCAGGCACCTCCGCCTGCGTGCGTGCACGCCTGGCCGAGCGGCCACACATAGGCTCTTCTACCTGCATGCGTGCCTGGCCGTGTTGCTGCCGCGTTCGTCATTTTTCTGTTTTGTTTTTATTTTTCTGCTGCGTTTTTCAAGAAACCAAGAAAACTAAGAACACCAAGAACTCTTGCAAAATTAATATGATAAACCCATGAAAATACGACATACTTCAAATGTAAATTAAAAGCAATGTAAATCATGCTTTACACGTATAGCACATAAAACCCTAAGCCTATACACCGAATCGGGCTCTGATACCGCTGAAAGAATAGCGTGTGGATCGTCCCGGGAGGAGCGCGAATGCGGAAGCGCGATATAACAAAAAAAATGAAATTATACATGTTTTAAAAGAAACATAAATACACGTTCAAGGGGTGTTCCCTTGAACCTCCTGGGTGTTCAGTGTATCTCATGATTAAACTAAACATGCAATTATCATGGTGGCCATAGGGTAGAAACAAAAAATACAATTTAAGAACCTACCCGGTTGTAGTTTTATCTTCGTACCGCTACACGCATTGTTCCACGTTTTGGCACCAAGATCCTAATGATATGAATTCTCTAAATCGTCCACGCAACCCTACCAGTTCTAGATCCCCGCGCTAGCAAGAAATCAAGTGTGTAATTAGGGAGGAAGAATCGACCAAACATTATCAATTAACGTGATCAATCCGTCTAAAAGTCCACATGTATTAAACAAGGAACTTGGAATCTTCTTGGAGGAAAAAAAGGGAAGGGGACTGGAGAGAGAGAGAGAAGACACGGCCATTGTGTGTGTGTGTGTGTGTGTGCTCACAAGTTGATCAATCTCTAATGTGCATGCCTCTAAGAGTATTTATAGAAGTGGAATCCTATTCCTTTTCAAACTCCAACTATAAGAAGCATACTTTGACTAGGATTTTTACCTAGTCAAACTTGACTTTAGACTTAGTCAAACTAATCTAGGCCCTTGATCTCTCTACTCCAATCTCGTCCGTCCATCACCTTGATGGATTATTTATGGAATGTTTAAATCCTATTTAAATAAACCATAGGGCTTTAAATAATTAATATTAATTTATTTTAAGCCCATTTTCTTATTTATAATAAATCTAAGTTATTAGTTAATTACATTTAATCTAATTAATGGAATCAACAATCCAAGAAAAGGGGAACCAATTTAATCCAATTAAATTGTTCAACCTCTTCTATATTAAATCCTTTGTCACTGGCGGATTGTGTGTGACTCATTAGGTTCACCCTCAGCTAGACTTGGCTGAATCTCCAATCATCTCATGAAGGGAATTCGTTCATCACCATGGGTCGCCGTCTAGCAACAGTCCGTGGCACTAGAGACTAGGTGAATATTTATGGCGTGAACATTTAGGCTCTCCAATACTTTTATCCTTCCATCTACTATCTCACAGCGACCGTCTAGGGTATGAATCTTTAGGATGTTGATACCCATTCTTGACCTAAGCCTTGGCTCGTCCACACTAAACATCATAGGGATCCCATCCCATTGTTCAATCATTGTGGCCACAGATTTATTGGGGACGAGTCTTAAAGTAAAGTGAGACATTACTGTCGACCCTTTTGACAGGAGATGGATCCTCTCTTAGGACCTACTGTCCACACTACACATGTTGACTGCATTAGATAGGGCTTATGACAACCGAGTCACTTAACTTGGTAGAATATTGCCAAACCTAAGATACAAGCACAGTGTGTCGGTGATCTCAGTAGTCCCTCAAGCCTGAGGATCAAATCTATATTGTTGGAACCGGGAATACGAGTTATACCAACTGACCCTACTCAAGGCCTTGTATATGATGGTTCCCACGAGTCACCTCAGTCAGTTGGCACGTAGCTGGCTGACCCACTAATATTGCATGGATGACCCTCGTCACTTGTCAATGAAATGCGACTGCAATTGCTTAGAGCAAGTCTCAGACAGATTCGTGATACCCTATCTCTAGATTCCTTGACTTGGAGTGTTTCAGACCGATCCACAGAAACTAATTTCATGAACTGCCATCTGATGCGCCAGTTCCAGTTTCTTAGATTGTCCTTCCGGTCTTTGGGCTTTGCTTGTGCAGTGAACAGTTAATATAAAGAAGTAAGTGAACACAAACAAAGTATTAAGCCAAACGAATATGACTTTTTATTCATGATAATTATTAAAACACCGAAACTGTTCAGACATATGTTACATAAGCCCAATCAAATTGGCTTCACGGTCACCTATTCAAATTTAAAACTATTTCAAATGGGTGTTCCCTTTGAATTTTCGAGCATTCGGTGTTTTCAAAAGCATCATAACATAAATAAAAACATGCTTGAATATGTGGCTAGAGGAAGAAACGAAAAAGAATAATAGTTTAAATCAGAACATTACCTTTTTTGTTTTATATGTAGAACGACAACAAGCATTGATTCCCTTTTCGTTCCTTTTCCGTTCACTTCAGGACCCAACATAGAATCCCTCTAATGATGATCCACACCACACCGGAAAGTAGAATCTCAATCCACTGCTAGATGGAAACGGGATTAAAGGAAGAAAATTCGAAAAACACTATCATACTAGTGTATTCGAATTCCTCTTTGTTCTTAACTTGGATAGGCTTCAAGAAAAACACAGAAGGAGTATTTTGGAGAGGGAGTTTCGTGGCTTGTGTGCAAGAGAGGAATTAGAAGAGTATATGTGTGTAGTTGTGTAATTGTAAGTAGTTTCCAAAACAACCTACACACTAATGCACAACTTCTGCTCAATATGATAGCACAATATGTGCACCAACTAACCATCATGAAAACCCACATCATTGCTTACATGGAGGATTTTCAACTTCTCTTCAACTTGCATCAAACCCTTGAGCTTGGATTTAAAGTCATGGACTGATTTTGACCGGTCTTGATTTAACCAAATTAAATCAAGTCCAATTAAGATCCATGGGTTCTATATTAATCCAATTAATTGAAACCTTATCGAAATCCAAAAAAATTATTTAATCCAATTAAACAAACATAAGCTCAAGCACAAATTAATTGATCCAATCAATTAATTAAATGAAACTCAATAAATTAATCCAATTAATTTAAAGGTGTTAAGCCCAAAATTAATTAATCCAATTAATTAATTTTTGGCCCATCCATCCAATGGATTTTTCCGATAAATGATCCAATCATTTATATTCCCCTTGAATTAATTTAATCAAATTAAATTAATTCGCTTCTTTTAGAATTAATTCCAAATTAATTCCACTACTTCCATAGTGATTTGTGTGTGACTCTTTAGGTTCACCCTCAGCTAGACTCGGGCTTGTGTCCAACATAATTGATTAATTAATTCTAATTTAATTAATTATTTCTGATTAACCATTAATCAGAAACGCCCGTCACCATGGGTGGTCGTCTAGCAACGGTCGATGACACTAGAGGCTAGCTGAATGTTGGCTTGAACATTTCGGCTCCGAATTCCATATAGGTACACTCCTTCCGTCGACCATCTCCCGGCCTTAGTCTAGGGCAGGGAATTGGGCATCGGTTCCCATCCTAGACCAGGCAAGTATGCTTCATACTCGAGACCCGTTTACTCTATTGATCGACCTAGGGAACCAATCACTACTCGAGCAATCGCTACGGCCGTAGACTTGAAGAGTCTAAACCATCTCAGAGCGCATAGGAGACATTACTATCAAATACTGACAGGGGACATATTCGCTCTTGGAACCCACCGTTCTGACTACATACTCCGACTGCATTGGACAAGGCTTATAATGACCATATCAAGACACGGTCACCTCTTGCTAGATCCAAGATAGAACCTCATATGCATGCGATTGCCATGATTCCTCAAGTCTTGGGACTAATCCTGTACTATCAGAACCGGGAATTCCAGTCATACCGACTAAACCTCCAAGGCTTCCATATGACGATTCCCGCGAGTCAGTTCAGTCAGTCGACTACCTTGGCAACTGACCCACTAAAATTGCATAGACGACCTACGTCTGGCACAGATGAAACTCGGCACTCACCTAGAGAATGCAATACTTAGTGCAAGTCTCTATAGGGCACTCGAGGCCTAGTCTCAAGATCCTCGACTTGGAATGTTTTAAATCGACCCTCAAGGAGTTTGTATCATAGCCGCCAACCTATGCGCAACTCAACTCAATTGGTTAAACCAATCGGGCTGTGGGCATTTGTTATGACATTGAAACGGCATTCAATGTGAGTAGTAGGCACAACAAACACATTTTGCTAATGATGAATACTTACTTTATCCGTCAGTATGATATTACTTTGATAAAGATCAACGAATAGTTCCTAGAACAACCAATCTAATTGACTTTCTGGTCACCTATACTAACAACCAGAGGCAGACCCGTCTACTGTGGCACCGATCGGAGAAGAGGCCGGACCGTCCACTTCGGCACCGGAGGCAAATACTGCTCGTCCATGGGCTGCACCACCCTAGGCACCACCAGCTGCACCACCAATACCCCCACCATCAATGCGCCAATATATACCCTCGACGACGCGAGGTATTTTTTCTTTGTTATTTTGGGATTTTTTTTCTCAAAAGCACTAATTAACGTGTTATTTCAGGTGTTGTCGCAAAGTACACGAGCGCATCAATGCGGTGGTGCAAGGACATTATCCCCACCCCTGGGGATGTTTGCGGCAGGTGTCACTAGAGCACCAACACTTTTGGTGTGAGAGCATGAAGGTACTCTTTTTAATTTTTATTTTATCATATAATTTAATATTTTTAATATTCTAACAATTTCTTTTCCTTTTTTTGATATTGCAGATGGCTTACTGGTGGGACTGTGATGATGAGTCTATATTAGGGTATTCATATGTTCGTGGGCAAGTTCATTAGGAAACGGTTTGCTGTCCCTAGACAATAGCTGGTGAAGCTAGTGTGGCTGGCTAATGAGATCTGGCTCCAGCTGCAACTGTACTGGGCCAGCACAGACTTCAAGGATGAGTCGCCCAAGAACGAGGCCAGCCGGTCGACTAACTCCGCGGTTGCATCTACTTCTACCGTGGGGGATCTTCCTCTGTCAGCATGCACAAGAGGAAGATGGTAAGTAATTTTATTTTTTTAAAAACTTTTATCATTATTTTATAAATATTTTACTAATTGTTCTTTTTATAGGAAGCATAGCTCGGTCGACCTGTGAAGTGGATGGAGTTATTCTCCAGATGCTACAAAAAGAATGCCGACGATGGTTGGAGTGGCCCGAGGGCAGTACGGAGGTGGCAGTAAGTAATAATAATTTAAAATATTTTGTTTGTTTAATTATTTGGAATGATACTAATATTTTTGTTTGTTTTCTAGGAGACATTCTAGAAGCTACTGGAGGATCACCAGGCTCAGGCTACTAGCAATGGCCAGGATAGTCCGGCCGAATCGGAGGGCTCAATGGCAATGACCGAGAAAGAGCTGTGGCTGGCTGCAGTCGGGGGCAAGAACAAGGACCGTGTATTTGGCCTTTGTTCTGAGGCAACGCAACAAGCTGGACCTACAATTCACCATTGCCACCTTCACTGCCACGCCTGGACATGGAGGATCGGATGACGTGGCTGGAGACGATGATGGTGGACATGGTCGGCATTATGAGGTTGATGTAGGCCATCGCCTCGACTACCGGCCTGTCACAGTCTAACACCTTGACTGTTAGCCCGTCCCAACCTCCAGTCGACCCCCATGAACCGGACGATGAGGAGATGAACGATGCTCACGATGGGGCAAGGGTGTAGATCATGCTTTTTTTTTTGTAAACTTACAATTTGAAAGAATGTGGATCGGCCCGGGAGGCACGCGGTAGAAGCGTGGGAAAGTGGTTTTAAACAGAACTAAAAACAAAATTTAAAACTGGATCAAGGGGTGTTCCCTTGGTTCTCACGGGCATTTGGTGTATCTCATGAATAAAAGCAACATTAAATATAATTCATGGAGGCCTAGGGTAAGGAGAAAAACAAGAAACGTAACTAGGATACATACCCTCGTATTTTTCTTTGTTCGGCTACACGTATTGTTCCCGAATTTGCCACAAAGATCTCAATGTAGAGACCCTCTAAAAACGTCCACCGCAATTCACCGAAATGCGTTTATACTCTCATGCTAGCAAGATATCAAAGAGGGGAAGAACAATTGACCAAACATTATTGATTTGAAAGATTGTGGATCGTCCCGGGAAATAGCACGAATGCGCAAGTGCGGTATCAAATTAAATAATAAAATTTAACCATGCTTTTACATAAAATAAAGAACACATTCAAGGGGTGTACCCTTGAAGTTCCCGGGTGTTCGGTGTATCTCATGAATTAAAAGCATAGAAACAATCATGGAGGCCATAGGATTAAAAATAAAAGGGGGACGAAAAAGTAAATCGGGACCTACCAATTGTCGTTTTTGTCTTCTAACCGGTACTCGCGTTGTTCCCCGATTCGCACCAAATCTCGTATATGTGACTCTCCAAATTGTGACACACAATCCACCCACGTATCTTGCACGTCGTGCTAGCAAACGAACAAGTATTTTGGAGAGGATGGATCAATCGCACGTTATTAGGTTAACGGGATTAATCCTCCTATGTTCAATTGTTCCAAGAACAAAAGAAAAAGAAAATAATATTCTTGAGAGAGAGAGAGAGGGCGGACGAGAGGAGAGAGAGCACGAGAGAGAGAGTGTGTAGTGTGTGTGAAGATTCATCATCCCTCTAATAGTGAGGGGCTAGGACTATATATAGAGGAGGAATTTAATCCTCCTCAAACTCCAATTCTAAAGAAGAGGTCAAAATCCTAGTCAAATTAGTAATTTGACCTAGTCAAATTAATCCTAGCCATCCATCTCTCCTTTTAATCTCAACCATTAATTTAATTTAATGGAATATTTAAAACCTATTTAAATATTCCAAAGGGCAATAAATAAATATAATAAATATAAATATTTATTCTAGGCACATTAAATTAATCTTCTAATAAATCTAATTTATTAGATTAATCCCTTTTCTATAGTAAAAGGAATTAATTCTCTCCAAGAAAATTAAGGACCCGATTAAATCCAATTTAATCATTCCTTTTCTCCAATATTTAATTCTAAATTAAATACTTAATGTGTGCGGATTGTGTGTGACTCTTTTAGGTTCACCTTTTAGCTAGACTTGGTCGGATTCCTAGAATCCGTCCGTTACCATGGGTGGCCATCGAGCAACGGTCCATGGCACTAGAGACTAGGTGAATATTCGGGGATGAACATTTAGGCTCTAACAGTACACTTGTCCTTCTATCTTTGGTCTCACCACTTAGGGTCTAGGGCACGGAAAATGCAGGTACCCATTTTAGACGTAAGTGTCGGTCTGTCCTTAGTAAATGCCGCAAGGGAAACCTTCCTTTCTGTTCAGTTACTGTGGCCACAGATTTTAGGGACAAGACACAGAGCATATGTGAGACTGAACTGTCAATGCCTTTTGATAGGAGATAGATCCTTTCTTGGAAACTACTGTCACTCTGTACACCGGAGGTGCACTAGACATGGCTTATGACTACTCAAGTATATTTTGGCAATCTCTCACCATATCTATGATACAGCCCCGATATATACAGGTAAACTCAGCAGTTCCTCAAGTCAAAGGACTTGGCATGTACTATTGGAACCGGGAACATACGTCATACCTAGCCGACCCTACTCAAGGTCCTCCGTAAGACGATCCCGCGAGTTACCTCAGTCAGGTGCTCCCTAGCAGGCCAACCCACTAACACTGCTTAGACGACCTTCGTCACCCGTCGATGAAATACGACAACAGATGCTTAGTGCAAGTCTCAAGGGGAATCTCGGTACCCATTTTCGAGATTCCTTGACTTGGAGATTTTTGGACTGATTCGGCGTGACTGATTTCATAGACCTACCTCCAAGCGTAGTCCCAGTCCCCGAAATGCGTTTTCAGTCTGTGGGCTTTGTTTGCGTAGTGAACAGATGTGTAATGCAGATAAAAGTGAACACAAACAAAGTAATGCCAAATGAATTTCACTACTTTATTCATTAATAATTTATCAAATCCCTAAAATTGTCTAGGCATAGGTTACATTTCGCCTGCCAAGATTGGCTACATGGTCACCTATTCTAACAATCTCCCACTTGACCTTAAAGCCAATCGCCCATATGTCTAATCCCTATCTTCTTAAGATGTTGCGTATGAACGCTCGGCGACATAGGCTTTGGTAGCGGATCTGCTGTGTTGTCTGCTGAGTTGACTCGGTCCATCCGAACGTCACCTCTTCCTACCATTTCTCTTAGAAGATGGTAGCGTCTAACAATGTGTTTGGAACGATGATGATATCTTGGTTCCTTTGCTTGCACTATTGCACCGTTGTTATCACAAAAGATGACATTAGGCTCGGCGATGTTAGGCACCACACCCAACTCTTGGATGTAGTTTCTCATCCAAACCGCTTCCTTGGCAGCTTCTGAAGCTGCTATGTTTTCGGCCTCAGTGGTGGAGTCAGCAGTGGTTGCTTGCTTGGAACTTTTCCAAGTCATACTCCTCCATTGAGCTTGAATACATAACCCGATTGAGACTTGGCATCATCGTCATCAAACTGGAAGCTAGCGTCACTAAAGCCTTCCAGGATTAGTTCTCCATTGCCATAGACTAAGAACATTTCCTTAGTCCTCCTTAGGTACATAAGGATGCCCTTAACAGCATTCCAATGTGCCTCTCCTGCAAAAGACTGATATCTGCTTGTCACGCTCAAAGTGTCAGCAATGTCAGGCTTGGTGCAGTGGACCGCATATTGGATGCTACCTACGGCAGAAGCATAGGGGATGACTTTCATCCTTTCAAATTCCTCATCAGTCTGCGGGGACTGTTTCTTGGATAACTTGATCCCATGCTTCATGGGAAGGAATCCTCGTTTGGAGTTGTCCATTCGATATCTCTTTAGGACTTTCTCCATATACGAGTTTTGGGTGAGCCCTAACATCCTTTTAGATCTGCCCCTGACAATCTGGATGCCTAGGATGTAGGAGGCTTCACCCAAATCCTTCATGGAAAACTGGGTTGATAACCATGCTTTTGTGTCACCCAACATTCTAACATCATTACCTATGAGTAGAATGTCATCCACATAAAGTACTAGGAACACTATAGAGCTCCCACTGACCTTCTTGTATACACAAGGGTCGGATTCATTTTTCATGAAGTCATAGCCCCGTATCACTTCATCAAAGCGAATGTTCCAACTTCGGGATGCTTGTTTGAGGCCATAAATGGACTTCTGGAGACGACAGACCTTCTGTTTTCTCCAGTGACTGTGAAACCCTCCGGCTGATCCATATAGATCTTTGGAGGAAGGCCGTTTTCACGTCCATCTGCCATATCTCATAGTCATACCATGCTGCTATGGCGAGTAGGATCCGAATGGATTTAGCCATGGCTACCGGCAAGTATGTGTCCTCAAAATCGACCCCGGGTCGTTAAGTGTACCCCTTAGCTACTAGCCTAGCCTTAAAAGTTGTGAGTTCTCCATCAACGCCAAGTTTGCGCTTGTAGACCCACTTACAGCCAACTGGCTTAACACCTTTCGGTGGATCTACAAGTCTCCAGACTTGGTTCTCGCTCATGGAGTCCATTTCGATTTTCATGGCCTCAAGCCATTTCCCGGAGTCGATGTCAGACATCGCTTCTCCGTATGTCTTAGGATCGTTATCCAGTAGACCGGTCGTATTTAGAAAGCCATATCTCACTGGAGGTCTGGACTCTCTAGTAGACCTACGGAGAACGGGAACGTCAGTAGTGGCTGTGGGCGCTGACTGTATAGGAGCTGGCGGTTCAGGTACCGGGGCTGGCTGTTCCTGAGGCTTTCCTACATGCCTAGTATGCTGGACTTCTCGAGGTCGGTCAGCCCTTCGGGTATCTATCCCGAAACTTCTAAGTTAGGAATCCGCGGCTACCTCTGATGACCGGTTTTCATCACTTGATTCCTCAAGGATCAGCTCATCAGGGTGGATATCCTCTGGAAAACCTTGTTCCAAGAACACTGCATTCCTTGAAACAAATACCTTTTGTTCCAAGGGGTCATAAAAGTAATAACCCGCAGTTTCTTTAGGGTATCCAACGAACCTGCATAAGCTAGACCTGGATTCTAGCTTATCTCCTACTAACCTATTGACGTATGCGGGGCTACCCCACACTTTCAAGTAGTTGTAGGATGCAGCCTTGCCGTGTCATATGTCATATGGCGTTTGGGTCAATACACTGGTTGGCACCAAATTTATCCAATGCATAGCCCCAAAAGGACAAGGGTAATTTAGTAAAACTCATCATGGATCGAACCATATCCAACAGGGTTCGATTCCTCCTTTCAGAGACACCATTCTCTTTTAGATAATTAAGGAACTCGACACGGAGGTATTCTCCGCCTCGGTCCGACCGTAGGACTTTAATTTTGCAGTTGGTTTGGTTCTCCTCTTCAAGTCTGAATTCTTTAAACCTCTCAAGAGCTTCAGACTTGTACCTCATTAGGTAAACATAGTCATACCGTAAATGATCATTGGTAAAGGTTATGAAGTAGGAGAACCCACCTCGGGCTTGCGTCCTTAGTGGTCCACATATGTCTGTATGGACCAAGTCCAACAGACCTGTGGCAAGCCTGCTTTGTTCTACAAAGGGCCTCTTGGTCATTTTCCCTCTTAGACAGGATTCACAAGTTGGTAGCTCACTCAAGTCCCCTACCTCTAGGTTCTTTGAGTCTACCAATCTTTTCATCCTGTCTTGGGATATGTGACCTAGCCTAGCGTGCCACAGTTGTGCGTTTCCGTTATTATCTACTTTACATTTGTGTTGAGCGTTAAGAACGAAGTTCGTTTGTTGCAAGATATAGAGCCCATTATTAAGTGTACCAAGTAGATGAGTAATTCCACATCTCATCAAATAAAAGCAATTTTTATTGATCATAAACTCATAACCACTATTGTCTAACAATGGAATGGAAATGATGTTTTTAATCATACTAGGTACATAATAAACTTGCTCTAATTCTATGCTAATATTATCACTAACTACTAGAGTGGCGGATCATACTGCTTCCGCCGAGATGGCCTTGCCATTCCCAAGCTTTAGGATCATATCCCCGCTACCCAGTTTTCTGCTTCTTTTCAGCACCTGCAAATCATTGCAAATGTGAGCTTCACAGTCGGTATCTAATACCCAAGAGGCAGAATTAGTGACCATATTAACCTCAATCACAAATATACCTTGGTTCGAGAGGAGCTTGGGGCACTCCCTCTTCCAATGCCCTTTCTCACGGCAATCGATACATATGTCATATGCCCTCGACTGTTGCTTGGAGACAACCTTTCCATTTCCTTTGCCTTTCCCCTCTTTGCCAATGGGAACACTCTTAGTGTTCGTAGCTGCTTTGATGGCTTTTCCCTTCCCCTTCTTCCTTTTCCAATGTCCGGCACCCTTGCCTTTCGTTTTAGAAGTTGAAGCACCTCCAAACAATACCGAAGGCACCTCCATCCTGGCTGCGCGCTGCCCCTGCGCGACCGGCTGGGCGGGCGCGCGCAGGCTACCCTTGCCTGCGCGCGTCTGCCCTGCTGGCAGCGCTCGGCTGCGCGCGGCCAGCCTTCCCGGCTGGCCGGCTGTGGCGTTTCTCGTTTTCAGTTCAATTTTTCCCCGTTTCCCAAGAAAAACAGAAAAAATACCAACATTCAGAATTTCACACGAATTAAAAGCAATAAAACAACATGCTTTAATAATCAAGAAAATCAAGATTCAATTAAAAACATGCTAAATCACGTTTCATGCTTAAAACGCACATAAACCCTAGGCCTATACACCGAACCGGGCTCTGATACCACTGAAAGAAATTGTGGATCGTCCCGGGAAAAGCGCGAATGCGGAAAGCGCGGTATAATTAAAATTAAATATGGAATTTAAACATGCTTTTAAATTAAAGAACATGTTTCAAAGGGTGTGCCTTTGAAATTCCCGGGTGTTCGGTGTATCTCATGAATAATAAAACATAAAAGAATCATGGAGGCCATAGGGTAGAAAATTAAAAGGGACGAAAATCATAAACGAGACCTACCCGTTGTCGTTTTCGTCTTCAACGGCTACACGCGTTGTTCCCCGTTTTACACCAAGATCTCGTTCTTGAGACCCTCCAAATCGTGACACACGATCCACCCACGTATCTTGCACGTCGTGCTAGCAACGAACAAGTTTATATTTTGGAGTGGATGAATCAATAACACATTATGAATTAATGGTATTGATTCATCAAAGTTCTAATGTTCCAAGAACAAGAGAACAAAGAAACAATTTCTTGGAGTGTGTAGAGAGAGAGGGCGGACGAGAGAAGGAGAGAGAGAGCCGAAAAGTGTGTGTGTGTTGTGTGTGTGTTGGAGTTTCATCATCATTCAACTTGTACGATGCTAGGGGTTTATATAGAAGAGGAGTCTAATCCTCTTTAAACTCCTCTTTCAAGAACCCTATTTTGACTAGGATTTTGACCTAGTCAAAGTCCTAGTCAAAGTAGTGTTTTGACCTAGTCAAAACAATCCTAGCCATCCATCTCTCCCATTCATCTCACCGTTGATTTAATTTAATTTAATGGAATATTTAAAACCTATTTAAATATTTCCAAGAGGCTAAAATAAATATAAATATTATTTAAGCCCATTAAATAAATCCCTTTGATAAATCTAATTTATCAATTTAATTCCTTATATCTAATAGAAGGAATTATTTCTCTAAGAAAAATAAAGGACCCGATTAAATCCAATTTAATCATTCCTTCACTCCAATATTTAATTCCTAATTAAATATCTAAATGTGTGTGGATAGTGTGTGACTCTTTAGGTTCACCTTTCAGCTAGACTTGGTCGGATTCCTAGAATCCTTCCGTTACCATGGGTGGCCATCTAGCAACGGTCCATGGCACTAGAGACTAGGTGAAATATTCAGGGATGAACATTTAGGCTCTAACAGTACACTTGTCCTTCTGTCCTCGGTCTCATCACTTAGAGTCTAGGGCACGGATAATGCAGGTACCCATTTTGGACCTAAGTGTCGGTCTGTCCTCACTAAACGCCGCAAGGGAATCCTTCCCTTCTGTTCAGTCACTGTGGCCACAGTTTTAGGGACAAGACCTAGAGTATACATGAGACTCAACTGCCAAAACCTATTGACAGGAGACAGATCCTTTCTTGGAAACTACTGTCACTTTGCACACCAGAACTGTACTAGACATGGCTTATGACTACCAAAGAGAATTCTGGCAATCTCTCACCATATCTAAGATACAGCCCTAACGTACAGGTAAACTGAGCAATTCCTCAAGTCAAAGGACTTGGCCTGTACCGTTGGAACCGGGAATACACGTCATACCTTGCTGACCATACTCAAGGTCCTCCGTAAGACGGTTTCCCGCGAGTCACCTCGGTCAGCTGCGTCCTAGCATGCTAACCCACTAACACTGCTTAGACGACCCTCGTCACCCGTCGATGAAACACGACAGCAGGTGCTTAGTGCAAGTCTCAAATGGAATCCCGGTACCCATTTTCGGGATTCCTTGACTTGGAGATTTCCGGACTGATTCGGGAAGACTGATTCCATGGACCTACCTCCAAGCGTAGTCCCAGTCCCCGAAATTGATTCTCAGTCCGTGGGCTTTGTTTGCGTAGTGAACAGATATGGAAAACAAATATAAGTGAACACAAACAAAGTGATGCCAAATGAAATTCACTTCTTTATTCATTAATGATTTATCAAACACCTGAAATTGTCTAGACATAGGTTACATATACCCGCCAAAATTGGCTTACATGGTCACCTATTCTAACAATCTCCCACTTGACCTTTAAAGCTAATTACCCATATGCCTAATCCCCATCTTCTCAAGATGTTGCGTATGAGCACTCTGCGACATAGGCTTTGTCAGCGGGTCTGCTATGTTGTCTGCTGAGTTGACTCGGTCCATCCGAACGTCACCTCTCCTACCATTTCTCTAAGAAGATGGTAGCGTCTAAGAATGTGTTTGGAACGGTGATGAGATCTCGGTTCCTTTGCTTGCGCTATTGCACCGTTGTTATCACAGAAGATGACAACAGGCTCGGCGATGCTAGGCACTACACCCAACTCTTGGATGTAGTTTCTCATCCAAACCGCTTCCTTAGCAGCTTCTGAAGCTGCTATGTATTCAGCCTCAGTGGTGGAGTCAGCAGTGGTTGCTTGCTTGGAACTTTTCCAAGCCACTACTCCTCCGTTAAGTTTGAATACATACCCGATTGAGACTTGGCATCATCGTCATCAGACTGGAAGCTAGCGTCGCTAAAGCCTTCCAGAATTAGTTCTCCATTGCCATAGACTAGGAATATTTCCTTAGTCCTCCTTAGGTACTTAAGGATGCCCTTAACGGCATTCCAATGTGCCTCTCCTGCACAGGACTGATATCTGCTAGTCACGCTCAAAGCGTATGCAATGTCAGGCCTGGTGCAATGGACCCGCATATTGGATGCTGCCTACGGCAGAAGCATAGGGGATGACTTTCATCTTTTCAAGTTCCTCATCAGTCTGCGGGGACTGCTTCTTGGACAACTTGATCCCATGCCTCATCGGAAGGAATCCTCGTTTGGAGTTGTCCATTCGATATCTCTTTAGGACTTTCTCCATATACGAGTTTTGGGTGAGCCCTAACATCCTTTTAGATCTGTCCCTGACAATCTGGATGCCTAGGATGTAGGACGCTTCACCCAAGTCCTTCATGGAAAACTTGGTTGACAGCCATGCTTTCGTGTTTCCTAACATTCTGACGTCATTACCAATGAGCAGAATGTCATCCACGTAAAGCACTAGGAACACTATAGAGCTCCCACTAACCTTCTTGTATACACAAGGGTCGGATTCGTTTTTGATGAAGTCATATCCCCGTATTACTTCATCAAATCGAATGTTCCAACTTCGGGATGCTTGTTTGAGGCCATAGATGGACTTCTGGAGACGACAGACCTTCTGTTCTTCTCCAGTGACCGTGAAACCCTCCGGCTGATCCATATAGATCTCTTCTTCAACGAAACCGTTGAGGAAGGCCGTTTTCACGTCCATCTGCCATATTTCATAGTCATACCATGCTGCTATGGCAAGCAGGATCCGAATGGACTTAGCCATGGCTACTGGCGAGTAGGTATCCTCAAAATCGACCCCGGGTCGTTGAGTGTATCCCTTAACTACAAGCCTAGCCTTAAAGGTTGTGACTTCTCCATCAACGCCGAGTTTGCGCTTGTAGACCCACTTACAGCCCACTGGCTTAACACCTTTCGGTGGATCTACAAGTCTCCAAACTTGGTTCTCGCTCATGGAGTCCATTTCGGTCTTCATGGCCTCAAGCCATTTCCCGGAGTCGATGTCAGACATCGCTTCCCCGTATGTCTTAGGATCGTTATCCAGAAGATCGGTCGCACCTAGAAACCCATATCTCACTGGAGGTCTGGATTCTCTAGTGGACCTACGGAGGACGGAACGTCAGTGGTGGCTGTGGGCGCTGACTGTATCGGAGCCGGCGGTTCAGGGGCCAGGGCTGGCCTCTCTTGAGGTTGTCCTTCATTCCTAGCATGTTGGACTTCTCTAGGTTGGTCAGCCCTTCGGGCGTTAATCCTGAATCCTTTAGGTGAGGATTCCGCGGCTCTTTCTGATGGCTGAGTTCCATCACTTGATTCCTCAAGGATCAGCTCATCAGGTTGGATATCCTCCGGGAAGCCTTGCTCCAAGAATACTGCATTCCTTGAAACAAATACCTTTTGTTCAAAAGGGTCATAAAAGTAATAACCCGCAGTTTCTTTAGGGTACCCAACGAACCTGCATAGGCTAGACCTGGATTCTAGCTTATCTCCCACTAACCTCTTGACGTATGCGGGGCTACCCCACACTTTCAAGTAGTTGTAGGATGCAGGCTTGCCGTGCCATATCTCATATGGCGTTTGGGTTACTGCATTAGTAGGCGCTAAATTCAATAACTTGGCTGCCGTTTCTAATGCATAACCCCAAAACGATAAGGGCAATTTGGTAAAACTCATCATGGACCGAACCATGTCCAACAGGGTTTGGTTCCTCCTTTCAGAGACGCCATTTAACTGTGGTGTTCCGGGAGGTGTCCATTCCGATATTATACCATTTTCTTTTAGATAATCTAGGAATTTCGGCACTAAGGTATTCACCGCCTCGGTCTGACCGTAGGACTTTAATTTTGCAGTTGGTCTGGTTCTCCACTTCAAGTCTGAATTCTTTAAACCTCTCAAGAGCTTCAGACTTGTACCTCATTAGGTAAACATAACCATACCGTGAATGATCATCGGTGAAGGTTATGAAGTAGGAGAACCCACCCCGAGCCTGCGTCCTTAGTGGTCCACATACGTCTGTATGGACCAAGTCCAACAGACCCGTGGCAAGCCTGCTTTGACCTACAAAGGGCTTCTTTGGTCATTTTCCCTCTTAGACAAGATTCACAAGTTGGTAGATCGCTCAAGTCCCCAACCTCTAGGTTCTTTGAGTCTACCAACCTTTTCATCCTATCTTGGGATATGTGACCTAGCCTAGCGTGCCACAGACGTGCGTTCCCGTTATTATCTAATTTCCGTTTGTGTTGAGCGTTAAGAACGAAATTCGTTTGTTGCAAGATATAGAGCCCGTTGTGCAATGTACCAAGTAGATGAGCAATTCCACACCTCATCAAATAAAAGCAATTTTTATTGATTCTGAACTCATAACCACTATTGTCCAACAATGGAATGGAAATGATGTTCTTAATCATACTAGGTACAAAATAAACCTGCTCTAATTCTATGCTAATGGTATCACTAATTACTAAAGTGGTGATCCTACTGCTTCTGCCGAGATGGCCTTGCCATTTCCAAGCTTCAGGATCATGTCCCCGCTACTTAGTTTTCTGCTTCTTTTCAGCACCTGCAAATTATTGCAAATGTGAGCTCCACAGCCGGTATCCAATACCCAAGAGGCAGAATTAGTGATCATATTAACCTCAATCACATATATACCTTGGTTTGAGAAGAGTTTGGGGCACTCTCTCTTCCAATGCCCTTTCTCACGGCAGTTGATACATATGTCATAAGCCTTTGACTGTTGCTTGGAGACAACCTTTCCCTTTCCTTTGCCTTTCCCCCTCTTTGGCAATGGGAACACTCCGAGTGTTCGTAGCTGCTATGACGGCTTTTCCCTTCCCCTTCTTCTTTTTCCAACGTCCGGCACCCTTGCCTTTCGTCTTGGAAGTTGAAGCACCTCCAAACAATACCGAAGGCGTGGACTTCTTAGTCGTTGCCTCGTATTGCACCAACATATTGATCAACTCATGAATGCCCTTCTCAAGTGCATTCATGTTATAGTTGACGATAAATTGTCGAAGGAGGGTGGGAGTGACTGAAGGATCACATCTATGTACGTTTCGTTATCGAGACCTGCCTTTAGGTCCTCGAGCTCTTCCACTAGGGTAAGCATTTTAACCCCATGCTCTTGTACAGAGGATCCTTCTGTCATTTTAGTTCCAAAGAACGCCTTGGTTGCGACATACCTAGTATGCCGGTCCGGGACTGCATAGCAATCCTTAAGGCGAGCCATAATGGAAGGGACATCATCTAGCCTTTCATATTGCTTCTGAATCTTATTGGTCATCGAAGCAAGTATGACGCTACGGACCTTCCGGTTATCCTTATGCCAAGTCTCGAACGTCTCACGTTCTTTTGGCGTGGATCCTTCCGGCGAGGTCCTAGGGAGAGGCTCGTCCATGACGTAGCCTTGGTTCTCGTAATCTAGGACTATCCTGAGATTGCGCAACCAGTCGTTGTAATTTGTTCCATTGAATTTGTTTGTCTCAAGAATGGTTGATAGTGGGTTCTTAGACATTTTAAATCTACATTTAGAAAACAACGCGCGATCAGCAGAAAATAAAGACGGTGGTTTGATGAAATAATTAAATGCTTGGTCTTTAGTCATTAAATCCTCCCACTATTTATACGAAAACACGGTACTCTCAAACGTGATTTTCGGGAAATCCTTTCCTAGTGGGCTTGGGATCCACAGCGATTTTTCCCATACCCCGCTTTTACGATTCGCATGGAAAAGATCCTGTGGGAGGTATTCCATACCATTCTCGTTCCACGAGATTCCCAAGATTATTGCCTCACCCTTTTGCATGATCCGAGGACTCCAAGCGAATCATGCTAATTGGGCGTTAGACCCGACCCAATCGACCGAGCCATGGACCCACTAGTACCCCCACGACTCGTGAGACAGGTAACAGCAGCCCATTTTTCGTTCATGACACAGTGCAGCTTCTTTTAAGTACAATAACGTGCCACGACTCGTGAGACCACGCTATTGACCTAAAACAGCTTCCTCACTATGCCACGGATTGGAAGGCATGGACGAACCCCTAGAGTTCATGTCCACTTTATCTAGGGTCTAATATTTCAACATTGGTCCAACCAATGTGAGAGTAGTGAATGACCGAGATCTCATAATATATATGCATACATTCATCCATAATGCATAAATAAAATCCATCCATAGCAGTTATATGATAAATAAAAGCCATTCATCCATCATAATAACCACATGCAAAATTAAAGCCTAGCACGCCCCTGTTGGATGATCACGAGCCCGAATCCTATGCGATCCACTGAGCCCGCAGTGGATCTATGGTCAATCTAGGGTTGGTCCTATACTATTACAATAATAGTAACCCAATCATCATGCTGATGGGCCTTGGTCTCTTTTCTCTTTCTTCACTTCATGGAAAACTCCAAGGGACCTCCGGTCTGGGCTCTCCATGTGGTCCTTCCTTCTTCTCCACCAATTACAAAAAGAAACCTCACTCCTAGTCTACTCTCATTACATATCAAAAAATAGAAACCCCAGCGAAAACCCGGGGGGGAGTACATAAGGAGGGAGGTAGAAAGCCTTATTATTCCAAGGCACTAGAAAGAGAGAAGGAGAAAGCAGTTAAAGAGGCACACAGGCCCAACAGAAAATTAAACCATACATCCGGTCTAGGGCTCGTGATCATCCATTTCCATCCAACACACATAATCACATGATCCAATCACATAATTAAAATATACCAATAATTCATGATTTCCAATCATAATAATCCAAAACAGAAATAAATGATCACGTGCGCAACGTGTGAAAAATAAAACACAAATAAAGGTAATAATATTTTTTTCGTTCTAGGAAAACCTTTCCTCATTATTTTAAGTAAAATAATCCCGGGATTCCAAATCCAATTTATTTTACTCCTAAAATAATGTCTTTAGGAATTTAGGCAAAATTGAACCCAAAAACGAATTTTCAGAATTAATTCAAAATTAAAACTAAAAAGTAAATAAAAAAAAAAAAATAATACTAGGGTTTCAAAAACCCTAGCTGCAGCAGCCGCCGGCCGCCGCCACAGGCACCAGCCGGCCGGCCGTGCGCGCAGGGCAGCAGGCCCAGCCTGCCGCCCCCTGCGCGCGCGCAGGCACTGCCTGGCCGGGCGCGCGCGAGCAGGCCCCTTGCCTGCGTGCGCGCGCGCCTGGCCGGCAGCGCGCTGCGCGGCCTGGTGTTCCGGCAGGCCGTCGCGCGCGCAGGCTCCTCTGCCTCGCGCGCGCCGGCCTGCTGGTCGCCAGCCGCGTGCCTGCGCTGTGCGCAGTGCGCGCGCGCAGACGCCTCCGTCTGCGTGCGCGGGCGCCTGGCAGCGCGCCTGGTGCCCGTCCGCACGCGGGCTCTCCGCCCGACAGCCTTGCGCGCGCGCGCGCGCAGACACCCTCGTCTGCCCGCGCGCGTGCCTGGAGGCGCCCCCTTGCGCGCGCGCTGCCCCTGCGCGACCGGCTGGGCGGGCGCGCGCAGGCTACCCTTGCCTGCGCGCGTCTGCCCTGCCGGCAGCGCTCGGCTGCGCGCGGCCAGCCTTCCCGGCTGGCCGGCTGTGGCGTTTCTCGTTTTCAGTTCAATTTTTTCCCCGTTTCCCAAGAAAAAACAGAAAAAATACCAACATTCAGAATTTCACACGAATTAAAAGCAATAAAACAACATGCTTTAATAATCAAGAAAAATCAAGATTCAATTAAAACATGCTAAATCACGTTTCATGCTTAAAACGCACATAAACCCTAGGCCTATACACCGAACCGGGCTCTGATACCACTGAAAGAAATTGTGGATCGTCCCGGGAAAAGCGCGAATGCGGAAGCGCGGTATAATTAAAATTAAATATGGAATTTAAACATGCTTTTAAATTAAAGAACACGTTTCAAAGGGTGTGCCTTTGAAATTCCCGGGTGTTCGGTGTATCTCATGAATAATAAAACATAAAAGAATCATGGAGGCCATAGGGTAGAAAATTAAAAGGGACGAAAATCATAAACGAGACCTACCCGTTCTCGTTTTCGTCTTCAACGGCTACACGCGTTGTTCCCCGTTTTACACCAAGATCTCGTTCTTGAGACCCTCCAAATCGTGACACACGATCCACCCACGTATCTTGCACGTCGTGCTAGCAACGAACAAGTTTATATTTTGGAGTGGATGAATCAATAACACATTATGAATTAATGGTATTGATTCATCAAAGTTCTAATGTTCCAAGAACAAGAGAACAAAGAAACAATTTCTTGGAGTGTGTAGAGAGAGAGGGCGGACGAGAGAAGGAGAGAGAGAGCCGAAAAGTGTGTGTGTGTTGTGTGTGTGTTGGAGTTTCATCATCATTCAACTTGTACGATGCTAGGGGTTTATATAGAAGAGGAGTCTAATCCTCTTTAAACTCCTCTTTCAAGAACCCTATTTTGACTAGGATTTTGACCTAGTCAAAGTCCTAGTCAAAGTAGTGTTTTGACCTAGTCAAAACAATCCTAGCCATCCATCTCTCCCATTCATCTCACCGTTGATTTAATTTAATTTAATGGAATATTTAAAACCTATTTAAATATTTCCAAGAGGCTAAAATAAATATAAATATTATTTAAGCCCATTAAATAAATCCCTTTGATAAATCTAATTTATCAATTTAATTCCTTATATCTAATAGAAGGAATTATTTCTCCAAGAAAAAATAAAGGACCCGATTAAATCCAATTTAATCATTCCTTCACTTCAATATTTAATTCCTAATTAAATATCTAAATGTGTGTGGATAGTGTGTGACTCTTTAGGTTCACCTTTCAGCTAGACTTGGTCGGATTCCTAGAATCCTTCCGTTACCATGGGTGGCCATCTAGCAACGGTCCATGGCACTAGAGACTAGGTGAAATATTCAGGGATGAACATTTAGGCTCTAACAGTACACTTGTCCTTCTGTCCTCGGTCTCATCACTTAGAGTCTAGGGCACGGATAATGCAGGTACCCATTTTGGACCTAACTGTCGGTCTGTCCTCACTAAACGCCGCAAGGGAATCCTTCCCTTCTGTTCAGTCATTGTGGCCACAGTTTTAGGGACAAGACCTAGAGTATACATGAGACTCAACTGCCAAAACCTATTGACAGGAGACAGATCCTTTCTTGGAAACTACTGTCACTTTGCACACCAGAACTGTACTAGACATGGCTTATGACTACCAAAGAGAATTCTGGCAATCTCTCACCATATCTAAGATACAGCCCTAACGTACAGGTAAACTGAGCAATTCCTCAAGTCAAAGGACTTGGCCTGTACCGTTGGAACCGGGAATACACGTCATACCTTGCTGACCATACTCAAGGTCCTCTGTAAGACGGTTCCCGCGAGTCACCTCAGTCAGCTGCGTCCTAGCATGCTAACCCACTAACACTGCTTAGACGACCCTCGTCACCCGTCGACGAAACACGACAGCAGGTGCTTAGTGCAAGTCTCAAATGAAATCCCGGTACCCATTTTCGGGATTCTTTGACTTGGAGATTTCCGGACTGATTCGGGAAGACTGATTCCATGGACCTACCTCCAAGCGTAGTCCCAGTCCCCGAAATTGATTCTCAGTCCGTGGGCTTTGTTTGCGTAGTGAACAGATATGGAAAACAAATATAATTGAAGACAAACAAAGTGATGCCAAATGAAATTCACTTCTTTATTCATTAATGATTTATCAAACACCTGAAATTGTCTAGACATAGGTTACATATACCCGCCAAAATTGGCTTACATGGTCACCTATTCTAACAATAGCTGCTTTGATGGCTTTTCCCTTCCCCTTCTTCCTTTTCCAATGTCCGGCACCCTTGCCTTTCGTTTTAGAAGTTGAAGCACCTCCAAACAATACCGAAGGCGTGGACTTTTTGGTCGTTGCCTCGTATTGCACCAACATATTAATCAACTCATGAATGCCCTTCTCAAGTGCATTCATGTTGTAGTTGACAATAAATTGGTCGAAGGAGGGTGGGAGAGACTGAAAGATCACATCTATGTACGTCTCATTATCGAGGCCTGCCTTTAGGTCCGCGAGCTTTTCCACCAGGGTAAGCATTTTAACCCCGTGCTCTTGTACAGAGGATCCTTCTGTCATTTTAGTTCCAAAGAACGCCTTGCTCGCGACATACCTAGTTTGCCGGTCCGGGACTTCATAGCAATCCTTAAGGCGAGCCATAATGGAAGGGACATCGTCTAGCCTTTCATATTGTTTCTGAATCTCATTCGTCATCGAAGCAAGTCTGACGCTATGGACCTTTTGGTTATTCCTATTCCAAGTCTCGAACGTCTCACGTTCTTCCGGCGTGGATCCTTCCGGTAAGGTCCTAGGGAGGGCTCGTCCATTACGTAGCCTTGGTTCTCGTAATCCAGGACTATCTTGAGATTGCGCAACCAGTCGTTGTAATTGATCCCATTGAATTTGTTGGTCTCAACAATGGTCGATAAAGGGTTCTTAGACATTTTAAATCTACATTTAAAAACAAAGTTCGCGATCAGCCGAATATAAAAGATAGTGGTTTGATAAATAATTAAATGCTTGGTCTTTAGTCATTTAATGCTGCCACTATTTATACAAAAATACGGTACTCTCAAACGTTGTTTTCGGGAAACCCTTTCCTAGTGGGCTTGAGATCCACAGCGAATTTTCCCATACCCGCTTTTACGATTCGCATGAAAAATCTCCTGTGGGAGGTATACCATACCATTCTCGTTCCACGAGATTCCCAAGATTATTGCTTCACCCTTTCACATGATTCCGAGGACTCCAAGCGAATCATGCTAGTCGGGCATTAGACCCGACCCAATCAACCGAGCCATAGACCCACTGCTACCTCCACGACTCGTGAGACAGGTAACAGTGGTCTATTTTTCGTTCATGACATAGTGCATCTTCTTTTAAGTACGATAGGCGTGCCACGACTCGTGAGACCATGCTATCGACCGAAATTAGCTTCTTCACTATGCCATAGACTGGAAGGCATGGACAAACTCCTAGAGTCCATGTCCATTTTGTCTAGGGTCTAATATTTGGACATTGGTCCAACCAATGTGAGAGTAGTAAATGACCGAGATCTCATACAGTAATATTAACACATTCATCCATAATGAGTAAATAAATAAATTGTATCCATAGCAGTTATATGATAAATAAAACACCATTCATCCATCATAATAACCACATGCAAAATTAAAGCCTAGCACGCCCCTGTTGGATGATCACGAGCCCGAATCCTATGCGATCCATTGAGCCCGCAGTGGATCTATGGTCAATTTAAGGTTGGTCCTATGCTATATCATTAATGGTAACCCAATCATCATTCTGATGGGCCGTGGTCTCTTTTCTCTTTCTTCTCTTCATGGAAACACCTTGGAACCTCCAGTCTGGGCTCTCCATGTGGACCTTCCTTCTTCTCCATCAATTACATGAAATAAAAACCCCACTCCTATTCTACTCTCATTACATATTAAAAAATAGAAACCCCAGCAAAAATCCGGGGGGAGTACATAAGGAGGGAGATAGAATACCTTATTATTCCAAGGCAACTAGAAAGAGGAGAAGGAGAAAATAGAAAAGAGGCGCACAGGCCCAACATATAATTAAACCATACATTTGGTCTAGGGCTCGTGATCATCCATTTCCATCTAACGCACATAATCATATGATCCAATCACATAAAATACATGCTAACATCACATGATTACCAATCATAATTATCCAAGATAAAATAAATGTGTAACGTATGAAAAGCATGGTACAATCATTGGCAATAATAATTTTCCCGTTTTAGGAAGACTCTTCCTCATTATTTGTAGGTAAATTATCCCCGGGATTCCAAATCCAACATAATTTAACCTTCCAAAATAATATCTTAGAAAATAGAAAAAAAATTAAACAAAATGAATTTTTCAAAATTAATTAACAAATTAAAACTGAAAAATAAGGAGAAACCCTAACAACGGCAGCCGGCCGCTGCCACCGGCAGCAACAAACTAGCGCGCGCAGGCGCTGCCTGACCGGGCGTGCACGCGCAAGCCCCTGCCTTCGTGCGCGCGTGCCTAGTCGGCAGCAGGCTGCACGGCCGCGCGCGCCGGCAGGCTGTCGCGCGCACAGGCTCCCTTGCACGCGCGCGCTAGTTTTCCGGCCGCCAGTCGTACGCCTGCCCTGCGCAGGCGCGCACGGCCCTCCAGCACGCAGTCACTCGCGAGCGCGCATGGGGCGTCCCTGCCGGGCGCGCGCGCTTGGAGGCGTCGCCCCATCTGCGCGCTTGTGTGCGGCCTATATGGCCGCACCTCCGGGCGCGCAGGCATCCTAGCGCGCTGGCCTGGCGCGCGCGCGGGGGCTTCCCTGCCCGTTTGCGCGAGCGCCCGGCCAGCCGCCTATCTGTCGCCCGGCCGCGCCACCCGGCAGGCTGACTGCGCGCAGCCATGCGCGCCTGGCGCAAGCGGCCGCGCGCAGGCTCCTCTGCCTACGCGCGTCTGCCTCGCCTGTGGGCACGGCCGCACGCGGCCAGCCTCCGGCAGGCCCCCACGCTGCGGCATTTCTTCGTTTTGTTGGACTTTCACGCCCCGTTTTCCAAAAAAAAATAGAAAATCCTACAATAACAAAATCATACGAATCGAAAAGCAAGAAAAACGACATGCTTTATAATAATCAAATCAAGAATTAATTAAAACATGCCAAATCACGTTTTACATGCTAATAACGCACACAAAACCCTAGGCCTATACACCGAACCGGGCTCTGATACCACTGAATGATTGTGGATCGTCCCGGAAAATAGTGCGAATGCGGAAGCGCGGTATAAAATTAAATAATAAAATTTAAGTATGCTTTTACGTAAAATATAGAACACGTTCAAGGGGTGTACACTTGAAGTTCCCGGGTGTTTGGTGTATCTCATGAATTAAAAGCATAGAAATAATCATGGAGGCCATAGGATTAAAAATAAAAGAGGGACGAAAAAGTAAATCGGGACCTACCGATTGTCGTTTTCTTCTTCTAACCAGTACTCGCGTTGTTCCCCGATTTGCACCAAATCTCGTATATAAGACTCTCCAAATTGTGACACACAATCCCCCCATGTATCTTGCACGTCGTGCTAGTGAACGAACAAGTATTTTGGGAGAGGATGGATCAATCGCACGTTATTAGGTTAAAGGGATTAAGCCTCCTATGTTCAATTGTTCCAAGAACAAAAGAACAAGAATATAATATTCTTGAGAGAGAGAGAGAGGGTGGACGAGAGGAGAGAGAGCACTAGAGAGAGTGTGTGTAGTGTGTGTGAAAATTCATTATCTCTCTAATAGTAAGCGGCTAGGACTATATATAGAGGAGGAGTTTAATCCTCTTCAAACTCCAACTCTAAAGAAGACTATTTTGACTAGGATTTTGACCTAATCAAAGTAGTAATTTGACCTAGTCAAATTAATCCTAGCCATCCATCTCTCCTTTTAATCTCAACCATTAATTTAATTTAATGGAATATTTAAAACCTATTTAAATATTCCAAAGGGCAATAAATAAATATAATAAATTGAAATATTTATTCTAGGCCCATTAAATAATTTTCTAATAAATCTAATTTATTAGATTAATCCCTTTTATCTAATAAAAGGAATTAATTCTCTCCAAGAAAATTAAGGACCCGATTAAATCCAATTTAATCATTCCTTTTCTCCAATATTTAATTCTAAATTAAATACTTAATGTGTGCGGATTGTGTGTGACTCTTTAGGTTCACCTTTCTGCTAGACTTGTTCGGATTCCTAGAATCTGTCCGTTACCATGAGTGGTCATCTAGGAACGGTCCATGGCACTAGTCTTGAATATTCGGGGATGAACATTTAGGCTCTAACAGTACACTTGTCCTTCTATCTTCGGTCTCACCACTTAGGGTCTAGGGCACGGAAAATGCAGGTACCCATTTTGGATCTAAATGTCGGTCTGTCCTTACTAAACGCCACAAGGGAAACCTTCCCTTCTGTTCAGTTACTGTGGCCACAGATTTTAGGGACAAGACACAGAGCATATGTGAGACTGAACTATCAATGCCTTTTGACAGGAAACAGATCCTTTCTTGGAAACTACTGTCACTCTGTACACCGGAGGTACACTAGACATGGCTTATGACTACTCAAGTGTATTTTGGCAATCTCTCACCATATCTAAGATACAGCCCCGATATACAGGTAAACTCAGCAATTCCTCAAGACAAAGGACTTGGCCTGTACTGTTGGAACCGAGAACATACGTCATACCTAGCCAACCCTAGTCAAGGTCCTCCGTAAGACGGTTCCCGCGAGTCACCTCAGTCAGCTGTTCCCTAGCAGGCCAACCCACTAACACTACTTAGACGACCTTCGTCACCCGTTGATGAAATACGGCAGCAGATGCTTAGTGCAAGTCTCAAGGGGAATCTCGGTACCCATTTTCGAGATTCCTTGACTTGGAGATTTCCAGACTGATTCGGCGTGACTGATTCCATGGACCTACCTCCAAGCGTAGTCCTAGTTCCCGAAATGCATTTTCAGTCCGTGGGCTTTGTTTGTGTAGTGAACAGATATTTAATGCAGATAAAAGTAAACACAAACAAAGTAACGCCAAATGAATTTCACTTCTTTATTGATTAATAATTTATCAAATTCCTGAAATTGTCTAAACATAGGTTACATTTTTCCTGCCAAGGTTGGCTACATGGTCACCTATTCTAACATGATTAATGAGATCAATCGTTCATATGTCCCTTGTACTAAACAAGAAGACAAGAAAAATACTTTTGGAGGAGTGTCAGAGAGAGACAAGGCGGTCCAGAGAGGTGGAGAGTTGTGAGAGATGTGTGTGTGTGTGTGTGTGTGTGTGTGTGTTTGAGTATTTATATGATAAGTTCATATAATCCTACTCAACTTCTTCCAAAGAAACACACATAAATCAACTGTGGATTTGATCTAGTCAACCCTAACAACTTAGGATTTGACCTAGTCCAACTTCATCCTGGCCATCCATCTCAAAAATCCCTAGATCAAATCTCGTCCATCCATTCTTGATGGGCTTTATAGAATGGAGCTATTAAATCTAATTTAAATGGCCCAAGGCCCAATAGACTTTATGTATTAAATCTAATTAATACTTAAGCCCAAAATAATAATTCCCACCTTTTAATCCAATTAAACAGGAAATCCCAACCTCTAAATTCATAAATTTAAGTTATGAATTAATCCCCATTAATCCAATTAATCCATAGTGGCTCGTCACTCCAAAAGGGGATCAATTTAATCTAAATAAATTGTTTCATCTCCCGAAATTAATTCCAAATCAATTCCTTTACTTCCAGTGAATTGTGTGTAACTGTTTAGGTTCATCTTCAACTAGACTTTGGCTAATCCCCAATTATACCATAACTGAAATTCGCCCGTCACCGTAGGTGGCCGTCTAGCAACGGTCCATGGCACTAGAGACTAGGTGAAAATATGGCATTAATATTTAGGTTCACGAATGCATACGAGTACAATCCTTCCGTCTACCATCTCACAACTATAGTCTAGGGCATGGAATATGGACTTCGGTTCCCATCCTTTACTTAAGCAACTCTATATAAAGCTTGAGACACTCGTTTACCCTACTGAAACGTCACAGGAATCCCATCCCATCCCACTGTCCAGTCAGTGTGGCCACAAATTATAAGGGGAATGAGCCTCAGAGTGTACATGAGACATTATTGTCAAACATTGACAGGAGACTGATTCTGTCTTGGAATACACCGTCTTCACTACACATTCTGACTGCACTAGATAGGGCTTATAGCAACCAAGTATTTGGACATGGTAGCCTATCGCCAAACCTAAGACACAGGCATACGTGCATGTGACTGTTGTGGTTCCTCAAGTCCGAGGATTAATCTCGTACTATCGGAGCCGGGAATACCAGTCATACTAATCAAGTCCCTTCAGGTTCCATATGACGATTCCCGCGAGTCACCTCAGTTAGCCGATCCTATGTCGACTGACCAACTAATATTGCATGGACGACCCTCGTCACTTGTCGATGAAACACGACTACAATCTTTAGTGAAAGTCTCACTCGGACCCTCGATACCAATCTCAAGGTCCTTCACTTGGAGCGTTTCAGAAGCTGTCTCCATGACTGCCAACCTATGCGTAGTCCAACTTCTTGGATTCACATATCCGATCTATGGGCTTTGTTGTGTAATGAACAATAATAAATATGCTAGAAGTGGACACAACAAAGAACAATATGCCAAGAATTGAATATCACTTTTATTCAACACCTAAATATCATATTATACCAGCATTGTCAGATAAGCCCAATAAAATTGGCTTTACGGGTCACCTATTCTAGCACAACTATTATATTAATATAATATTTCTTCTGTAATTATTCATTTTATTAATTATAATTTAATTCCACAATTCAATATTTATTTAAATAATATTATTAAAATAAAATAATTAATTATACTAAATTTAGTAATTAATTATTTAAAAAAATATTAAACAAAGAAAAATATATTTTTTAATAAATATTTAATTTTGGAATGGGCTTTTACAAGATAACTAAATGTGTCCAATCAAACGCAAATACCGTTTCAAAATTTATTCCTCAGTATCCGAACAACCGTTCCAAAAACTGCATCAAACTAGTGGGAAATGGCATTGCAAACACCGTTCCAATATATTTTGGACATAACCGAAATGGCCGTTCCAATGTGTATCTGAAATGAAGAATCAATTCCCGTTCTAAATACTATTCCAATATGTATTACAAGCACATCGAGCCAACAGTTCCAACAAGTATACCAAAAAAAGGATATAACCGTGCCAAAATATATTCCACACGGACGATCAAAAAGAGTTCCAATGTCCGTTCCTAAATATATAACTGGTGCAATCGTAAGTGTTCCTAATGTATGTAGATTGTGTTACAATGGGCGTTCCAAAACATGTACAAAAAAAATCAATAAAAACCTTTCGAAATAGAAAAATGTGTTCCAAAAAATGAATTACATTTTTTTTGTGGTCAGACATATTTAGGAACGGTGTTTGAACTAGTAGAAAATATGTTGCTAATTAGGAAAGGTCAGGACCAACCGAGCAAAAATATATAGGCAAACCGTCAATCGTGACGGAAGGGCTTCCGTTCCATGACCTTTCCAAACTCCGGTGGAATTATGTTCAACCATTAGTTTTTTGTCCCAAATCGTTCCTAAATCCCATCCTAAAACTGCTCCAAATCTCGTGTTTTTTTGTAGTGCTGGAACCTTCTCCACCGTCGTCGGGACCCTCCCCAGCCCCTAAACATCGGCGGAACCCCTCTCGACCCGTGATAGTTTCTCAATGTCTAAATCTAGTTTCCTTGTCTTCCCATATCTCCACCATCTGACCACCTGTCGATGCGAACCTACCACCATTGGAATGTTCGGCCAAAGGCGAGCGTTTTGGCCCCCTACTCACTGCCAATCTCCGAGCCATCAGCGAGTTATCAATTTTTACATTCAGAAAATCCTAATCCACGCCCCCCATCTTCTATTGCTTTTTTTTCCACTGATTTATATTTATAAATTGAAATATACTTTTTTATATTATATTTGAAAAATATGGAATTGAAAAAAGATATAAATCTATATCTAAATATATAATTGGGGTTTTGGAATTATTTGGGGAAGACAAGGGTAGTTTGGTCTTTGCAGAGGCGAAAATGCTTACTCATCTGCATTTTTCATGCATGAGGTACACTTCTAGAAGGTAGGGGGTAATTTGCTAATTTTTTAAAAAATCGGGAAGTTATGTGGTACCTTTTTTCACAGGGAATTATTTAAATATTTTGGATATCACATGGATAAGATGGATTTTACCCGAAAAACTATAACTTTAATCCTGTAAGTATAGAATTTGTCAATTTTAGTCCTGTATGATTTTATTTTCATAAACTTATCCAGTAATTTAAAAAAAATCGTACATTGAGAATAATAATAGCCCGAAAAATACACAAAATTAAGTTAGTTACGTGCATGTGATGTGCATTTTTTTTTCTATATTAGCAAATTCTAGCCATTTTTTCCTTAATATGCGAACTTTTTAAATGTATTTAATGCAACTTCCCCCCATGATATGGGAAATCAACAAAAATTATGAAAACAATCAACAAGTTATCTCCCTATATTTTGAGAAATGAAACAAATTACCACCTATCAACTAAACACATAGGGGGTAATTTACTTCATTTTTCAAAATACAGTGCTAAAAAAAAATTTACGGGCTTTTTTTTTTTTTTTTTTTGCTCGTTTCTCATAATACAGGGGGTAAAATTACATTTTGGCCTTTTAATTTACAGGATAAAATTTATCAAAATAAATTCGTATAGGACTAAAATTGACATTCCCTATTTTGACGGACTAACTTTGGAATTTTCCGGATATGTGTGTGTTTGTATATATAGTTTCACTTTTTTCTTTTAATAAGTATATATATATATATATAAATGGGAATCGATTTTCTAGTACTTGTTTTGATGGTGGACTTATGAACAAGCAACTTACAAACTTTGAATCCATTCGAGTACTTGAAAACATAAAGAAAACTTCAGTACTGGGGCTGGCTCTCTCTCTCTCATCGCCACAAATTCCTTGTAGAGAAACTATTTAGCACAAAAATATAGATATATGGTGTAATAAATTATATAATATCTGTGTTTAACGAGAAATTTAAAAAGATGAGATAAATTGTCGTAGTTACTTGAATATTTGTATAATAAAAATTGTGGGGTTATAATGAAAACTTGTAAAGATGAGGAGGGGCAACTAAAATCTTCTTTTAATATATGCTAGTAGTGAAAACGTACATTGCAGGTGATTCATATGATTATATCAAAATAACAGTGTAATTTTTAATTTTGACGACTATATTTAATACATAATATTTACTTCATATAATTAAGAAATGCAATTCTCAAAATAATATTTCTATCTATAACTCTACTATTATCAAGATATGAATATATAAATTTGACATTGATGTCCTTATTATAATATTTTCTAAATGGTATTGTGTTACCACTACAAAAAAAAAAAAAAAAAAAAAAAAAAAAAAGTGGGGATTGGGACGGTACCAGGCACGGTTTTTTTATTATTTGGAACGGTAAATACTTTTGAACATTTTGGACTGCAATTAGCAACGGTTGAGGAACGGGAGGCTATCCGTGGCAATAAGAGGCCATCCTAATTATTAGGAAAAGTAAAGAGATTACCGTTCCTATTTGACAACGGTGTTTGGCACTATTTGGTTCTACCGTTCCTAATTACCTTTGTACATATAATTTTGATTTTTTTGCATTTGGAACACTTTATAAACATTAGGAACCGTAGCATCGAAACTAAATCGCGCAATTAAAAACGGTGTTTAGAACTTTGTTTGGAACAGTCCGCTTATGTTGTAGATAAAATTCAGCATGGTGTCTGGAATATATATAGGAACGGTTGGTTGTAGAGATTGGGACCGGTAACTGGAATATATTTTGTCGCGACATTTAGGAACGGTGTTTGCACTCAAACTTTGGAATAACGTTTTGGACCGGTTTTTGGTATTGTCTTTAGAACGAAAGCCTAACCACGAAAGGATTGATTTTGGAATACAATTAGGCACGGTAGGTTCCGTCTTTAGGAACGGTTGACGTGTAGAGTTGGAATGGTTTTTCCTTCGGCATTGGGAACGGTAAGTCTTTTGAAAAAGTCAAATATAGGAACGGTAAGTTGCGATTACGAACCGTCTAAAGTACCGTTCCTAATTAAATTAGTTTTTAATAGTTTTTATCATTTAAATATAAATTAAATTAATAATAATATTTTGATTATATAATTAATATTTAAATATAAAAAAATACATAATTTAGAAATAAAAATTATATTCAATACGAATATTACCCGATTTGATTACAAAAAATAAAAAAAATACATAATTTACTGTTCGTCCCCATCGGCCTCATCCATCTCGTCAATGTCAGGACGGGTGGGGTCTCTATGAGGCCGTGACGGGCCTGTGCCGGAGCAACTGGTCTGCATGTCCTTCACCATGCCCATCAGGTCCGCCATCATTTCCTCGAGGTGGCCGAACTGACCCTCCATGTTTGACGAAGGCGCTGGCTCTGACGCGGGGCGTGACGGTGGCGGTGGCGGTGGCGATGGCGATGGCGAGGTAACGGTCTGGCTGAGCCCCAGGGCCTCAGAACAAAGACCAAATACCCGGCCCTTGTTCTTGCCCCCGACGCAAGTGAGCCACATCTGCTGCTCGGTCTGCGGTGCCACCAAGCCCTTTGATTCAGAAGCAGGATCCTCAGGGTTGCACGGGGCCTGAGACTAATGATCCTCCATCATCTTCTGGAACATCTCCTGCAAAAATAATTACAATAAATTAGAAAATTTTTAAATATTTAAAAAATTAAATTAGAATGTTTTAATTACAACTTACCGCCACCTCCGCTGCCCTCGACCCGCTCCAGCCGCCGTCGGCCTTCTTCTTGTAGCATCTGGAGAATAACTCCATCTGCTTCACTGGCCGGCCGAACTGCTCCTCCTGTAAAAAGAAATGGGAAACATTTATTACAATTTTAATTTAATAGTAATAAATAATTGAAATAACATTAGATATCTTACCATTTTTCGCTTGTGCATACCGACGGAGATAGATCCCCCGTGGTATACAGTAGTGGATGCGGCTGGGTTGGCGTTCCGGTTCGCCTTGTTCTTCTCACACTCCTTCTGGAACTCCGAGGAATCCCAGTACATAGAGGCTTCTGCAGTGACTGTCTGGCGAGGACGAACTTCTTCCTCAGGAACTTCCCCACCCAGACATGGAAGATCTTGAACATCGACTTGTCGTCGGCGTCCCACCAGTACGTCATCTGTATTAAAAAATATATATAAATATTTTTTAACTTAGATTGTTAAAATATTTAAAAACAAAAATTAATTGTTGTTACCTTCAAACTCTCAAACCAGAAATGTTGGTGCTCTGGCGACACCTTGCGCAAACTGCCCCAAGGATGGGGATAGTATCCTCGCACGACCACGTACATGTGCTCGTGGATCTTTCGATCACGACTGAAATTACAAAATAATTAGTATGTCATAAAAATATTAATTTAAATTACAAAAAAAAAATTAAAAACATAAATTGTACCTCGCATCGGCGAGTGTGATGTACTGGCGCGCGGATAGTGGTGGGAGTGGTGGGGCCGGTGGAGGTGGTGGTGGTGGGGCAGCCCATGGATGGGCCGGATCGACCGTCGGTGTAGTAGTGGATGGTCCGGGCTGCTGATCCGGCACAGCGGTAGACACACCGGGCTGCTGATCCGGCACAGATGGTGCGGGTACCTGCTCTGCCGGTGGTGGTGGTGGTGGTCGGAACATTGCTTCCCCATCCTGGGAAGCAACACCGGCCGGCGGTATAGCCGGTTCGCCACAACCACGACCACGAGCACGGCCATCCGCGCGCCGTGATAACGAGGCTGTAACTTCATGCCTCTGATCGGATCGACCCAACGACAATTAAACAGTACAATGTGCATGTTCGGAATTAGTGGGTAATCTAGCTGAATTATCTCTTCAAAAATTCCATAGAAGTCAGAATCCGTGTCTGTATATGATGAGCTTTTGACACAAATATCACAATTCATTGTTGACTTCCCGATATTGTGACGTTCAACGTGGAAATTGATGCCATTGATGAAGTAAGATGGGTATGTCGTGACTTCTTCTCTTGGCCCCCAATAATGCAACTTCAACAAATCCTCGTTTGTGTGATTCAATTCGGGTTTCACCTGCACTTAATGATATATATAGCAATTGAAATAATTGATTACAAATTCATGAGCTTATCGCGGTAATTACAACAAATCGATGATACTTACACGAGCCTTGAACCAATCCTTGAATTGTGTCACCACTAGTTGATCAATTATCGGGTCCTCCGAATTGTGTTGCTCGAACAGTTCATTCAGGAATGACCTGTTATAGTAAAACTGATAGTTATAAATATACATGTAATTGAAATTGAAATGATTCGTACGAGATAATTACGTTTTTATAAGAAACTTACTCGTAGTCCGGTGCAACTACTTCACAATTACACAAGACGTATGTCTCGATAGCATGAAGTTCCTCCCCGCTCAGCCATCTCTTCTTCGAGGCTCCACTTGCTCGGCTTGGGTAATTGAAAATGGACCGAACATTTGGATCGTCGTTGCTCATGAGATCATCGTTCCAACTGGGTCTGTTTCACTTGCACAGAATGTGCGGTCCGAAGTAGTGCAAGGAGAAAAGTCCGATTTCTTCGACAAAAGCCTCTACAATTGATGCCTCGACGTGTGCTTTGTTTTTCACCGTTTTCTTCAAATTGCGTAGGAATCTATTCATATGACACTTTATTAAAATGCAAATAATAAGTATATATTTAACAGTATTAATTATTTAATTACCTTTCAAATGGGTACATCCACCTGTATTGCACGGGGCCCCCCAACGCGCGCCTCATATGGAAGGTGAACAATTAGATGTTCCATTGAGTCGAAAAAAGAAGGAGGAAAAATTTTCTCGAGGTTGCACATGATGACAGCTACACTATCTTCCAATTCTTTTACCTTGGCCACATTTAGTGTTGTTGAGCATAAGATCTGAAATAGAAGGCTAACTTCCGTCAAGGCCCCCCACACGTGCTCTGGAAGCATTTCACGGAAAGCAACCGAAATCAATTTCTGCATGAAAATATGACAATCATGGCTCTTCATGCCGTGCATCCTCAAATCCTTCACGTCGATGCAACGGGCCAAGTTAGAGGCATACCCATCAGGAAACCTAAGACAACGAATCCACTCATATATCTTCTTCTTTTGCTCCTTCGTCAGTGTATATACCGCCTTGGGCATCACGTTCGGTCTCCTTTCGTCCACCTCAAGCTCCAGCCGATTACATATGATCTTCAGATCCTTCCATGCATTCAGATTGTCCTTCGTTTTTCCCTTGATGTCCATCACAATATTGAATATATTATCGAACACATTCTTCTCAATATGCATGACATCAAGATTGTGTCGTATTAGATGCGCCCCCCAGTATTCAAGCTCCCAGAATATGCTTTTCTTCGTCTCCTTATGATCGACGCCGTAGCCTTCTGGTTCACTCAACGGTTATTCGATAGCAACACCAAATGCATCGACACGGGTTCGGATCTGTTCCAGTCAGCCTCGGACGTGCAACCTTCCTCTCTATTCGATTTTTTGTGAAGGCTTTCTTGTTCCTGCGATAAGGATGACCCGGTGGTAGGAATTGCCTGTGGCAGTCAAAATAGCATGCCTTCCGACCGTGCTGTAAATAGAATGCCCGTGTGTCCTCCATACAAACTGGACACCCCATAACACCGGCGGTACTCCATCCAGACGCCATACCGTAAGCAGGAAGGTCATTCACTGTCCACATCAATGCGGCATGCATCATGAATGCCTGGTTTGTCGCAGTATCGTGCGTACGTACACCCACATGCCATAAATTCTGCAACTCCTCGATCAACGGCTCCAAGTAGACTGAAGGACAAGCGGATCCGCCCGGGAGCACGAGCGGAAGCGAGAAAGCGTGGAATAAGTGCGTAAATTTAAATCAAATTCAAAATACGCAAATCCCAAGGGGTGTACCCTTGGGTGCTCAACCGGGCGTTCGATGTAGGATGTGTAAATATTAAAACATATATTTAAACACATAGGGCATAGATATACAAATGAAATCAATCAAAGCGTAATAAACCGTTACCTTTGATTGTTTAGCGTATGCTCCCGGCTACTAGCGTTGTTCCTTCTCCGGAATGCTCACGAAATCCAAACGTATGGATTCTCCAAAGGTGATCCACACCACACCGGAAGAAACAGACGTTCTTCTTGCTAGAAAAGAACGGGTTTAGGAAGGAATCGGTTTAAGAGAAGAACACTATGAATTAGTGTTCTCTTAAACTTACTTTGTTCTTCTTCTTGATTCAAAATCAAGTGAAGAACACAAGTGTAAGAGAGAGAGGGAGCACGAAAATTGAGAGAGAGGAGAGGATTTTTTTTTTTTTCTTCTCTTTTTCCTAGAAAAAGATGAATAATGAATCACTTATGCTAGGTGTTGTATATTCTAATATATATACATAATTAATGTGATTATTGGAATGTGTCTAGGTTCATCCAAGGATGTCTAGATTCATTCCAATCAATCACCATCAATTCTTCAATCAAGCCTACCAAAATTTATGGTATGATCAAATCATACCAAAAGGGAAGAGCTTGATTGGAGTTGATTTGTCTCTTTCCAAAAGAGACAAGTCAACATACCACCTAGCATGAAACATGGCTGATTTTGCTTCCTCCAAGGGAGCATGTCGGCCATATTTAATTAAGGAAGAAGTCCAACTTCTTCCTATTCCAAATTAGGAATTATTTCTCCTCTCGGGTATAATTTAACGGACCGGGTTTTATCGTAATCCAATTACAACGATCCCAATATTAAATCCAATTTAATGTCCACTTAAATTATTCCCGTTGATCTTTTAATCCAATTAAAAGATCCAACGTCTCAACATCTCAACTTTCCATATTTAATCGAAAATCCAATTTACCGATTAAATGAAAGCCCGATACAATATCGGCCCGTCCATCCAATGGACTTTCCCTTAAGTAATCCAATTACTTATTTTATCCTTCGAGATTGACTCCAAGTTGATCTCTCAACCTCCTCGGTGATTTGTGTGTGACCCTTTAGGTTCACCCTCAGCTAGACTTGGGCCCGTGTCCCACAAGGGCCCGTTACCATGGGTGGCCGTCTAGCAACGGTCCATGGCACTAGAGACTAGGTGAATTGGCGTGAACATTTAGGCGCCGATTCCGTACGGGTACGATCCTTCCGTCTACCGTCTCCCGGCCTTAGTCTAGGGTATGGAATTGGGCGTCGGTTCCCATCCTTGACTAGGCATCTATGCTTAATACTCGAGACCACGTATGCTTCATTGCGTCGACACAGGAAACCATTCCCTATTCGACCAACCACTGTGGCCACAGCTTCAAACAGCATGAACGTGTCTCCGAGTGCATAGGAGATACCTCTGTCACATACTGACAGGGGACGGATCCTCTTCTTGGAATCCACCGTCCTCGCTACACATTCCGACTGCACTGGACAAGGCTTATAATGATCATCTTACAGAATGATCACCTCTCGCCAGATCCAAGATACAGCCGTCCTGTGCACGTGACTGCCATGATTCCTCATATCGGAGGATTACTCCCGTACTATCGGAACCGGGGAATCCAATCATACCGACCAAGCCTCCAAGGCTTCCATATGATGATCCCCGCGAGTCAGTCCAGTCGGCTCGACCCCAGTCGACCAACCCATCAAGACCGTGTAGGCGTCCCACGCCTGTCGCCGATGAAACACGGCACTCATCCAATGAACACGACTCTTGATGCAAGTCTCAATTGGACTCTCGATGCCCTGTCTCGAGGTCCTCGACTTGGAACGTTTCAGACCCAACTCTTAATCAGTTGGTTTCATGACCACCATCCAATGCGTGGCCCAACTGCACGAGTTGTTATCCATGGTCTGTGGGCTTTGTTGCGATATAAGTTAAAAACCGTTTTAACAAATGTAAAGTGAGCACAACAAAGTAGGTACCAATAGTGACGAACACTCACTTTATTCATCACATAATAATATTACAATTACATCGAGTTGTATAATAGGTTACAAATCGCCAAACCTATTGGCTTTCTGGTCACCTATTCTAACAATCTCCCACTTGACCTAAAGCCAATCACCCATTGACCTCGAACCTCTTATTCAGATGGTGAGTATGGGCAACTTGCGACATGGGCTTAGCAAGTGGATCCGCTATGTTTTCTGCGGAGCTGACTCGGTCCAACCGAACGTCACTCCTGCTATCCATCTCTCTAAGTAGATGGTAGCGTCTAAGAATATGCTTAGATCGTGATGAGATCTCGGTTCCTTTGCTAGCGCTATCGCCCCGTTGTTATCATGAAAGATAATTACAGGCTTAGCAATGCTAGGTACTACATCCAACCTTTGGATGTAGCTCATCAACCAAACCACTCCTTAGCAGCTTCCGAAGCTGCTATGTATTCAGACTCTGTGGTGGAGTCCGCCGTGGTAGCCTGCTTGGAACTCTTCCAAGCAACCACGCCACCATTAAGTTTGAATACATAACCAGACTGAGACTTGGCATCATCGTCATCCGACTGGAAGCTAGCGTCGCTATAGCCTTCCAGTATCAACTCTCCACTGCCGTAGATCAAGAACATGTCCTTAGTCCTTTTCAGGTACTTCAAGATAGTCTTGACTGCACTCCAGTGTGCCTCCCCGGCACACGACTGATATCGACTTGTTACGCTCAAAGCGAAAGCCACATCAGGTCTAGTGCATTGAACAGCATACTGTATGCTGCCTACGGCTGAAGCATAGGGGATGTCCAACATCCGTTTAAGCTCCTCATCAGTCTTAGGAGACTGCTTCTTGGATAATTTAATTCCATGCCTCATTGGAAGGAATCCTCGTTTTGAGTTCTCCATCTTGAATCTCTTCAAGACTTTCTCAATGTACGAGGACTGGGCCATTCCTAACATCCTTTTTAGATCTATCCCTGTAGATCTTGATGCCAAGGATGTAGGATGCCTCGCCCATATCCTTCATGGAGAATTGCGTTGACAACCAAGCTTTAGTGGTACCCAACATCTTAGCATCATTCCCAATGAGCAAGATGTCATCCACGTAAAGCACCAAAAACGCAACTGAGCTCCCACTGATCTTCTTGTATACACAAGGATCGGACTCGTTCTTGATGAAATCATATCCCCGTATGACTTCATCCAAACGTATGTTCCAGCTTCGGGTTTAACCCCTTTTGGTGGATCTGCTAGGGTCCAAACCTTGTTTGTACCCATCGAGTTCATCTCGGATTTCATGGCCTCAAGCCACTTGTCCGAATCGATGTCCGACATCGCTTCTCCGTACGTCTTTGGATCATTATCCAACTGACCGGTCAGGCCCAGAAATCCATACCTATCAGGTGCATGGGATACTCTGGCCGACCTACGGAGGACTGGAACAATATCAGTGGGAACCACTGGCTCAGATGTCACTGCCGCCTCATGGGGTACCTCACTTGATTCCTCAAGGAGTACCTCATCGCATCGACTATCCGATGGAAAACCTTTTTCCAAGAACACTGCGTTTCGCGAGACAAAAACCTTTTGCTCGGAGGGATCATAGAAATAATACCCCGCAGTTTCTTTCGGATAGCCGATAAACCTGCATAAACTAGACCTCGAGTCCAGTTTATCTCCCACTAATCTCTTGACATATGCGGGGCAACCCCACACTTTCAAGTATTTGTAGGAGGCAGGCTTGCCATGCCATATCTCATATGGCGTCTGGGATACCCTTTTAGATGGCGCCAAGTTCAAAACTTTGGCCGCCGTCTCAAGAGCGTATCCCCAGAAGGAAAGGGGTAGCTCGGTAAAACTCATCATGGATCGGACCATGTCCAACAAGGGGTCGATTCCTCCTTTCAGACACACCATTAAGCTGCGGTGTTCCAGGAGGGGTCCACTGAGAGAGAATCCCATTCTCTTTTAGATAATCAGTAAACTCACCACTCAAATACTCTTCACTTCGGTCCGACCGAAGGGCTTTGATCTTTCGACCGGTTTGGTTCTCTACTTCAAGTCTGTATTCCTTAAACCTTCCAAAGGCTTCAGACTTGTACCTCATCGGGTAAACATAACCATACCGTGAGTGATCATCGGTAAAGGTTATGAAGTACGAGTACTCACCTCTGGCCTGAGTATTTAGTGGACCACAGACATCTGTATGGATCAAATCCAATAGACCACTGGCTAGCGTACTTTGTCCAACAAAGGGTTTCTTGGTCATCTTTCCCTTTAGACAGGATTCGCAGGTCGGTAGGTTGTCCAAATCGTCTATTTCTAGACTCTTTGAGTCCACCAACCTTCTTATCCTATCTTTAGAGATATGACCTAACCTCGCATGCCATATCTGTGCGTTATTATGATCATCACGTTTTCGTTTGTGTTCTGCAGTCATAATCCAATTAGACTGTTGAAGTATGTACAGACCGTTGACCAATGTACCAAGCAAATGAGAAATACCATCTTTGAAAAAAAACCGTTTTTATTGATGGTAAATTCATATCCCTCCTTATCAAGGACCGGGATGGAAACAATATTTTTAATCATGCTAGGTACATAGAAACAGTCGTTCAGTACAATCCTAACATGACTACTAATGGCTAACTCTAGTGATCCTACGGCCTCCGCAGCAACGGCCTTGCCATCGCCTAGCCTTAGGATCATCTCATCCTTGGTTAGCCTTCTGCTTCTTTGCAGTGCCTGCAAATCATTGCAGATGTGAGCACCACACCCGGTATCCAATACCCATGAAGCAGAATTAGTAATCATATTAACTTCAACCACAAACACACCTGGGTTGGAGAGGAGTTGTGGGCACTCCCTCTTCCAATGCCCTTTCCCTTGGCAATGCATGCAGACATCATTTGCCTTGGACCGCTGAGAACCACGGGCCTTCCCTTTCCCTTTGCTCGGTCCAACCGGAGCAACAGGGACGCCCGGAGCGCGAGCAGGGGCCGCAACCGTCTTCCCTTTGCCCTTCTTCCTCTTCCAGCGTCCGGCCCTCTTGCCATTCACCTTGGAGGTCGAAGCCTCTCCTATCAATACCGCCGGCGCCGACTTGTGGGTCGTTGCCTCGTATTGGACTAGCATGTTGATCAACTCATGAATAGACTTCTCAAGTCCATTCATGTTGTAGTTTACAACAAACGGGTCATAGGATGGAGGAAGCGACTGGAGGATTACGTCAATGTACGTGTCATTGTTAAGCCCAGCTTTAAGGTCCTCGAGTTTCTCCACTAGGGAGAGCATCTTGACCCCATGACTCTGTACAGACGCTCCTTCAGCAAGCTTGGTGCCAAAGAATGCTTTTGTGGCGGCATATCTAATATGCCTATCCGGAACCGCATAAACCTCGTTCATGCGGAGCATTATGGCGGAGACGTTGTCCAGCCTCTCATACTGCTTCTGGATGTCGTTAGACATTGAAGCCAGTATGATATTGCGTACTTTCCGGTTGTCCTCATGCCATTTCTCGAACGTCAAACGTTCTTCAGGCATGGAACCCTCCGGTAAGTCGCTCGGTGGCGGCTCGTCCAAGACGTAGCCTTGGTTCTTGAAACCGAGGACAATCCTCAGGTTTCTCAGCCAGTCCGAGTAGTTCGTTCCGTTGAATTTGTTAGTCTCAAGAATCATGGTTAACGGGTTCTTAGACATATCTACATTAATGAAAATGTAAAGCAGAAATTAGCAGATGATGGTAACATTATTGTTCAAGTTGAAGACTTGGTCTTTTAGTCTTTAACCCTCCCACTATTTATACGAAAGTCCGCCACTCTCAAGCGAAGTTTCCGGAAACCATTTCCTAGTGGGCTTGGGATCCACAAGCGTAATCTCCATGCCCCGCTTTTACGATTCACATGAAGAAGACCTCGTAGGAGATATCCAATATCATTCTCATCCAATGAGATTCCCAAGATATTTTGCCTCACCTATTCGCATGGTTCCGAGGACTCCAAGCGAACCATGTTACTCAGTGTTAGGCCCGACCCATCAACCAAATCATGCCTCAAACTATCGCCCCCCACGACTCGTGAGACAGGGAAACAGCGAGCGCAGTCTTTTTGTTCACAACAATAGTGCAGCTTTCCCCTAGTCCAAGTGTGCCACGACTCGTGAGACCACACTTGGGTAGTGGTAGCTTCCTCACCACATTGCTGTGGATGGAAGGCTCGGACAGACCAAAATACCATTTTGATCCAAGTCCGTTATGGGCCTAATATTTAATTTGGTCCAACCAAATGAGAGTTTGTGTATGACCGAGACCTCATCACATTATTGTGTTTTACCATGCATAAATATCCAATATTTAAAGCGATAAATAAATACGCCGCATGCAGAAAACATAACATACCCCTGTTAGGATGATCACAAGCCCAACCTATGCGACCCACTGAGCCCGCAGTGAGTCTATGGTCTGTCTAGGGTGGTCCTAAATTATTACAATAGTAATATACCCATTATCATTCCAATGGGCCTTGTAGTGCTCTTGTTTCACGCCTTGATGCTCCTCCTTGGGGTCTCCGACTCCAATTGCTTGTTAAAATTGAAACCTCACCAATCCTATCTACTCTCATTACAACTGAAATTAATACATTGGTAATAAGGAAAACAAGCCTTAACATCATGAGGCTGAAAATACGGGAGATGATAGTCCCAAAAACAAGAGGCACGCAGGCCCCACCCAACAGAAAATAAATAAACATTCATTCATCCATACACAAGGTCTAGGGCTTTGTGATCATCCCATATTGATTCCATCAACTCACATAACATAATTATTCCAAATAATCATGCATAAATAACCAATGGATATTCCAAATATCCAAGTGATGTCCAACATCACAAAAGCATAAATATACAAATAATATGCAAAATTCAAATTTTAAATTTAATGGACATTTTAAACAATGCATCCAATGCATGTATTAATCACAAATTAATTAAGCAAATTTAATCCAACGAATAATCCAATTATTCCAAAATCCAAAATGCAAAATTAACATATTTTCAGAATATTGTGCAGAAAATACAGAAAATCGAATTTTCCGGAAAAAGTCGAAAAACGGCACAAAACGGCCCAGCCGTTGTGCTGGCCGGCCGCCCGCGCGCACAGGGCAGCGCGCGCGCGCGCGCAGGCAGCAAGCCTGCGCGCCCGCCTGCGCGCGGCCACTGCCGGCCCGACCAAATTTTTTTTTTTTTTTTTGTTTTTTCAAAACTGTTTCAGCACAATAAAATTAATATTATTCTGAAAATAAGCATGCAATTTTAGATCCAATCTAACAAAATTAAGCATGCCAAAAAGTCCATTAAATCCAAACAATTGAATCATCATATTATTCATATATTTATGTAATCTAACATGCCAATAAAGCCGTTTAAAAGCAAGTAGACCATGCCAAACACATAGATCTATGCCCCTTACATCGAACCGGGCTCTGATACCACTTGAAGGACAAGCGGATCCGCCCGGGAGCGCGAGCGGAAGCGAGAAAGCGTGGAATAAGTGCGTAAATTTAAATCAAATTCAAAATACGCAAATCCCAAGGGGTGTACCCTTGGGTGCTCAACCGGGCGTTCGATGTAGGATGTGTAAATATTAAAACATATATTTAAACACATAGGGCATAGATATACAAATGAAATCAATCAAAGCGTAATAAACCGTTACCTTTGATTGTTTAGCGTATGCTCCCGGCTACTAGCGTTGTTCCTTCTCTGGAATGCTCACGAAATCCAAACGTATGGATTCTCCAAAGGTGATCCACACCACACCGGAAGAAACACACGTTCTTCTTGCTAGAAAAGAACAGGTTTAGGAAGGAATCGGTTTAAGAGAAGAACACTATGAATTAGTGTTCTCTTAAACTTACTTTGTTCTTCTTCTTGATTCAAAATCAAGTGAAGAACACAAGTGTAAGAGAGAGAGGGAGCACGAAAATTGAGAGAGAGGAGAGGATTTTTTTTTTTTTTTTCTTCTCTTTTTCCTAGAAAAAGATGAATAATGAATCACTTATGCTAGGTGTTGTATATTCTAATATATATACATAATTAATGTGATTATTGGAATGTGTCTAGGTTCATCCAAGGATGTCTAGATTCATTCCAATCAATCACCATCAATTCTTCAATCAAGCCTACCAAAATTTATGGTATGATCAAATCATACCAAAAGGGAAGAGCTTGATTGGAGTTGATTTGTCTCTTTCCAAAAGAGACAAGTCAACATACCACCTAGCATGAAACATGGCTGATTTTGCTTCCTCCAAGGGAGCATGTCGGCCATATTTAATTAAGGGAAGAAGTCCAACTTCTTCCTATTCCAAATTAGGAATTATTTCTCCTCTCGGGTATAATTTAACGGACCGGGTTTTATCGTAATCCAATTACGACGATCCCAATATTAAATCCAATTTAATGTCCACTTAAATTATTCCCGTTGATCTTTTAATCCAATTAAAAGATCCAACGTCTCAACATCTCAACTTTCCATATTTAATCGAAAATCCAATTTACCGATTAAATGAAAGCCCGATACAATATCGGCCCGTCCATCCAATGGACTTTCCCTTAAGTAATCCAATTACTTATTTTATCCTTCGAGATTGACTCCAAGTTGATCTCTCAACCTCCTCGGTGATTTGTGTGTGACCCTTTAGGTTCACCCTCAGCTAGACTTGGGCCCGTGTCCCACAAGGGCCCGTTACCATGGGTGGCCGTCTAGCAACGGTCCATGGCACTAGAGACTAGGTGAATTGGCGTGAACATTTAGGCGCCGATTCCGTACGGGTACGATCCTTCCGTCTACCGTCTCCCGGCCTTAGTCTAGGGTATGGAATTGGGCGTCGGTTCCCATCCTTGACTAGGCATCTATGCTTAATACTCGAGACCACGTATGCTTCATTGCGTCGACACAGGAAACCATTCCCTATTCGACCAACCACTGTGGCCACAGCTTCAAACAGCATGAACGTGTCTCCGAGTGCATAGGAGATACCTCTGTCACATACTGACAGGGGACGGATCCTCTTCTTGGAATCCACCGTCCTCGCTACACATTCCGACTGCACTGGACAAGGCTTATAATGATCATCTTACAGAATGATCACCTCTCGCCAGATCCAAGATACAGCCGTCCTGTGCACGTGACTGCCATGATTCCTCAAGTCTGAGGATTACTCCCGTACTATCGGAACCGGGGAATCCAATCATACCGACCAAGCCTCCAAGGCTTCCATATGATGATCCCCGCGAGTCAGTCCAGTCGGCTCGACCCCAGTCGACCAACCCATCAAGACCGTGTAGGCGTCCCACGCCTGTCGCCGATGAAACACGGCACTCATCCAATGAACACGACTCTTGATGCAAGTCTCAATAGGACTCTCGATGCCCTGTCTCGAGGTCCTCGACTTGGAACGTTTCAGACCCAACTCTTAATCAGTTGGTTTCATGACCACCATCCAATGCGTGGCCCAACTGCACGAGTTGTTATCCATGGTCTGTGGGCTTTGTTGCGATATAAGTTAAAAACCGTTTTAACAAATGTAAAGTGAGCACAACAAAGTAGGTACCAATAGTGACGAACACTCACTTTATTCATCACATAATAATATTACAATTACATCGAGTTGTATAATAGGTTACAAATCGCCAAACCTATTGGCTTTCTGGTCACCTATTCTAACAATCTCCCACTTGACCTAAAGCCAATCACCCATTGACCTCGAACCTCTTATTCAGATGGTGAGTATGGGCAACTTGCGACATGGGCTTAGCAAGTGGATCCGCTATGTTTTCTGCGGAGCTGACTCGGTCCAACCGAACGTCACTCCTGCTATCCATCTCTCTAAGTAGATGGTAGCGTCTAAGAATATGCTTGGATCGTGATGAGATCTCGGTTCCTTTGCTAGCGCTATCGCCCCGTTGTTATCATGAAAGATAATTACAGGCTTAGCAATGCTAGGTACTACATCCAACCTTTGGATGTAGCTCATCAACCAAACCACTCCTTAGCAGCTTCCGAAGCTGCTATGTATTCAGACTCTGTGGTGGAGTCCGCCGTGGTAGCCTGCTTGGAACTCTTCCAAGCAACCACGCCACCATTAAGTTTGAATACATAACCAGACTGAGACTTGGCATCATCGTCATCCGACTGGAAGCTAGCGTCGCTATAGCCTTCCAGTATCAACTCTCCACTGCCGTAGATCAAGAACATGTCCTTAGTCCTTTTCAGGTACTTCAAGATAGTCTTGACTGCACTCCAGTGTGCCTCCCCGGCACACGACTGATATCGACTTGTTACGCTCAAAAGCGAAAGCCACATCAGGTCTAGTGCATTGAACAGCATACTGTATGCTGCCTACGGCTGAAGCATAGAGGATGTCCAACATCCGTTTAAGCTCCTCATCAGTCTTAGGAGACTGCTTCTTGGATAACTTAATTCCATGCCTCATTGGAAGGAATCCTCGTTTTGAGTTCTCCATCTTGAATCTCTTCAAGACTTTCTCAATGTACGAGGACTGGGCCATTCCTAACATCCTTTTTAGATCTATCCCTGTAGATCTTGATGCCAAGGATGTAGGATGCCTCGCCCATATCCTTCATGGAGAATTGCGTTGACAACCAAGCTTTAGTGGTACCCAACATCTTAGCATCATTCCCAATGAGCAAGATGTCATCCACGTAAAGCACCAAAAATGCAACTGAGCTCCCACTGATCTTCTTGTATACACAAGGATCGGACTCGTTCTTGATGAAATCATATCCCCGTATGACTTCATCCAAACGTATGTTCCAGCTTCGGGTTTAAACCCCTTTTGGTGGATCTGCTAGGGTCCAAACCTTGTTTGTACCCATCGAGTTCATCTCAGATTTCATGGCCTCAAGCCACTTGTCCGAATCGATGTCCGACATCGCTTCTCCGTACGTCTTTGGATCATTATCCAACTGACAGGTCAGGCCCAGAAATCCATACCTATCAGGTGCATGGGATACTCTGGCCGACCTACGGAGGACTGGAACAATATCAGTGGGAACCACTGGCTCAGATGTCACTGCCGCCTCATGGGGTACCTCACTTGATTCCTCAAGGAGTACCTCATCGCATCGACTATCCGATGGAAAACCTTTTTCCAAGAACACTGCGTTTCGCGAGACAAAAACCTTTTGCTCGGAGGGGATCATAGAAATAATACCCCGCAGTTTCTTTCGGATAGCCGATAAACCTGCATAAACTAGACCTCGAGTCCAGTTTATCTCCCACTAATCTCTTGACATATGCGGGGCAACCCCACACTTTCAAGTATTTGTAGGAGGCAGGCTTGCCATGCCATATCTCATATGGCGTCTGGGATACCCTTTTAGATGGCGCCAAGTTCAAAACTTTGGCCGCCGTCTCAAGAGCGTATCCCCAGAAGGAAAGGGGTAGCTCGGTAAAACTCATCATGGATCGGACCATGTCCAACAAGGGGTCGATTCCTCCTTTCAGACACACCATTAAGCTGCGGTGTTCCAGGAGGGGTCCACTGAGAGAGAATCCCATTCTCTTTTAGATAATCAGTAAACTCACCACTCAAATACTCTTCACTTCGGTCCGACCGAAGGGCTTTGATCTTTCGACCGGTTTGGTTCTCTACTTCAAGTCTGTATTCCTTAAACCTTCCAAAGGCTTCAGACTTGTACCTCATCGGGTAAACATAACCATACCGTGAGTGATCATCGGTAAAGGTTATGAAGTACGAGTACTCACCTCTGGCCTGAGTATTTAGTGGACCACAGACATCTGTATGGATCAAATCCAATAGACCACTGGCTAGCGTACTTTGTCCAACAAAGGGTTTCTTGGTCATCTTTCCCTTTAGACAGGATTCGCAGGTCGGTAGGTTGTCCAAATCGTCTATTTCTAGACTCTTTGAGTCCACCAACCTTCTTATCCTATCTTTAGAGATATGACCTAACCTCGCATGCCATATCTGTGCGTTATTATGATCATCACGTTTTCGTTTGTGTTCTGCAGTCATAATCCAATTAGACTGTTGAAGTATGTACAGACCGTTGACCAATGTACCAAGCAAATGAGAAATACCATCTTTGAAAAAAAAACCGTTTTTATTGATGGTAAATTCATATCCCTCCTTATCAAGGACCGGGATGGAAACAATATTTTTAATCATGCTAGGTATATAGAAACAGTCGTTCAGTACAATCCTAACATGACTACTAATGGCTAACTCTAGTGATCCTACGGCCTCCGCAGCAACGGCCTTGCCATCGCCTAGCCTTAGGATCATCTCATCCTTGGTTAGCCTTCTGCTTCTTTGCAGTGCCTGCAAATCATTGCAGATGTGAGCACCACACCCGATATCCAATACCCATGAAGCAGAATTAGTAATCATATTAACTTCAACCACAAACACACCTGGGTTGGAGAGGAGTTGTGGGCACTCCCTCTTCCAATGCCCTTTCCCTTGGCAATACATGCAGACATCATTTGCCTTGGACCGCTGAGAACCACGGGCCTTCCCTTTCCCTTTGCTCGGTCCAACCGGAGCAACAGGGACGCCCGGAGCGCGAGCAGGGGCCGCAACCGTCTTCCCTTTGCCCTTCTTCCTCTTCCAGCGTCCGGCCCTCTTGCCATTCACCTTGGAGGTCGAAGCCTCTCCTATCAATACCGCCGGCGCCGACTTGTGGGTCGTTGCCTCGTATTGGACTAGCATGTTGATCAACTCATGAATAGACTTCTCAAGTCCATTCATGTTGTAGTTTACAACAAACGGGTCATAGGATGGAGGAAGCGACTGGAGGATTACGTCAATGTACGTGTCATTGTTAAGCCCAGCTTTAAGGTCCTCGAGTTTCTCCACTAGGGAGAGCATCTTGACCCCATGACTCTGTACAGACGCTCCTTCAGCGAGCTTGGTGCCAAAGAATACTTTTGTGGCGGCATATCTAATATGCCTATCCGGAACCGCATAAACCTCGCTCATGCGGAGCATTATGGCGGAGACGTTGTCCAGCCTCTCATACTGCTTCTGGATGTCGTTAGACATTGAAGCCAGTATGATATTGCGTACTTTCCGGTTGTCCTCATGCCATTTCTCGAACGTCAAACGTTCTTCAGGCATGGAACCCTCCGATAAGTCGCTCGGTGGCGGCTCGTCCAAGACGTAGCCTTGGTTCTTGAAACCGAGGACAATCCTCAGGTTTCTCAGCCAGTCCGAGTAGTTCGTTCCGTTGAATTTGTTAGTCTCAAGAATCATGGTTAACGGGTTCTTAGACATATCTACATTAATGAAAATGTAAAGCAGAAATTAGCAGATGATGGTAACATTATTGTTCAAGTTGAAGACTTGGTCTTTTAGTCTTTAACCCTCCCACTATTTATACGAAAGTCCGCCACTCTCAAGCGGAGTTTCGGGAAACCATTTCCTAGTGGGCTTGGGATCCACAAGCGTAATCTCCATGCCCCGCTTTTACGATTCACATGAAGAAGACCTCGTAGGAGATATCCAATATCATTCTCATCCAATGAGATTCCCAAGATATTTTGCCTCACCTATTCGCATGGTTCCGAGGACTCCAAGCGAACCATGTTACTCAGTGTTAGGCCCGACCCATCAACCAAATCATGCCTCAAACTATCGCCCCCCACGACTCGTGAGACAGGGAAACAGCGAGCGCAGTCTTTTTGTTCACAACAATAGTGCAGCTTTCCCCTAGTCCAAGTGTGCCACGACTCGTGAGACCACACTTGGGTAGTGGTAGCTTCCTCACCACATTGCTGTGGATGGAAGGCTCGGACAGACCAAAATACCATTTTGATCCAAGTCCGTTATGGGCCTAATATTTAATTTGGTCCAACCAAATGAGAGTTTGTGTATGACCGAGACCTCATCACATTATTGTGTTTTACCATGCATAAATATCCAATATTTAAAGCGATAAATAAATACGCCGCATGCAGAAAACATAACATACCCCTGTTAGGATGATCACAAGCCCAACCTATGCGACCCACTGAGCCCGCAGTGAGTCTATGGTCTGTCTAGGATGGTCCTAAATTATTACAATAGTAATATACCCATTGTCATTCCAATGGGCCTTGTAGTGCTCTTGTTTCACGCCTTGATGCTCCTCCTTGGGGTCTCCGACTCCAATTGCTTGTTAAAATTGAAACCTCACCAATCCTATCTACTCTCATTACAACTGAAATTAATACATTGGTAATAAGGAAAACAAGCCTTAACATCATGAGGCTGAAAATACGGGAGATGATAGTCCCAAAAACAAGAGGCACGCAGGCCCCACCCAACAGAAAATAAATAAACATTCATTCATCCATACACAAGGTCTAGGCTTTGTGATCATCCCATGTTGATTCCATCAACTCACATAACATAATTATTCCAAATAATCATGCATAAATAACCAATGGATATTCCAAATATCCAAGTGATGTCCAACATCACAAAAGCATAAATATACAAATAATATGCAAAATTCAAATTTTAAATTTAATGGACATTTTAAACAATGCATCCAATGCATGTATTAATCACAAATTAATTAAGCAAATTTAATCCAAGGAATAATCCAATTATTCCAAAATCCAAAATGCAAAATTAACATATTTTCAGAATATTGTGCAGAAAATACAGAAAATCGAATTTTCCGGAAAAAGTCAAAAAAACGGCACAAAACGGCCCAGCCGTTGTGCTGGCCGGCCGCCCGCGCGCACAGGGCAGCGCGCGCGCGCTGTGCCGCGCGCTGGCCCTCGGCCAGCAGCGGCCGGCTGCGCACAGCGCGCGCGCGCGCCCCTGCGCGCGCGCCTGTGCGCAGCGTCCGCGCGCATGGCGCGCGCGCAGGCGCCCGCCTGCGCGCGGCCACTGCCGGCCCGACCAAATTTTTTTTTTTTTTTTTTGTTTTTCAAAACTGTTTCAGCACAATAAAATTAATATTATTCTGAAAATAAGCATGCAATTTTAGATCCAATCTAACAAAATTAAGCATGCCAAAAGTCCATTAAATCCAAACAATTGAATCATCATATTATTCATATATTTATGTAATCTAACATGCCAATAAAGCCGTTTAAAAGCAAGTAGACCATGCCAAACACATAGATCTATGCCCCTTACATCGAACCGGGCTCTGATACCACTTGAAGGACAAGCGGATCCGCCCGGGAGCGCGAGCGGAAGCGAGAAAGCGTGGAATAAGTGCGTAAATTTAAATCAAATTCAAAATACGCAAATCCCAAGGGGTGTACCCTTGGGTGCTCAACCGGGCGTTCGATGTAGGATGTGTAAATATTAAAACATATATTTAAACACATAGGGCATAGATATACAAATGAAATCAATCAAAGCGTAATAAACCGTTACCTTTGATTGTTTAGCGTATGCTCCCGGCTACTAGCGTTGTTCCTTCTCCGGAATGCTCACGAAATCCAAACGTATGGATTCTCCAAAGGTGATCCACACCACACCGGAAGAAACACACGTTCTTCTTGCTAGAAAAGAACGGGTTTAGGAAGGAATCGGTTTAAGAGAAGAACACTATGAATTAGTGTTCTCTTAAACTTACTTTGTTCTTCTTCTTGATTCAAAATCAAGTGAAGAACACAAGTGTAAGAGAGAGAGGGAGCACGAAAATTGAGAGAGAGGAGAGGATTTTTTTTTTTTTTTTTTTCTTCTCTTTTTCCTAGAAAAAGATGAATAATGAATCACTTATGCTAGGTGTTGTATATTCTAATATATATACATAATTAATGTGATTATTGGAATGTGTCTAGGTTCATCCAAGGATGTCTAGATTCATTCCAATCAATCACCATCAATTCTTCAATCAAGCCTACCAAAATTTATGGTATGATCAAATCATACCAAAAGGGAAGAGCTTGATTGGAGTTGATTTGTCTCTTTCCAAAAGAGACAAGTCAACATACCACCTAGCATGAAACATGGCTGACTTTGCTTCCTCCAAGGGAGCATGTCGGCCATATTTAATTAAGGGAAGAAGTCCAACTTCTTCCTATTCCAAATTAGGAATTATTTCTCCTCTCGGGTATAATTTAACGGACCGGGTTTTATCGTAATCCAATTACGACGATCCCAATATTAAATCCAATTTAATGTCCACTTAAATTATTCCCGTTGATCTTTTAATCCAATTAAAAGATCCAACGTCTCAACATCTCAACTTTCCATATTTAATCGAAAATCCAATTTACCGATTAAATGAAAGCCCGATACAATATCGGCCCGTCCATCCAATGGACTTTCCCTTAAGTAATCCAATTACTTATTTTATCCTTCGAGATTGACTCCAAGTTGATCTCTCAACCTCCTCGGTGATTTGTGTGTGACCCTTTAGGTTCACCCTCAGCTAGACTTGGGCCCGTGTCCCACAAGGGCCCGTTACCATGGGTGGCCGTCTAGCAACGGTCCATGGCACTAGAGACTAGGTGAATTGGCGTGAACATTTAGGCGCCGATTCCGTACGGGTACGATCCTTCCGTCTACCGTCTCCCGGCCTTAGTCTAGGGTATGGAATTGGGCGTCGGTTCCCATCCTTGACTAGGCATCTATGCTTAATACTCGAGACCACGTATGCTTCATTGCGTCGACACAGGAAACCATTCCCTATTCGACCAACCACTGTGGCCACAGCTTCAAACAGCATGAACGTGTCTCCGAGTGCATAGGAGATACCTCTGTCACATACTGACAGGGGACGGATCCTCTTCTTGGAATCCACCGTCCTCGCTACACATTCCGACTGCACTGGACAAGGCTTATAATGATCATCTTACAGAATGATCACCTCTCGCCAGATCCAAGATACAGCCGTCCTGTGCACGTGACTGCCATGATTCCTCAAGTCTGAGGATTACTCCCGTACTATCGGAACCGGGGAATCCAATCATACCGACCAAGCCTCCAAGGCTTCCATATGATGATCCCCGCGAGTCAGTCCAGTCGGCTCGACCCCCAGTCGACCAACCCATCAAGACCGTGTAGGCGTCCCACGCCTGTCGCCGATGAAACACGGCACTCATCCAATGAACACGACTCTTGATGCAAGTCTCAATAGGACTCTCGATGCCCTGTCTCGAGGTCCTCGACTTGGAACGTTTCAGACCCAACTCTTAATCAGTTGGTTTCATGACCACCATCCAATGCGTGGCCCAACTGCACGAGTTGTTATCCATGGTCTGTGGGCTTTGTTGCGATATAAGTTAAAAACCGTTTTAACAAATGCAAAGTGAGCACAACAAAGTAGGTACCAATAGTAACGAACACTCACTTTATTCATCACATAATAATATTACAATTACATCGAGTTGTATAATAGGTTTACAAATCGCCAAACCTATTGGCTTTCTGGTCACCTATTCTAACAGTAGACATCGATAAGAAATTTGGGATTCGATGGGCCAGGGATCACCATCGTTAGGAACATATACTCAGACTTCATGCACATTCCCGGTGGGAGATTGTACGGTGTAAGTATCACGGGCCAACATAAGTAAGTTTTGCCATACTGACCGTGCGGTGCAAACCCATCCGTGCACAACCCAAGTCTAACATTCCTCGGTTCACCTGCAAAATCAGGATACGTCTGGTCAAAATGCTTCCAAGCCTCTGCATCCGACGGATGACACATGGATCCTTCCTCCGTTTGATGGCTCGCATGCGAAGTCATATGCTCTGTTGTGACCTCCGACGCATACAACCTCTGCCATAAACCCTTTCATACACAAATCAAAATTTACCTCGTCTGGTGTTTTGAACTGTTCATTTTTGCACTTCCGGCAGGGACACTTAATTTTGTCCCCGTCCATATATGCACGCTGAGACTGGGCCCATTCTAAAAATGTTGTAACACCATCCTCAAACTCCGGCGTCACACCCAAGACGTCTCGATCATACATCCATTTCCTCAACTATCTTAACATGATTGGTCCTACGTATAATTCACAACAACAATTAAATGACGAGAGTAAATTTTATATATATATATATGAAAAAATAACAGAATTTGGCATACTTGCCTGAGCAAAACACCTATCAATATCAATCCAAAATTCGCGCTCGGTAGTTGATATGTTCGATTTTCCGTATAAAGAATCAAGGGGGGGAGTTACAAATACAAAATGAGTTGGAGAGTAAGTATAAGAACAATGACAAAGAAGGGGAACATATATATAGAAAATATTGGAACGGTCATTGGAATACTATTTGGAACACAAAACTAGCCGTTAAAATATAGCCGTTGTTCCAGCTTTAGGAACGGTCTCAAGAAAGGTAACAGGAACGGTAAAGATACCGTTGTAATATACCAGTTAGCGCATATTAGGAACGGTATCAGGCACAACAAAAATGAACCTTTCCTACTTGGAGTACATTTTGGACCGGTACTTGTAACACAGTTTCACTTACTATATACCCGTAATTTGGAACGGTAATTGCATCACATTTTTTCCCATGGCATAAAATGGCCTCTTGTAGGACTACATATTGGAACGGTCAGCCAACCGATCCAAAATTAACACGGTCTTTGGAACACATACAGTAACGGTCAGTGTTCTCGGTCGGCCTACCGTTTCAAATCTCACACATGTGTTCCAAATTGAGGTCCAAAATATATCAGGTCCCATTTACGAACGGTTATAGGTGTACAAATTGGCACGCTATTTTTGGCACTCTAATAGGGACGGTCCGACCGTTCCTATCAATTTGTATTACAATTAGCACGACTCTGACGTCATCAACGGTTTACCGTTCCACAACCGTTCCTACGTGGAACGGTAACTGGAACGGTCATACCTTACCGTTCCTATTCCCGCATTTTTTTGTAGTGTACGTAATATATTTATTTCATAAATTTTAAATTTATGAAAACATTATGATATTTGTATTGGGATAAGATCTCACTACTTCACGGAATTATGTAAAATTTCAACTGATTGTGTAAATTCTTAGTTAAGGTTTTACATCTCCTGATACATGTATTTTAGAAAATATATATTCTTAATCAACATTTTTATATATATAGTTCATATTTTCACTACAAAAAAATAATTTTATAATATCGGCTTTTGTAACGGACACATTAATAATTTGGAATAATTTTTAAACATTTATAACATCTTTTGTAATGGCCATCCATCTGCAGCTTATTTTGGAGTTACAAAAAATTTGTAACGGTTTAGCTGAAGGTCGTTACAATTTGTAACGGCTCTTAGACCGGCTTGCAGAGACCGTTCCAATGCTTGAACGGATGGAGAAAAATGAGTTTGGACCTGTTTTGGAAGGGTCAATTTAAATTTGTTATATTTATTTTTGGAACGACCATTGTAATACACGCAATAATGGGTTGGCTTCCGCTTTGGAACGGTTGTTTGCATTATTTTTGTAACGACCTGTCATTATCTTGTAACAACTTTATTTCGGTATTTGTAATTAGTTTTTTCAAAACGTTTGTAACGGCTTGTGTAACACTTTGCTTGAACGTGGGTATTAGTTTTGTAACAGCGTTTGTTACTATTTTCATTTTGTTTTTGTATCATTCTTGGGCCGGCTTTTTTTAAAATGGATAAGAGTCTTATGCATGATCTTTGGAATGGCTTTGTAATTCGCTGATGTGTGAAAGATTGAAAAAACCGTTATAAAAGCCGTTACAAGATTAAACTTTATACTTTGTTTTATTTAATTTAGTTTTAATTTTTTATTTAATATTAATGTTTTGTATAAATAAAGTATTGAATTATTTATTATATATATGTAAATGTGAAATATTATATAAAAAAAATAATAATATAGCAAGAAAATAAAAACAATTTAAAAGAAAACAAAAAATATTGTTTAAACATTGTATTTTTACCAAAAAAAAAATCGTAAACTAAATGAGGTTCCCATCGACAATGTCTTCTGAAGGACAAGCGGATCAGCCCGGGAGCGCCGAGCGGAAGCGATGTATAAAAAGATTGCATATATAAAGCAATAAATGCATATTATCAAGATCCCAAAGGGTGTACCCTTAGGTGCTCAACCGGGCGTTCGATGTAGAATATGATAATAAAACGATATATATATCATATAGAGCATAGATAATCCATAAAACGGGTACCTCTTCATGTGCAAGTGTATATAAATTCTTGAGGTTTTTGATTTTCTAATAAACAGGTAGGGGTCCGACTAACCCCCCGTCACGGCACTGACGGCTTAGATAAAAAAAAAATAGATAATTCATAAAAGAAACTACAAGAGTGTAAACTAAATATTACCTTGTAGCTTTCTTCCTTGCATGGCTACGAGCGTTGTTCCTTGCCCGGAAAAGTTCACCAAGTTCAAATGTATGAACTCTCTAACGAAGTCCACATCACACCGGGAGTGATCTCGTTTCTCTTGCTAGAGAAAAAACGGATGTAAGAGGATATGATCCCAGAAGATACAACACTATTATGTTAGTGTTTCTTCTTGATCTAAAATGGTTCTTCAAAATGATCCAAGATCAATGAAGAACAAAAAGGGTAGTACATGTGTGTTAGAATAGGTGACCATATAGTCAATCTTGGCGGGCAAAATGTAACCTATGTCTAGACAATTTCAGTGTTTTGATAAATTAATTAATGATTAAAGAAGTGAATTCATTTTGCATTACTTTGTTTGCGTTCACTTTAATCTGCATTACGTATCTGTTCATTACGCGAACAAAGCTCGTGGGCTGAAAACATGTTTCGAGGATTGGGACTACGCTTGGAGGTAGGTCCATGAAATCAGTCCCGCCGAATCAGTCCGGAAATCTCCAAGTCAAGGAATCTCGAAAATGGGTACCGAGATTCCCCTTGAGACTTGCACTAAGCATCTGTTGTCGTATTTCATCAACGGGGGATGAGGGTCGTCCAAGCAGTGTTAGTGGGTTAGCCTGCTAGGGAGCAGCTGACTGAGGTGACTCGTGGGAACCGTCTTACGGAGGACCTTGAGTAGGGTCGGCTAGGTATGACGTGTGTTTCCTGTTCTAACGGTATAGGTCAAGTCCTTTGACTTGAGGAACTGCTGAGTTTACCTGTATATCAGGTCTGTATCTTAGATATGGTGAGAGATTGCCGAGAAGCACTTGTGTAGTCATAAGCCATGTCTAGTGCAGCTCTGGTGTGCAAAGTGACAGTAGTTTCCAAGAAAGGATCTGTCTCCTGTCAAAGGCATTGACAGTTCAGTCTCACGTATGCTCTATGTCTTGTCCCTAAAATCTGTGGCCACAGTAACTGAACAGAAGGGAAGGTTTCCCTTGCAGTGTTTTGTAAGGACAGACCGACACTTAGGTCTAAAATGGGTACCTGCATTTTCCGTGCCCTAGACCCTAAGTGGTGAGACCGTAGACAGAAGGACGACTGTACTGTTAGACCCTAAATGTTCATCCCCGAATATTCACTTAGTCTCTAGTGCCATGGACCGTTGCTAGATGGCCACCCATGGTAATGGACGGATACTAGGAATCCGACCAAGTCTAGCTGAAAGGTGAACCTAAAGAGTCACACACAATCCACACACACTAACTATTTAATTTAGAAATTAAATATTGGAGAAAAAGGAATGATTAAATTGGATTTTATCGGGTCCTTTATTTTCTTGGAGAATTAATTCCTTTTATTTGATAAAAGGGATTAATCTAATAAATTAGATTTAGGGTTAATTACATTTAGACCCCCTCTGAAAATGCATAATTACACTTTCCCCCAAAAAAGTTTTGAAATTACATTTACACCCCCTCTAAAAATTTTTTGTTTACACTTGACCTCCATTTGTTAAAGTTTGGGCAGAACTGTTCATTTCAACAAAAATAATTACATAAATTTTTAATTTTACCTCTCATTTAACATTCTCGTGCAATAATTTTGTACTTATAAGGAAAAAATATAATAATATTGGTCTCACTCCATACATATACGTTACACTTATCCTCTTATAAGTACAAAAAATATATATGAGAATGTTAAATGATGGGAAAAATTGAAAATTTGTGTAATTATTTTTGTTGACGTGAACATTTTTCGTCCAAACTCTAACGGATGGGGATCAGGTGTAAACAGAGAATTTTCGGAGGGGTGTGTAAGTGTAATTTCAAAACTTTTTTGGGGGAAAGTGTAATTATGCATTCTCAGAGGGGGTGTAAGTGTAATTAACCCTTAGATTTATTAGAAATTAATTTAATGGGCCTAGAATAAATATTTATATTTATTATATTTATTTATTTGGGCTTTGGAATATTTAAATAGGTTTTAAATATTCCATTAAATTAAATTAATGGTTGAGATGGAAAGGGAGAGATGGATGGCTAGGATTAATTTGACTAGGTCCAAATCCTAGTCAAAATAGTCTTCTTTAGAGTTGGAGTTTAAAGAGGATTAAACTCCTCCTCTATAAATAGTACTAGCACCTCACTATTTGAAAAAAAGTGATGAAATTCCAACACACACACACACACACACACAATTTCGGCTCTCCCTCTCATCCGCCCACTCTCTCTCTCACAAGAAAATACTTTTCTTGTTCTTTTGTTCTTGGAACAATCGAACTTAGGAGATTTAATACCGTTAACTAATAACGTGTGATTAATTCATCCTCTCCAAAATACTTGTTCGTTCGCTAGCACGACGTGCAAGATACGTGGGTGGATTGCGTGTTACTGTTTGGAGAGTCTCAAACACGAGAATTGGTGCAAAACGTAGAACAACGCGAGTACCGGTTAGAAGACGAAAACGACAATCGGTCCTTCCGTCTGTTGTCTCCCGATCATTAGTCTAGGGCATAGAATTGGGTGTCAGTTCCCATCCTTGACTGGGCGTCTATGCTTAATAATCGAGACTAGCATGTCTCATTGCATCAACACAGGAAATCATTTCCTGTTCAATCAACCACTATGGCCACAGGTTTAAGTAGCTTGAACGTGTCTTTGAGTGCATAGGAGATACTCTGTCACATACTGAGAAGGGACGGATCCTCTTCTTGAAACCCACCGTCTTCGCTACACATCCTGACTGCACTTGACGATGCTTACAATGATCATCTTACAGAATGACCATCTCTCGCTAGATCTATGATACAACCATCGTGTGCATGTGGCTGCCATGGTTCCTCAAGTCTGAGGACTACTCCTGTACTATACCGAGGAAATCCAGTCATACCATCCAAGCCTCCAAGGCTTCCATACGATGATCCCCGCGAGTCAGTTCAGTAGGCTCGACCTCGATCGACCAAACCACCAAGATCGTATAGGCGTCCCACGCCTGTCGCCGATGAAATACGGCACTCATCCAATGAGTACGACTCTTGGTACAAGTCTCTATAGGACTCTCAATGCCCTGTCTCGATGTCCTCGACTTGGAATGTTTCAGACCCAACCCTTATCAGTTGGTTTTCATAACCACCATCCAATGCGTGACCCAACTGTATAAGTTGTTAATCATGGTCTGTGGATTTGTTGTGATATATGTAAAACAACATTTAACATATGGAAAATGAGCACAACAAAGATAGTACCGATGTTAATGAACACTCGTTTTTTTCATTACATAATATTACATTACATCAAGTTGTCAAACAAGTTACAAAATGCCAAATCTATTGGTTTTATGGTCACCTATTCTAACAATCTCCCACTTGACCTACAGCCAATCACCCATTGGCCTCAAACCTATCTTATCCAGACACAAGATGTCATCATTCCCATTCGCCCATATCCTTCATAAAAAATATGTTGACAACCAAGCTTTAGTGGTTCCCAACATCTTAGCATCATTCCCAATGAGCAAGATGTCATCTGCGTAAAGCACTAAGAACGCAACAGAGCTCCCACTGATCTTCTTGTATACACAAGGATCAGACTTGTTCTTAATGAAATCATATCCCCGTATGATTTCATCCAAATGTATGTTCCACCTTTGAGAAGCTTGTTTGAGGCCATAGATGGACCTTTGGAGACGACAGACCTTCTGCTCTTCTCCAACAGATGTGAAACCTGTCGGTTGATCCATATAGATCTCTTCCTCTACGAAACTGTTAAAGAAGGCGGTTTCACGTCCATTCTGCCATATTTCATAGTCATACCATGTTGCTATACAAGCAGTATCCAAATGGATTTAGCCATTTTCTATGGGAGAGTAGGTTTCCTCAAAAATCGACCCCGGGTCATTGAGTGTAACTTTTCGCCACAAGCCTGGCATTGAAGGTTGTAACCTCCCCATCAGCTCCAAGCTTACGTTTGTGGATCTATTTACACCCTACGAGTTTTACTCTTTTGGGTGCGTCCACTAGGGTTTCCAAACCTAGTTTGCATCCATCGAGTCCATTTTGGATTTCATGCCTCAAGCCACTTATCCGAGTCGATTGTCCGACATCGCTTCTCAGTACGTCTTTGGATCATTATCAAATTGATCGGTCAAGCCCAGAAATCCATACCTATCAGGTTGTTGGGCACTTTGGCTGACCTACAAAGGACTGGAACATTATCAGTGGAAACTACAGGCTCAGATGCCACTGCTGTCTCATGGGGCATCTCACTTGATTCCTCAAGGAGTACCTCATCTCGTCGACTATCCGATGGAAAATCGGTTTCCAAGAACACCGCATTCCGCGAGATAAAAACCTTTTGGTCGGAGGCATCATCAAAATAATACCCCGTAGTTTCTTTTGGATATCCACGAACCTGCATAAACTAGACCTGGAGTCCAGTTTATCTCCCGCTAATATCTTGACGTATGCGGGGCTACCCCACACTTTCAAGTATTTGTAGGAGGTTGGCTTGCCATGCCATATCTCATATGGTGTTCGTAATATAATTTTAGATGACACCATGTTCAAAATTTTGACCGCCGTCTCAAGAGCATATCCTCAAAAGGACAAGGGGAGTTCGGTAAAAACTCATCATGGATCGAACCATATCCAACAAGGTCCGGTTCCTCCTTTTGCATACACCATTCAACTGTGGTGTCCAGGAGGAGTCCACTGAGACAGACTTCCATTCTCTTTTAGATAATCAGTGAATTCACCACTTAAATACTCTCCACCTTAGTCCGACTGAAGGGCTTTGATCTTACGACCGATTTCGTTCTCTACTTCAAGTCTGTATTGAAAGCTTAGGGTAGGCGTGTGGATCCTCCCGGGAGGAGCGCGAATGCGAAAGCGCGGTATAAAATATAATTGCAAAATTTAAAGCATGTTAATACAACAATTAAAACTACACGTTCAAGGGGTGTTCCCTTGAACCTCCCGGGCATTCGGTGTATATCATGACTAAAATAAACAACATACAAAAATCATGGAGGCCATAGGGTTGTAGAAATCGAAACCAACAAAATGTAAAACCTACCCAGTTGTCGTTTTGTCTTCAAACCGCTACTTGCGTTGTTCCCCATTTTGCACCAAGATCTCGAATGAGACCCTCTAAATCGTACACGCAATCTGCCCACGTATCTTGATCACTGTGCTAGCAAAAAATCAAGTGTATATAATTACAGAGGATGATCGACCAAAACTTTATGAATTAACGTGATCAATCCTCCTTAGGTTCAATTGTATAAAACAAAAGAACCAAGACGATTTTTCTTGGAAAAAGGGGAGTTGTCAAGAGAGAGGGAGAGGAGTGTGTGTGTGTGTGTGTGTGTTAAATTTTCATCATCTTTTCTAAAGTGAATTCCTAGGAGTATTTATAGAGGAGGAATCCCATTCCTCTCAAACTCCAACTTTAGAACTTTACTTTGACTAGGATTTTGACTAGGTCAAAATCCTAGTCAAACTAGGTCTTGCATTGGTCAAATCAATCCTAGCCATTCATCTCTCCCTTTAATCCCAATCATCCATTTAATGGAATATTTAAATCCTATTTAAACAATCCATGGGCCCATAAAAAAATAATATTTATTTTGAGCCCATGTAATTAATTTCAATAAATTCAATTTATTAGTTTAGTTAAATTCCTTTTAATCTAATTTAAAGGAATCAACATCCCAAGAAAAATTAGAACCGATTAAATCCAATTTAATCATTCTACCTCTCCAAATCTAATTCTAAATTAAATACCTTATGTGTGCGGATTGTGTGTGACTCCTCTAGGTTCACCTTCAATTAGACTTGGTCGAACCCCCAATCATCCTATGATAGGAATCCATCCGTTATCATGGGTGGCCGTCTAGCAACGGTCCATGGCACTAGAGACTAGGTGAATATGTGGTGTGAACATTTAGGCTCTACATCATATTTATCATTCCATCTATGTCTCACCACTTGGGGTCTAAGGCACGGAAACGTAAGTACCCATCTTGGACCTAAGTGTTGGCTCGTCCTCACTACACGTCGTCGGGGATCCATCCCTTCTGTTCAGTTACTGTGGCCACATATTCAGGGACGAGTCTCAGAGTATAGCGAGACGCAACTGTCAGCAGTGTGACAGGAGACAGATCCTCTCTTGGAATCTACTGTCACGCTGCACATCTTGATTGTACTAGATAGGGCTTATGACTACTCAGTAACTATGACTTGGCCATTTCTCGCCATACCTAAAATACAGGAACGGTGTGCACTTGAAAAAAGTAATCCCACAAGTCCAAGGATCAACTTGTATAGTTTGAAATCGGGAACTCAAGTCATACCTAACCAACCCTACTCAAGGTCCTCCGAAAGGTGGTTCCCGCGACTCACCTCAGTTAGCTGCCACCTAGCTAGGTGACCCCACTAACACTGCATGGACTAGACTGGTCACCCATCGATGAAACATGACAGCAGATGCTTAGTGCAAGTTTCAAGTGGATTCTCATACCTTTTATCGAGATTCCTTGACTTGGAGATTTTCAGACTGATTCGGCGAAACTGATTTTCATGAACCTACCTCCAAGCATAGTTCCAATTTCCCGAAATGTGATTTCAGTCTGTGGGCTTGTTTGTGCAGTGAACAGTTATAAAAGCAGTAAAGTGAACACAGACAAAGTATAAGTACCAGATCAACATAACTTTCTTATTCATCTCAGTTTATTTTAAAACTCTGAAATTGTTCAAACATAGGTTACATTTGGCTAATCAAATTGGCTATGATGGTCACCTATTCTAACAATCCCCCTACTTGACCTTAAAGCCAATCGCCCATATGTCTAATCCCCATCTTCTCAAGATGTTGCATATGAGCAGTTTGCGACATAGGCTTTGTCAGCGGATCTGCTATGTTGTCTGCTAAGTTGACTCGGTCCATCTGGACGTCACCTCTTCCTACCATTTCCTTCAAAAGGTGGTAGCGTCTAGAATGTGCTTGGATCGGGGATGGGATCTCGTTTCCTTTTCTTGCGCTATGGCTCCGTTGTTATCGCAGAAGATAACTACGGGTTCCGCAATGCTAGGCACCACACCCAAACTCTTGGATGTAGTTTCTCATCCAAACCGCTTCTTTGGCAGCTTCTGAAGCTGCTATGTATTCGGCCTCACTAGTGGAATCAGCCGTGGTTGCTTGCTTGGAACTTTTCCATGCACCTCCATTGAGCCTGAACACATATCCTGACTGAGACTTGGCATCGTCATCATTCGCCTGGAAGCTAGCATCGCTAAAGCTTTCCAGGATCAGCTCTCCATTGCCATAGACCAAGAACATTTCCTTAGTCCTCCTCAAGTACTTAAGGATGCTCTTGACTGCATTCCAATGTGCATCCCCTGCACAAGACTGATATCTGCTCGTTACACTGCCATAAGCAATGTTAGATCTCGTGCAATGGACGGCATATTGGATGTTTCCTACGACAGAAGCATAGGGGATGCCTTTCATCCTTTCAAGTTCCTCATGAGTATTAAGAGACTGTTTCTTGGACAACTTGATCCCATGCCTCATGGGAAGGAAACCTCGTTTGGAGTTATCCATACGAAACCTTTTCAGGATTTTCTCCATGTATGAGTTTTGGGCTAATCCTAACATTCTTCTAGATCTATCCCTGGCGATCTGGATGCCAAGAATGTAGGAGGCATCACCCAAATCCTTTATAAAAAAATTGAGTGGATAACCATGCTTTTATGTTACTCAACATTCTAACGTCATTACCTTATGAGTAGAATGTCATCCACATAAACACTAGGAACACTACGGAGCTCCCACTAACCTTCTTGTATACACAAGGGTTGGGTTTGTCATTCTTGATTGAAGTCGTAACCTCGTATGACTTCATCGAAGCGAATGTTCAAATCCGGGATGCTTGTTTTGAGGCTATAAATGGACTTCTGGAGACGAAAGAGTTTCTGCTCTTCTCCGGCGACCGTGAATCCTTCCGGCTGATCCATGTAGATTCTTCCTCAATGAAACCGTTGAGAAAAGCCATTTTCACGTCCATCTGCCATATTTCATGGTCATACCATGCTGCTATGGCCAGCAGGATTTGAATGTAGTAGAAATAAAAAACAACAAAATGTAAAACCATACCGGTTGTCGCTTTGTCTTCGAACCGCTACTTGCGTTGTTCCCCGTTTTGCACCAAGATCTCGAATTGAGACCCTCTAAATCGTACACGCAATCCGCCCATGTATCTTGATCCCCGTGCTAGAGAAAAATCAAGTGTATATAATTTAGAGAGGATGGATCGACCAAACGTTATGAATTAACGTGATCAATCCTCCTTAAGTTCAATTGTATAAAACAAAAGAACCAAAATAATTTCGCTTGGGAAAAAGGGGAGTGATCGAGAGAGAGGGAGAGGAGTGTGTGTGTGTGTGTGTGTGTGTTGAATTTTCATCATCTTGTCTTAAAGTGAATTCCTAGGAGTATTTATAATGGAGGAATCCCATTCCTCTCAAACTCCAACTTTAGAACTTTACTTTGACTAGGATTTTGACCTAGTCAAAGTCCTAGTCAAACTAGGCCTTGAATTGGTCAAATCAATCCTAGTCATTCATCTCTTCCCTTTAAATCTCAACCATCCATTTAATGAATATTTAAATCCTATTTTAAAGTCCATGGGGCCACAAAAAAATAATATTTATTTTAAGCCCATGTAATTAATTCCAATAAATCCAATTTATTAGTTTAGTTAAATTCCTTTTAATCTAATTTAAAGGAATCAACATCCCAAGAAAAATTAGAACCGATTAAATCCAATTTAATGGTTCTACCTCTCCAAATCTAATTCAAAATTAAATGCCTTATGTGTGTGGATTGTGTGTGACTCTTTAGGTTCACCTTTATCTAGACTTGGTCAAACCCACAATCATCCTATGACAGGAATCCGTCCATTACCATGGGTGGCCATCTAGCAACGGTCCATGACACTAGAGACTAAGTGAATATGTGGTGTGAACATTTAGGCTCTACAGTACATTTATACTTCCATCTATGGTCTCACCACTTATGGTTTAGGACACGAAACGTAGGTACCCATCTTGGACCTAAGTGTTGGCTCGTCCTCACTAAATGTCGCCGAGGATCCCTCTCTTATGTCAGTTACTGTGGCCACAGATTCATGACGAGTCTCATAGTTATAGTGAGACGCTACTGTCAGTGCTGTGACAGGAGACACGATCCTCTCTTTGAAATCTACTGTCACGCTGTACATCTTGACTGCACTAGATAGCGCTTATGACTACTCAGTAACTATAACTTGGAAATCTCTCACCATACCTAAGATACAGGCATGGTGTGCAGGTGAAAACAGTAATCCCTCAAGTCCAAGGATCAACTTGTACCGTTTGGAACCGGGAACTCAAGTCATACCTAACCTTACTCAAGGTCCTCCGAAAGACGGTTCCCGCGAGTCACCTCAGTCAGCTTCCACCTAGCTAGCTAACCCACTAACACTGCATGGACGAGCCTCATCACCCATTGATGAAACACAACAACAGATGCTTAGTGCAAGTCTCAAGTGCATTCTCGATACCCTTTCTCGAGATTCCTTGACTTGAAAATTTTCAGACTGATTTGGCGAAACTGATTTCATGAACCTACCTCCAAGCGTAGCTCCAATTTCCTGAAATGTGATTTCAGTCTGTGGGCTTTGTTTGTGCAGTGAACAGTTATAAAAGCAGTAAAGTGAACACAGACAAAGTATAAGCTAGATGAACATCACTTTCTTTCATCTCATATTATTAAAACTCTGAAATTGTTCAGACATAGGTTACATTTGGCCAATTTAATTGGCTTCATGGTCACCTATTCTAACATGTATTCCTTAAACCTTCCAAAGGCTTTAGACTTGTACCTTATCAGGTAAACATAACTATACCGTGAGTGATCATCGGTAAAGGTTATGAAGTACGAGTACCCACCTCTTGCTTGAGTATTGAATGGACCATAGACATCTGTATGGATCAAATCCAACAGACCGTTGGCTGGTGTGCTTTGTCCAACAAAGGGTTTCTTGGTCATTTTTCCATTTAGACAGGACACGCAGGTTGGTAGGTTGTCCAAATCATCTATTTCTAGACTCTTTGAGTCCACCAACCTCTTTATCCTATCTTTATAGATATGACCTAACCTTGAATGTCATATCTATGCGTTATCTTGATTATCGTGTTTGCATTTGTGTTCTGCAGTTATAATCCAATTAGACTATTAAAGTATGTACAGACTGTTTACTAGTGTACCAAGCAGATGAGACACACCATCATTGATAATATAAAAACCACTTTTATTGATGGTGAAAGAATAACCCTCCTTGTCCAGGACGGGTATACATACAATATTCTTTATCATGCTAGGTACATAGAAAACAATCATTCAGTACTTTCCTAACATGACTACTAATTGCTAACTCTACTGACCCTACAGCTTCTGCAGCAACGGCCTTGCCATCGCCTAGCCTCAGGATCATTTCATCCTTAGTTAGCTTTGTTTCTTTGCAGCACCTGCAAATCATTGCAGATGTGCGCACCACATCCGATATCCAATACCCAAGAAGCAGAATTAGTTATCATGTTTACTTCAACCACAAACATACCTGGATTGCAGAGGAGTTTCGGGCACTCTCTCTTCCAATGCTCCTTTCCTCGTCAATGCATGTAGACATCATTTGCGTTAGAATGTTGAGAACCATGGGCCTTCCCTTTCCCTTTGACCATTCCCGCTGGGGCAACAGGGGCACTGGAGCGCGAGCAGTGGCTGCAACTGCCTTCCCCTTTCCCTTCTTCCTCTTCTAGCGTCAGGCCCTCTTGTCATTTTCCTTGGAGATCGAAGCCTCTCCTATCAATACTGACGGCGTAGACTTGTGGGTCGTTGCCTATTATTGGACCAGCATGTTTATCAATTCATGAATGGACTTCTCAAGTCCGTTCATGTTGTAGTTGACAAACAAACGGGTCACAGGACGGAAGAAGCGACTGAAGAATCACGTCAATGTATGTGTCATTGTTAAGCCCATATTTTAGGTCCCGGAGCTTCTCCACTATGGATAGCATCTTGACCCCATGACTTGGTACAGAAGATCCTTCAGGTAGCTTGGTGCCAAGAATGCTTTTGTGGCGGCATACCTAATATGCCTATCCGAAACTGCTTAAACCTCATTCATGCGGAGCATTATGGTGGAGCAGTTGTCCAGCCTATCATATTGCTTCTGGATATCGTTAGACATCGAAGCCAATATGATACTGCATGCTTTTCGGTTGTCTCATGCCATTTCTCGAACGTCAAATGTTCTTCTGGCGTCGACTCCTCCGGCAAGTCGCTCGGCAACGGCTCATCCAAGACGTAGGCTTGGTTCTCGAAATCGAGGAGAATCTTCAAACTAGGTCGTGCCATTGAATTTATTGGTCTCTAGTACCATATTTAAGGGATTCTTAGACATATCTACATTTATAAAAATGTAAAGTAGAAATTAGCAAATTATGGTAATATTACAGTTCAAGTTGAAGACATGGTCTTTTAGTCTTTAACCCTCCCACAATTTCTATGAGAGTCCACCACTCTCAAGTGGAGTTTCGGGAAACCATTTTCTAGTGGGCTCTGGATCCATAAGCGTGATCTCCATGCCTTGTTTTTACGATTCACATGAAGAAAACCTCATGGGAGATATCCAATATCATTCTCATCCAATGAGATTCCCAAGATATTTTGCCTCACCTATTCGATCCAAGTCCATTTTGGGCTTAATATTTTATTTGGTCCAACCAAATGAGAGTTTGTTTTGATAATGGACGAGACCTTATCACATTAAGTGTCTTCGCATGCATAAATATCCAATATTCATAAAGTGAAAAATAAATACGCCGCATGCAAATAAACATAGCATGACCCCTGTTAGGATGATCACAAGTCCAACCTATGCGACACACTGAGCCCGCAGTGAGTCTATGGTCTGTCTAGGGTGCTCCTACACTATTACAAAGTAATCAACCCATTGTTATTCCAATGGACCTTGTGGCTCTTCTTGTTTTATGCCTTGATGTATCACCTTTGGCCTCCGACTCCGTGGGCTTGTTATTATTACAAAAAAATGAAACCTCACCAAATATTCTAACTACTCTCATTACATTGGAATAGTAATACATGGAAAGAGGAAACAAGCAAGCCTTGACATCATGAGGTGAAAAATGGGAGATGAATAGTCCCAAAACAAGATGCACGCAGGCCCCACCCGACAAAAATATAAATAAATGCCATTCATTCCTATATATAATGTCTAAGTCTCTTGTGATCATCCCCATGTTGATTCCAACAACACATATTGCACAATTATACCAAATAATCATGTTAACATAGATATTCCAAATATCCAAGTGATGTCCAACATCACAAGATATAAATATATAAACAATGTACAAGCTTCAAATTTCAATTTTAATAAACACCATACACAATGCATCCAATGCATGTCCAAAATCCCAAATTAATTAAGAAAATTTGATCTAACGAAAAATCCAATAATTCCAAAATCAAATATGCAGAATTAATCCATGTTCAGAAAATATGCAGAAAGTATCCAAAAATCAAATTTTGAGAAAAACGTTGAAAAACAGCAATAACGGCCCAGTTGTTGCGCCCACAGGCCTGCCGGCTGCACAGGCACGCATGCGCACGCACGTCCCTTGCGGGGTGCTGGCCATCGGTCAACAACCTGCGTGTCTGCGCACAACGCACGCCTATACGCATGGCATGCGTGCAGGCGCCCGCGAGCGCACAGGACGGTATGCGTGGCCGCCCCTGCCAGCACGCACGCTGGCCAGGCTGTATGTAGGCGTGAGCTCGCGCCCGCCCGGCCGTGCGCCACCCAGCCAGTGGCCGGCCAGCAGGGGCGGCAGCCAACCGCTGCCGCCGCTGTTCCGTTTGCGTTTATTTCACAGTTTTCCATTTCTCATTTTAGCACATTTATGTATAAAAACAACTAAAAATAAATATGCAATTTTTTAAGATCCAATCCATAAAATTGCATATGTGATGTCCATCAAATTCAAACAAATGAACAAGTTCATTGATCTGTATATTCATACATATAAACATGCTCATAAACCCGTAAAAGCAAGAAGAACATGCTAAGCACATCGATCTATGCTCCTTACATCGAACGGGGCTCTGATACAACTTGAAGGGACAAGCAGATCCGCCAGGGAGCACGAGCGGAAGCGATATTTAGTGAATTGCATATATAAAGCAATAAATGCATATCATCAAGATCCCAAGGGGTGTACCCTTGGGTGTTCAATTGGGCGTTCGATGTAGAATATGATAATAAAATGATATATGTAGCACATAGAGTATAGATAATCCATAAAAGAAACAACAAGAGCATAAACTAAATATTACCTTTGTAGCTTTCTTTGTTGCACGGCTACGAGCGTTGTTCGTCGCCTGGAAAAGTTCATCAAGTTAAATTGTATGAACTCTTTAACGAAGTCCACACCACACCGGAAGAGATCATGTTTTTCTTGTTAGAGAAAAACGGATCTAAGAGGATATGATCCAAGAACATACAACACTATTATGTTAGTGTTTATTCTTGATCTAACTTTGTTCTTCAAAATAATCCAAGATCAATGAAGAACAAAGAGGGTAGTATATGTGTAGAGAGGGGCAAAAAATTGAGAGAGAAAATATGAGAGTGTTGGTTGTTCTTTTTCCTTGAAAAATATGAATAATAATTCTCTTGCTTTGATGATGGTATATACTCATATATATACTTAATAATGTGATTATTGGAACGTGTTTAGGTTCATCCAAGGATGTTTAGATACATTCCAATCAATCCCACTAATTCATCAATTAAGCCTACCATCTCATAAGATATGATTCAATCATACCAAATGAAAGAGGTTTGATTGGAATTGACTTGTCCCTTATCAAAAGAGACATGTCAAAACTTCATCAAGTCCATGCATGACCGATTTTAAGGCTTCTGAAAGAAGCAATTTTCAGCTATGCTTATTGGGGAAGAAGTCCAACTTCTTCTCATTCCAAAAGTGGAATTAACACTTCTCTCGAGCCAATATTTAATGGACCGAGTTTTATTGTAATCCAATTACAACAAGCACAAAATTAAATCATATTTAATTCATGGTCCATTTAAATAATCCCATTAACCTTTTAATCCAATTAAAAGATCCAAGTTTTGATTGGCTACTTAATCGATAAATCCCATTTACCGATTAAAATGAGGGCCCGATACAATATCGGCCCGTCCATCCAATGAACAATCCCTTAAGTAATCCAATTACTCATTATCCTCTAAAATTGACTCCAACTCAATTTCTTCACCTCCTCGGTGATTTGTGTGTGACCCTTTAGGTTCACCCTCAGTTAGACTTGAGCCCATGTCCAACAGGATCCCATTACCATGGGCGGCCATCTAGCAATGGTCATGGCACTAGACACTAGGTGAATGTTGGCGTGAACATTTAGGTGTCGATTCCGTATGGGTACGGTCCTTCCGTCTATCGTCTCCCAGCCATTAGTCTAGGTTGTGGAATTAGGCATCGGTTCCCATCCTTGACAAGGGGTCTATGCTTAATACTCAAGACTACGCATGCCTCATTGCTCGACCCAGGTAACCATTTCCTGTTTGATCAACTACTATGGCCACAGGTTTAAGCAGCATGAACGTGTTTCGGAGTAGATAGGAGATACCTCTGTCACATACTAACAGGGGACGGATCCTCTTCTTCAAACCCACCGTCCTCGCTACACATCCTGACTGCACTCGACAAGGCTTATAATGATCATCTTATAGAATGACCACCTCTCGCCAGATACAAGATACAGCCATCGTGTGCACGTGACTCCATCGAAATCAGGGAAATCCAATCATACCGACAAAGCCTCTAAGGCTTCTATATGATGATCCCCGCAAGTCAGTTCAGTCAGCTCGACCCCAGTCGACCAACCCACCAAGATCGTATAGGCGTCCCACGCCTGTCGCCGATGAAACACGACACTCATCCAATGATACGACTCTTGGTGCAAGTCTCTATAGGACTCTCAATGCCCTGTCTAAAGGTCCTCGACTTGGAACGTTTCAGACCCAACCCTTATCAGTTGATTTCATAACCACCATCCAATGTGTGGCCCAACTGCATAAGTTATTAATCGTGGTCTGTTGGCTTGTTGTGATACATGTAAAAAAAACATTTAACATACGAAAAATGAGCACAACAAAGATAGTACCAATGGTAATAAACACTCATTTTATTCATTACATAATATTACATTACATCCAGTTGTCAAATAGGTTACAAAATGCCAAACTTATTGACTTTCTGGTCACCTATTCTAACATCTTCCTCGTCCTCGTTGTCGGTTGCCGGGGGATCAGCTGGAGGCGGTGGAGGAGGCATATAGATGGGTGCCATCCACCGTATAAACTCCTCGAGAGCCATGACCCGATCATCAAGGTCAGGGCGCGGCTGTTGTGATGGCGAGGGCGATGGAGCAGCGGATGAGCTCGGCTGTGATGGTCCAGCAATCATGCGATGGGACTCAGAGTCAAGACCGAATACTCGACCTCTCTTCCGGCCTCCTGCTGCTGACATCCAGAGCTGTTGCTCGGTCGAGGCCACTAAACCTTGAGAGGATATTGGAGGATCTTGATTACTGTTTGGCTAGCTCTGGGGTTCCTGCAGCATCCTCATGAACAGCTCATGTGAACAGATTAATTGATTATTAATATTTAAAAATAATAATTTAAAATTGAAAATTTTAATTATGACATACTTACCGCGACCTCCGCTTCCCTCAGGCCGCACCATTGGACGTTTTCCTTATTTTTATAGCACTTCTCGAACACCTCCATCTATTTGACGGGGCGTCCGAGTTGTGCCTCCCGTTCAAAAACCATTTAAAGAAATGATTAGTAAATACAAAAAATTAAATCAAATTAATACTACAGGTTAAAATACTTACCATTTTACGCTTGTGGGCCCCAATTGATGATGACCCCCCGCGGTAGACAGTAGCTGCTGTGACCGGGTTCGCTGCCTGGTTGGCCTTATTTTTGGCCGACTATGACTGGAAATCTGGGCTGCCCAGTACTCCAATAGCTGACGCCAGATCTCCTCGGCCAACCACAGTGGTCGGGCCAACTGGTTTCTGGCGTCCGTGAACCGCTTCTGCAGGAACTTACCCTTTTGCGCCTTGACGACCTTGAATATCGACTCGTCGTCGCAGTCCCACCAATAAGACAACTGCAAATTTGACATATTAAAAAAAAATAGTATTAGATAAAAATAAATATTCATTTTTAAAAAAAAATTATTATTCTTACCTTTAAGCTATTGAACCAGAATAACTGGTGTTCCTGTGGAATATGTGATATGGACCCCAGGGATGTGGATAATGACAGCGGGCCATAGCATGGATCACGCTGTAAAAATCTCGATCCGACTTTAAAAAAATTGCAGAAATATTATACACAATAAAAAAAATAATGAAACCAAAATTAAATAATTTAAATTAATGTTTTTACGTCACCGCACATCCTGGAGCCTAATGTAGTGGCGGAAAAACTGTGGTGGCAGGGGTGACGCTGGTGGTGGTGGCGCTGATGGTGCATCCCACGGCTTGGGGGGGCCTGTGAACTGCTAACCCCCGCCACAAATGACCCTAGTGTCGCGGGATCCGTAGGCGTGCTCGACTACACCGATGCAGGCTCTACTGGTAGGGGTGATCGGGGTGCGTCGGCACCAATGGTGGAAGGAGGACCGGGAGGGTCACCGCCATGGCCCCCACAACAGTCACGGCCCCGACCTCGTACCAGAGTAGCCGGAGCACCGATAGTAATGGATTTACCAATTTTAAAATCATAATATTAAAATCTATTAATTGTAGTTTAATATGTATAAAATTAATTTTTTTAAAAACAATATAATTTTTTTTCAAAATTGCATTAAAGTCCCTAATTTTCCAAAAAATTGCATTAGTCCCTTATTTTCCTAAAAATTGCATTATGGTCCTTATTTTCCTAAAATTTGCATTACAATCCTTATTTTCCTAAAAATTGCATCAAATTCCTTAATTATCCTAAACTTCATTATTTTCCTAAATTTGCCACTAAAGTCCCTTATTGTCCTAAAATTTGCTTTAAAGCCCCTCATTTTCCTAAAAATTGCATTACAGTCCTTACTTTCCTAAAATTTTCATTAAAGTCCCAAATTTCGTAAAAATGGCATTAAATTCCTTAATTATCCTAAACTCCATTATTTTCCTAAATTTGCCACTAAAATTTGCTTTAAAGTTCCTTATTTTCCTAAAAAATGTATTACAGTCCTTTTTTTCCCCCCTAAAGTTTGCATTAAAGTCCCAATTCTTAAGATTACTGAAATTACCTAAAATTACAGAAAAATATAAAGAAAACAACAGAATTTTTTTTATAATTACAGAAAATTATTTTCCAAAATTACGAAAAACTTATTTTTTTTAAAAAAATTACTAAAATTGCAGTAAAATACGAAAAAAAAAATTAAAAAAAATACATAATTTTCTTTTTTACAATTACAGATGACAATGATATATGTTCACAATATAGGATAAATTTGCATGTTCATAAATGTTAGTATTATATTGATGTAACTATCATCTTACATTGTTGAACTGCAAGGGTTAATCGGACCATCAAAACTCATATCAAACCGTTAGATATTATGTAATGGACAGAAAAATACATTTGGCAAAGTTTTAGACTTGTTGGGTACACAGATTTCGATATATCATACCCCCAACGTAACAATAATCATTGAAGATGGTGTATCGTTCAATCAGGTCATCTGATTTTAAATTGTACCATCTGATATGATCTAATTGACACATTTATATATATGAATCGGGTGCCAAATTTTAATCTATCGTACTTGAAAACACAAGTTTTTTCAAATAGAACAAATTTTGTAACGACTTTTTTCACGGTTTTTAAATATTAATTTCTTGGACAGGTTTCGGTATAGATTTTGGGACGTCCAGTTAATTAAAAGGAATCCCCCCAAATTTTTTAAATTTTCCTCCCAAATTTTGTACCGGTATTTTGTGCGGCCCTTGGAATGGCTTGTCTTATTTTCACAAACCGTTAGAAAATAATAAGGACGTGCCAAAAACCATATGAAATTAGTCACGACCGAAGTCTTTGGAATGACTTTTGCGTCGTTTTTTACATTTATATATTTGTAACAGTGCTCATACATCCATTCGATCGATTCACTTGAAGAAAAAAAATATACCGTACCAATATTCAGACGGAACTGCAAAAGCCGTTACAAGTTGTGATGACCTGAATTTTTGTATCAGCTTTTGTTATACATGTTAGCTGTAATGATTATTGTATGAGTTTGACCGTTATAAAAATTTGAATTTTTTTGGGGTTTCAAAATGACCTCATGAAATTTTTCCGTTAGAAAGTGGTCGCAAAAGCCATGACCCGATCATCAAGGTTGGGGCGCAGCTGTTGTGATAGCGAGGGCGATGGAGCAGCGGGTGAGCTAGCTTGTGATGGTCCAACAACCGAGTGGTGGGACTCGGAGCCGAGACCGAATACTCGGCCTACTCTTCCAGCCTCCCACTGCCGACATCCATAGTTGTTGCTCGGTTGGGGCCACCGAGCCTTGAGACGATATTGGAGGATCTTGATTATTGTTTGGCTGCTTCTGGGGTTCGTGCAAAATCCTCATGAACAGCTTCTGCGAACACATTAATTGATTATTAATATTTAAAAATAATAATTTCAAATTTTAAATTTTAGTTATGACATACTTACTACGACTTCTGCTACCCTCAGGCCACTCCATTGGCCATCTTCCTTCTTTTCATAGAACTTCTGAAACACCTCCATCTATTTGATGGGATGTCTGAGTTGTGCCTCCAGTTCGAAAATCATTTAAAGAAATTATTAGAAAATACAAAAACTAAATTAAATTTATACTACAAGTTAAATTACTTACCATCTTACGATTGTGGGCCCAATAGATGACGACCCCTGCGGTAGTCAGTAGCTGCTGCGGCCGGGTTTGCTGCCCGGTTCGTCTTATTTTTTGCCGATTGTGATTGGAAATTTGAGCTGGCATTAACTCCCTTATTTTCCAAAAGATTGCATTAAAGTCCCTTATTTTCCTAATTGCATTACTGACCTTATTTTCTTAAAATTTGTATTACAGTTCTTATTTTCCTAAAAATTGCATTAAATTCCTTAATTATCCTAAAGCCCATTATTTTTTTAATTTGCCACTAAAGTCCGTTATTGTCCTAAAATTTGCTTTAAAGTTCCTTATTTTCCTAAAAGTTGCATACAGTCCTATAATTTTCTTAAAATTTGCATTAAAGTCCCAAATTTCCTAAAAATTGCATTAAATTCTTTAATTATCCTAAACTCAATTATTTTCCTAAATTCTCCACTAACGTCCTTAAAATTTGCATTAAAGTCCCTTATTTTCCTAAAGATTGCATTACAGTGTTTATTTTCCTAAAACTTGCAATAAAGTCCAAATTTCCTAAAAATTGCATTAAATTCCTTAATTACCCTAAACTCAATTATTTTCCTAAAATTGCCACTAAAGTCCCTTACTGTCCTAAAATTTTCTTTAAAGTCCCTTATTTTAAAAAAAATTGCATTACAGTCCTTTTTCCCCTAAAATTTGCATTAAAGCCACAATTTCGAAGATTACTAAAATTACCAAAAATTACAGAAAAATACAAAAAAATTACAAAATTCTTTTTTTATAATTAAAAAAAAATTATTTTCCAAAATTACGAAAAACTTACTTATTTTTTTAAAAAAAATTACTTAAATTACCTAAAATTAAAGAAAAATACGAAAAAATAGAAAACAAATTACAGAATGTTTTTTATATTTACAGAAAACTATTTTAAAAAATTGTGAAAAACTTACTTATTTTTTTAAAAAGATTACAGAAATTACCTAATATTACAGAAAAATACCAAAAAAATACAAAAAAATTACAGATTCTTTTTTTGGTAATTACAGAAAATTATTTTCCAAAATTACAAAAAACTTACTTATTTTTCTAAAAAAATTACAGAAATTACCTCAAATTAATTATGAAAAATACAAAAAAATATGGAAAATATTCAGGATTTGTTTTATAATTACAGAAAATTATTTTCCAAATTTACGAAAAACTTACTTGTTGTTTCTTAAAAAAATTACAAATATTACCTAAAATTAATTACAAACAAATACAAAAAAATACAAAACAAATCAAACACTTTTTTTATCATTACAGAAAATTATGTTCCAAAATTATGAAAAAGTTACCCAATAATCATCATACATTCCAACACTCCAACAAATATACCCAATAATCATCATACATTCCAATACTCCAACAAATATACCCAATAAAAATATAAAATATCCAACAAATATATCAAATAAAAACCGAAATATTTGACAAAATTTTCCTAAAAATTTACTAAATTTCAGAATTTATTTTTTAAAAAAGTTATAGAAAATAAAGTTGGAAAAAAGCTACTCCAACAAAAGTTATAGAGAGTGTTGGGGGCGGTGGGCGGAGCAGTAGGGGCTGGCGCGAAAAAGAGGGAAGAGAGAGTGGCGGGGTGGCTGTGGGGGCAGGCGGGGAAGAGACAATGGTGGGGGCGGCTGTGGGGGCAGGCGGGGAAGACAGAGGAGAGGGGAAAGTGGGTGGTGGCGGCCGGGCAACGAGAGGGGAGAGGGGAAAGTGAGTGAAAAAATTACAAGTAACCTTTATATACAAAATTTTTTGGAACAGACGTGGTCGTCCCTAAATCCGCTGCAAAGCGTGTTACAATGACTGAAAAGTCGTGCCTAAAGGTATTACAAAAATAAATCCGCGAGTTGCAAACCATGATACTTGATAAAGCCGTCCCTAAAAGTAATCCAAATATTTAATTATTTTAAATTGAAATATCCAAAAATAAAAGAAAATCCATACTTTATAAGTTAATGTTGTAGAAAAGTATCCATTATGTGGAATAATGCAATTGAAATACATGAAAATATTTTATAGATGCAATGATATGTGTTCACAATATGCGATAAACTTGTATATTCATAAATGTGAGTATTACATTGATGTAACTATCATCTTACATTGTTGAACTACATGGGTTAATCGGGCCGTCAATATTCAAATCAAATCTTTAGATATGATGTAATGGACAGAAAATAACATGTGGTAAAGTTTTAGACTTATTGGGTACACGGATGTCGAGATGTCGTACCCCCGACATAAGAATAATCATTGAAGATAGTGTACCGTTCAATCAGGCCATCTGATTTTAAATTATACCGTCTAATATGGTCTAATTGACACATTGTTATATATATTTAAATTTGGTATGAATTAGGTGCCCGAATTTTAAGATATCGTAGTTGAAAACAAAATTTTTTTAAATAGAACAAATTTTGTAATGGCTATTTCCACGGTTTTTAAATATTAATTTCTTGCGTAGATTTTTGGGACGGCTAATTTAATTAGAAGGAATCCCCCAATATTTTTAAATTTTCTACCAAAATTTTGTACTGGTTATCACGCCCCAAAAGTAAGACCCCTACTTTAGGCCCTATTCTCGGGACGCGGCTGAACTAAAGTCGTAACTACAATATGTTCACCAAACTAATAACTCGATAACCAGAACAATTACAAACCCTAACCGTTTTGACGATCCTTCCCAGGCACCTTGATCGCTTTCTTAGATCAGCTAGCTTGATTTGTCACGTTATCACTTGTATCTGGACGAAGAAATTTAAAGTATGTTAGCAAAAGCTTAGTGAGGCTATGAGTGGTGCACGTGGAAGAAAATAGTCATATAAGAAATCTCGATCAAAATACTTAAAACTTATCATATAAACTGGCATTAATACTGATCAAGCCTGTGAAGACCATATCAGGCGAAGACCGAAACACATGGTTACAACCTTATGTCTCCTAAAAGACCATTTACTACCTTATCCTCCATGTAGAGAGCGACCCTACGACCGCATTGAACTGGCCATGCCTAGGTACATGGCAACGCCAATCACACGCAGACAAACTCCAGCCTGCCCGTGAAAGGACACTCAAGTGGGAACTGAACGACGAAGCCTCAACTGGCAGCCTAATGCTACCCCAACGTGCCTCGCGAACCGTCCAGCCCCGGGCCCATTGACCGCTTTGCAAGAACCACATGAACAAATCCAGAAAGCCAGTCGAACAAATAAATAGAAAATAGACCATTAAAAGGTCGCATGCATTTCGAATTTTTACGACGAACTAAACAATAACAAGATAAATAGGGCCTTTTCGATACTCATATGGACTCTAGAGGTGGCTCCCAACCTAGTTCATAGAATACCACATGACTAGAGCAAGTCACGTTGTAGCACTTAGCTGCATAGAGTCCCGAAGGCCCGATGAATCTATATAGATAACCACATATCATATTCATTTTGTTTATCAATAAAAAATTCAAGAACCATTTTACTCAAGTTCGTCGCAAGAAAAAGACCACTTTTATATATATATATAGCAATGCACGATACATGTATTATCCCTCCAATTTTGCAAATACTAATATAATTTTAAATGGCACTCGCCAAATCTAACCGAATGCCCGGTTTATAGTCCTTGTGTGAGGTTGTCCCTTCCTATGTCAAGTAACTACATTCCAATGAATATCACCGAAACAATCCACGCTACAAAGGTTTCTTCCCATGCCTCATGCTATCACATGACAATAGTGTCCTTATTTATGTACCAATATGTTCAGATAAATTAAAACCATAATATCGCATAATCTTGATTAATACTCTCTTAAGTTCATGTGGTGGCTTGGAAATAATGAAACCATATAATTTATAAAACTTATATATGTATATTGTATTAGACGTTCGATATAATCTCTTTCTAGATAGTTGTACCATTCCAATTGAACAATCAGTCGCATTAGTATCATTCAAATTAAGTAATTGTAAATCTTTTATTGACTTGAAAGAAATTAAACAATTAATTTAAGAAAATTATTATCAATTTGAATTCATTCAATCATTTAAAATAATATAATAAACATAATCACATTTCTTCTTTTCGCTAACTGACTAGCAAAACGAAATAGACTGACGTGACTAACCTAATTGGAAAACACTTTTTTATCATTTATAATCATTATATGAATATAAAAGTAGTCAATAAAATTACAAGTGAATTAAGTGTCCAATTGACTACCACATATTTGATTAAAATTGAGTAGTTAATTAGTATACTTAATTAACAATAATATTATTGGCTATTTAATCAATTTAATAGTTTAGCTAGTACAAATCTAAAGTAATATGATCAACTTAAATTAATATTTATAATTCAATAGTGATTAAAATATAAACATTTCAATACATATATCTAAATGGGTTAAAGGTATTTCCAAATTTAATTAATGGATATAACTGAATTGAAGTAAATTAATTCACTTAATTAACTATACTATATCTAACCAATCAAAGTTAAATTAACCATGTCAACTAATTTGTTACAACACACAATTAATGAATCATCCTTTAAGTATATATCAAGGTTCAAGATAAATGTAATTAATTTAATTGCAGTTAGTTTATACAAGTATACTCAATAACCACACAATCATTTATTTAAATAAAATTGATCAATCAACGAAAAGTTATTCTTGGTGATGGAGCAAAATAAATTAGTTTAGCGAAATTACCAAAATACCCCAAATGTACAATTATTTACCATTATGCCATAGAGGGAAGTTACTGGCGGTTATAGAGAGGAGTTATAGAAGTAGTGGGGTGATACCAAATTATCAAGGCACACTTAGCAATAAAATCTCGTCGTTGGATTAAAGGCGGTTGAGGGATGATATTGTAATTTCACCCCATGTAATTTATTATAAATAGGGGGTGAAATTCTTTGTAAAGAGAGCTCTCATTCATTGATACAAGTTTATTTTTCCTACTTTCGGAAGAGTTTCTAAGAGTTGTTTGCCTCGCGACGTCGTTTTGAGTCACCGTGCTTAGATCAACAATCTCCCGAATCCTACACCATCAGCTTGGCGCCGTCTTTGGGAACCTGGTCTAGGCTTAAAGATGAATACTCGTTCGAGAGCGAGGAGTGCGAACGTGGGGCAAGAGGAACCCGAGAGAGGAAGGGAAGAGCACAAGCAAGGCCACGCTTTGGAGACTCCACCAGCGCACAACCAATAGGAGGAAAGGCAAGGCCACGCCTTGGAGAGTCCACCAGCGCACAACCAGCGGAAGGAGAGGCAGGAGGAGGCCGAGGCTCCACCTCCACCCCCAGTTATTCAGATAACTCCCGAGGCTCTTTGCCAATTGGTGGAGGATGCATCCACCCAAGCAGCATAGAGAGCTTTGGCCCAGTATGTAGCCGGATGCGAGCTACCCCACGACCCCCTCGCAATCCTCGCAGAGGCCAAGATGCTCCCTTGGCTCTCGAGGATGGCGAGCAGAGGCCCGGGGACGCCTTCGAAGGCGTGGACTACGAGGAGGAAGTCAGCAGTAGGTTAACACAACCAGAAGACGACTTCTACCCCTCGCCTCCTCGTAGGGGCACGGGTGAAGAAAGTTACTTCCCACATCCTCCGCAGGGGATACGCGAAGATAACTACTTCCCACCTCTTCGCCAAGAGGAAATGCCGGCGGCACTAGAAGGAGGATACCACGAGATGGAAGTCCCTCCCCCAAATGTTTCCCCGGATCCTTTAGGACCTCCAGGATACCCAGAGCGACCTTTGGCAATGGCACCTCCGCGGCGGAGTCCTTTCGCCCCCCACATACTAGCAAAAGCCATCCATCCAGGGGTTAAGATCCCAAGCCTGAATGAGTACAACGGAGTAGGGGATCCTCAGGATCACTTTGCTTGCTTCATGGCTATGGCCGATCTGCAGGACATTAGCGACGCAGCATATTGTAAATTGCTTCGGACTACCCTCTCGGGGAAGGCAATGGCGTGGTTCAACCAGCTACCTCCAAGGACTATTAAATCATTCGAGCAACTCTCTCAGCGCTTTTTGCACCATTTCGTGATAAATAGGCGGTGTCCCAAGACCACTTCGTATTTGTTTACAATAGTCCAGCGGGAGAACGAGAGCTTGAGGGAGTATGTACGACGCTTCTCGGAGGTTGTTCTGGAAGTCCCCCACGTAAACCTAGAACTTTTGGTACGCATCATGCAGCAGAATCGAAGGACAAGTCGATTCAAGGAGTCGATTGCTGGAAAGCCCCCTTCCTCACAAGAGGAGTTATTACTAAGAGCCGATAAGCATATAAGAATCGAGGAGTTAGTAGTTTCACGACCAACAGATCCATTAAAACGGAGGGCCATAGAGGAAGAGAAAGGGGTTACCCTTAGGACAGAAGGAAGTAAGCGTGGACGCAGACATGAGCTCCCGGGGAATTTGGCTTAGTACACTCCTCGGAATGCCTCGCGAAAACAAACGCTCGATGCAGCCAAATGACAAGGGTTGGGATCGAGGCCAAAGCACAGAGGAATGCCGCCACTGGAAGAATGAGGTCGAGGAGTTGATTTGAAGAGGTTGCTTGCAAGAATTGGTGGGGCGAAGGAAACAAGAGCTCCAGGAAACTGCCTTTGGAGGCAGAAACATGGCACGTGGGAGTAAAGCAGGAAGCAGAAGGAGTTAGCAAGGACAACCTCCCAACTATTGGAGTTATGAGGGTCACCACGGGAGGCCCAGTAGGAAAAGACACGATGTAAGTTGAGAGAGTCGTAGAGAGAGAAACGCAAGCAGAAGGAGTTGTGGTGAGAGCAATAGGCCGCAATGTGAACCGTGTCATCTTTGGTGAGAGTGCAGCAGAGTCACCAGTGGATCCAAGAATGAGTCGGAGGGTGATGCGCCGAGCAAGCGGAGAAAGCTGGCTTACGCCGCAGGAGTGACTTCTGCGAGGGCGGATAGCGACTTTCAACTTGTGGTCAAGCAAGGGAATGGAGGCTACGAAGCTAGGGGAGCAGATGACCAAGTACTTAGCAAACATCCAAGCATTAAGAACGAAGCTAATTGAGTTCACCCTAGAACAAATCCCCGCGGTCATACAAGGAAGAGAGGAACTGACTCGTTAAGTCAGCCAGCTCATTGGCTCCTTCGGAGAGCCAGAGAATAACCCTACTAAGTCAAGAGCGACACGAAGTGTATGTGGTGTGGGAAGAAGCCTTAACGGTGAAGAGTGTTCCACCAAGCTGGAAAGAAGGTCTGGAGGAAGATTGAGAATTTGGGATTTTGCCTCAAGACTCCATGGAACCCCAAGGATGCAAGTGTAATTCGAGCTAGGTCAACAAAGCTCATGATAATTGGAAGTAAGCTGCATAGGCGAGGTTTTTCTTACAAACCACACCTTGGATACGTCGACAGGGACTAAGCAGAGCATGATGAGGGAGGTTGCGTGATCACTCCTGAGGTAGAGTATTAGCATGCCAGGCCCCACAGCGAGGACACCTTTGGCCCACAGAGTGTAAGGATGTATGCAATTTAGTGAAGATCTCCAAGGGTGCCAGGAACATGCCGACGTCATTCACGCCCCAGCGGAAAGTATGGACCTTAGCGACACCCCATTCTAATGGGTAGGCGGAAGTAACCAGCAGGATATTCTTCCAAAATTGGAGGACGAGGCTGGAGGGAGCTAAAAGAAGTTGCGTGGAAGGACACTCGGGAGTCCTAAGGGAGTATCGAGCAACCCCGCAACGAGGCATGGGAGAGCACCCATTCAATCTAGTCAATGAGACAGAAAACATGGCCAAAGTGGACGCCAAATAAGTATGACTGTATCAAGTCGTGGAAAATGAACGAGAAGGAAATTTCCACACACGTGGAATTTTGCTAACCTCAAGAAACATTTTATTTAATGCTTTGTATCCCTTTTTTCAAACGCTTTGTAACCTAGAATTACGGTAATGAAATTTCCACCTTCTATCTACTTGTTGCAGATTCACTATCTATACTTTATTGCATTAGTACATTTAATACTTCATTTAGCAAAAGAGGGGATGGACCCTCACACTGACACTCTTGAAGGGGGATTGCCCCTCACATTGAAAAGTTGAAGGGGGATGGCCCCTCACATTGAAAAGAGGGGGATTGCCTCTCACGTTGACATCTTATCTAAAAGAGGGGGATTGTCCCTCACATTAATATTTTATTTAAAAGAGGGGGATCGCTCCTAACATTGACACTTTATTTAAAACAGGGGGATTGCCCCTCATAGTAATATTTTATCTAAAAGAGGGGGATGGCCCCTTATGTTAATATTTCACCTAAAAGAAGGGGATGACCCCTCACCTTAACATCTTGTTTATAAGAGGGGGATTGCCCTTCACAGTGATATTTCATCTAAAAGAGGGGGATGGCTCCTCATGTTAATATTTTACATAAAAATAGGGGGATGGTCCCTCACCTTAATATCTTGTTTGAAAGAGGGGGAATTGCCCCTCACATTGATATTTAGTTTAATATTTTTTGCTTATAAGAGGTGCTAATAAGAAGGGGATTTTCCCTTACATTGAAATTTAGTTCGAGAAGAAGCACCTTAACATAATAAGCAATGGACGAACAAAGTTTGATGTCATATATAGTAAAAATGAACTCTTAAGAAGTTCCCCAAAATGACAAAGAACTCCCACAAAGGTCCAAGAGTGTTCCAACCAAGGAAACTTCTACAGAGCTTCCGGAAAGCCCAACGGGATGCGGTGCGGCGCGGCGCAACTTGACGCAATGGGATACATGGTGCGACACAAATTCAACATGACGCGTCGTGATACAAGGTGATGCAACGCAACGCAATTACAAATAGTCATCGAAGGGGCTAGGTCCCCCTCGCCTCCATGGCAGCATACGAGGTTGCAGAGGATGAGGGAGATGAGCAACCTCGTCTCCCTTCCTTGACGAAAGGCGAGAACGGACTCGCGAATCGCGCTTGCAATCACAGTAAGCCTCTATATTTTTTTTTTACAACTGTTAAGAGGAACAGTTAGAAGAACGAGTCCTTGACAACTCTCCTAAGGATAAACAAAATATCGAAAAGCCTCAAGAGAGGAAGTAACACCAAGATCCTGAAGCGTCAGAAGAAATCCTTCAAAATACGTGAAAGAATTAGGAGCAGAATGGTCGACGCGCGACATCGAGGTCTAAAATGGGTGTTTGCGCCATTGAAGGAAATCGAGAAGTCTCCAACTTTTTCCTAAACTTTAATTTCTGGAAGAGTCTAGCGAATCAGATAAACGCTCGGGTGAATTCCTGGTGCCTTAAATCAAAATCACTTTGTAATCAAAATCAAGAACGTCAGTGAGAAAGAGAGGAAGAAGGAGGGGCAACAAGACACCCTCGGCCGAAATCCGACCGAGGCGGGGGGCCACGGCCATAATCTGGCCGAGGCACGCCTCAGCCATGCCTCGACCCGGCATCGACGAACCCCCGACGACACCTCGTTGGACATTTTCTTAAGTGCGTGACATCTTAAAGTTCTTTTGGACTGGCGAATTGTTTCTATTTTTTCCAGATTAACGAAGGATGACTTTTGGAAGTCTAAAAACGAAAATTACTGGAAGGAAAGCGATGAAAAGCCATATACTCGAACGAACTCATTTTGATATTATCTCTGGAATGTAGCTGAGACCAAGAAGACAGATCGAACAAAGCAAGAAGAAGAAAGTCAGAATATCCCACCAAGTTTATACGTAGAAGACAAGGAATCCCAGCAAAGGAAGGAGTTGAATAAAGAATACAAAAGAGCACGAGCCTATATGAAGAAGAGCCCCAAGAAGGAAGCAACCCGTGACAGAAGTAGCAGGTCAAGGAAGGAAGTGGCATCAAATACAGACTACTTATTGGAACTTCCAAATTTTCCAGATGCATTTGAAAGTTGGGGGGCTGCTGATGGAGCAAAATAAATTAGCTTAGCGAAATTACCAAAATACCCCCAAATGTACAATTATTTACCGTTATGCTATAAAGGGAAGTTACTGGCGGTTATAGGGAGAAGTTATAGAAATAGTGGGGTGATGCCAAATTACCAAGGCACCCTTAACAATTAAATTTCGGCCGTTTGATTGAAGTCGGTTGAGGGACGATATTGTACTTTTACCCTATGTAATATACTATAAATAGGGGTGAAATCCTTTGTAAAGAGAGCTCTCATTCATTGATACAAGTTTACTTTTCCTACTTTTGGAAGAGTTTCTAAGAGTTGTTTGCCTTGAGACGTTGTTTCGAGTCACCGTGCTTAGATTAACAATCTCCCAAATCTTACACCATTAATTGGGGAGTTCGATTAATTAAAAATTAATTAAGCAACCAAATATTCATCTAATTCGTAGAGGCTAATGACAAAGAATGAAAAGAAGGAAAAGGATATGAAACTTAAAGAAAGAAATAAGGTACCTGCTGTTCGTTTGGATTAGCATTTCAAAATAAGTTTCATGCTTTCCTTGTATATATAGGAAGATATAGATGCACATAATACATACATATATATATATATTATATTATATTATATTATACATAGTAAATGGTGGCAATTTATCAAGGGATGAGGAGGACACTAGGGAGACATGTGCCATACTCCACAATTTTCATGCTTTTCTCTTATTTGTTTTTTCTTTTTAATAACTTTGATAAAAATTATAAATTATTCTCTCAATTTCTAGACTTATATATTTTAACTCAATTTTTTTTTGAATTCCAATTTAGTTCTTAAAGTTTGAATTATACTCAATAAGTTGTTCTCTAGTTGATTTGAGTTTTTCTACTTAAGTTTCATATAATTTCTTCGTTATCCTAAATAAACTTTTTCGTGAATACACCTTAAACACGACTTCCGTGAAGATAAATAAAATTTTATGGGTGGTAAAACTTAATTCCTTAAAAATGATACATAATATTTAATATAATAGTTAAGGGGGCGTCACACTGGTAGTTTTGCAGCCCTTGGAACGACTTGTCTTATTTTTACAAATCGTTATAAAATAATAAGGTCGTGCCAAAAACCATATGAAATTAGTAACAGCTGAAGTTTTTGTAACGGCGTTTGTAATGTTTTTACATTTATATATTTGGAACGGGCTTTCGTACATCCTTTTGACCGGTTCACTTGACGAAAACATTGAACCGTCCCAATATTCAGACAGAATTGCAAAAGCTGTTACCAGTTGTGTCGGCCTGAATATTTGTATCGGCTTTTGTTATAAATGTTAGTTGTAAACGGCTGTTGTATCGGTTTGATCGTTACAAAAAGTTGAATTTTTTTGGGGTTTCAAAATGATGTCATGAAATTTTTTTCATTACAAAGTGTTGGGAAAAGCCGTGTGTATTGAAACGGCCACTAGACCGTTCAGAAAAATCCATTACAAATTCCTTGTGTTTTTGTAATGATTATGCATATATATTGTTTATATATATACATATATTCATCCGATATACATAATATATATATATATTATTAAAGTACGTATAACTTGAAAAAGTTCATATGTTTTAACTTCTTGTAAAGAAAAAGATAATGAAAAATATTAGCTGAGGCAACTTGAACTTAACTTAAAAATAGTTACAATTAAAGTTATCACTTTTCATATCTAAACTAGTATTTGATATTCATATTATTTTAAATGAAAGTACTCGAATAAGTGGTAATATAATTTGTTTTTCAGAACTTTTTGGTTTTTGGGTGTCAACGGATAATGTGCAAAAAAAATAATTTACTGTATAATTCGTAAAAGTATTTATGAAGAATTAATTCAATGAAAACTTAAAGTTAAATGTATAAACTTACTAGGTGGAATAAGAATACTTTTTTTTTTTTTATTTATTCTTTCCTTTTGTCATGTTAAATGTACGTGTGACTTGAGTTTGCATAGAACAAAAAGTGTATGCCAAAGAGGTCCGGGTTACAACAATGCGCGTTATGTCTGATACTTCACAATCCACCAACACGATCAATATGAGAATGAATTCGGACATATGAGCAAACAAAACTTATATATTTTAAAACTATAATTTTATGAATGTACCTAAGAGGCATACAGATAGAGACTCCTAAATAATATGCACCAAATATTTAAAGAAAAGTACTCGGTGGGTATGCTTGTATTCTAGAAAAAATGGAACAACAGGGCTAAGAAGCTGTTGCCTAGTTCTAGAGGCGAGGGACTTGTGGTAACAAATGATGTATCCATATCATGATTTTTTATACTTCTATAGGAATATGCACAAAGTGCACACATTACTCACTTAGTTTACACACCCTACCTTTACGTGCAAGTTTTGGGCGTTATGACTCAATTAACCTCATAATATATTAGTCTTATGGGCAAGAATCTAAAATGATACAGATATTAGCATTATTAATTACTTTTCAATTTTATTGTCTCTTCAAATTTATTCTCATATTCATTACCTTCTAGCTATTAATTATTTTTTATTTTAATTACTTCTTAATAATTATATTTTTTAAGATTAACTCGCCTTAATTACTTTTTTCATAATATTCACAATGTAATATACTTAATTACTAAAAACGCTTTTTATTAGAATATGAAATGATTAGAAAAAAATATGTGAAGTTGAAAGGACGACTTCATTTTTATCTGTATATATTTTATATCTCTATCTATAACTCTACTATTATCAAGATATGAATATATAATTTTGACATTGATATCCTTATAATAATATAATTCTAAATGGTATTGTTTTACTTAATATAGTTATTTTAAATTTTAGTTTTATGTTATTTGTATTATTTCAAACTATTAAAGTTAATTTTTATTTTGTGATAAGATCTCATTGTTCATGGAATTATGTAAATTTCAAACTGATTGTGTAAATTCCTAGTTAATTTTTACATCTCTTGATTATTGTGATCGAGACCTCATCATTATAAGTATTTTGCATGCTCAAGTTTTAAACATTGAATGTAAATAGATGCATTCCGAACACATCATACATCAAAGCATTAAAACATAACATACATGCGAAACATGCCTAGCACGCCCCTGTAGGATGATCACAAGCCCGTTCCTAAGTGATCCACTGAGCTCACCGTGGATTTATGGTCAAATAGATGCATTCCAAACACATCACACATTAAAGCATTAAAACATAACATACATGCAAAACATGCCTAGCACGCCCCTGTAGGATGATCACAAGCCCGTTCCTAAGTGATCCACTGAGCTCACCGTGAATTTATGGTCAAATAGATGCATTCCAAACACATCATACATCAAAGCATTAAAACATAACATACATGCAAAACATGCCTAGCACGCCCCTGTAGGATGATCACAAGCCCGTTGCTAAGTGATCCACTGAGCTCACCATGGATCTATGGTCAATCTAGGGTATAAGCCTACGCTATTACAATGCTACGTCCCATTATCGTTCTAATGGGGCCTTCTAAGCCTCTCTTTGTTCTTCTTGGGTCAATCTAGGGTATAGCCTACACTATTACAACTTCCAATCATGATAGCACATGGAGAACAACCTCCACATGCACATGACCGGCAACTACAAAGCTCCACTTGGAGGAGCTCCAACTCCTCCTTTAACTTGCTCCAATTTGCAAAACATGTGGACTTAGATTTCATGTTTTTGGACATTGATTTAATCTAATTAAATTAAGTCCAAACAAGAATCCACTGGGCATTAATCAATCTAATTAATCTCAATCCAATTGAAGCCTAATGGTTTAGTTAATCCAATTAAATAATCAAAAGTCCAAAACTATAAATAATTGATCCAATCAATTAATTAAGTCAAACCCAATAATTTAATCCAATTAATTTAAAGGTTCTAAGTCCAAAAATAAACTAATCAAATTAATTAATTCCTGGACCATCCATCAAATAAATTTTTCGATAAATGATCCAATCATTTATTTTCTCCTTGAATTAATTTAATCCAATTAAATCAATTCGCTTCTTCTAGAATTAATTCAAAATTAATTCTACCAAACCCATAGTGATTTGTGTGTGACTCATTAGGTTCACTCTCAGCGAAACTCAGGCTTGTGTCTAACACAATTGATTAATTAAATTCAATTTAACTAATTATTTTCTAATTAACCATTAATCGAATAATGCCCGTCACCATGGGTGGTCATCTAGCAACGGTCCATGGCATTAGAGACTAGGTGAATGTTGGCGTTAATGTTTAGGTTCATGAGTTTCATATGAGTATTATCCTTCCATCATCTGTCTCCCAATCTAAGTCTAGGGCATGAACTGCAAGATGGGACTAATAGAATAGTGTATTCCAAGGTTCACAAAATAAAAAAAACACTCATAACACCTTCAATTCTTTTGGCCCAGTTGTTGATATCAATGACATTTCTTCATCATAACTACTTGTTTGGAGAAGCATTGAACTTAGACTTATGCATGCATGTCCTCTTTGCCAATGTAGCAGGTGTCAATATACAATACAATTAGGCCCTTTTGATGATAAAATGTCCCAAATGAAAGTTTGTGGTGTTTGGTAATCTTGGGAAGATCTTATTTAGGTTCGTATTTTGCGAAAATGTCATCTTCTTTAGGTACCTAATCTCAGCATCTAAAGATCAAAATCATAATAGTTTCGGTATATGACATAGAAATATAAAGTTGCGATATAAGGGGGATATCACTGCACTGCCTTTTATGTCATGCTAGGCAATGTGTTCAAACAAACAAGAATTCGAACATAACAAATGGGAAGCTAGTTATGAGATACTTGTTCAATATTGAAGACATCTTATGTAGAAAAGGAATATATGTAGCACCCTCTAATGGCACTACGACTATATCTTCCCTAAATATCACACTTAATGTAAACCCTAATTATATGTATAATTAGGGTTTACATTAAGTGTGATATTTAGGGAATATATAGTCGTAGTGCCATTAGAGGGTGCTACATTTGGTGGTATCAGAGCAGGGATTAGATTCTCTGGGGTTAATTGATAATATGTGGTATTATACTAAACATATATATTATGAGTCTAATTATACATATGCATTTCATATAGGATGGAAGCGTCAGGTGAAAACGCTGCTGGCCCAACTGAGTCATTAGAGTCTGTACAGGGTCATGATCATGCATCTGAACATCAGGGGTTAGAAGACTAGAATAGAAACGTTCCCCAACCAGAAGTAAATCCTTTTATGCAACAATTCCTAGTGTTTATGCAGAGGATGGCTCCACAACCACAACCCCAACCCCAACCACAAGAGGTAGTTATTGATAAAAACTATGAGATAGTTAGAAGACAGGGTGCGAAGGTATTTGCTGGTACAACGGATCCTGCAGAAGCAGAAGAATGGTTGAGGAATACGGAAAGAGTTCTCGACAGAATTGAATGCATTTCTGAACAAAAATTGAGGTATGCGGTGTCTTTATTGGAGAAAGATGCGTTGGATTGGTGGGAAGTGAAAGAAATTGTGGATCGTCCCGGGAAAAGCGCGAATGCGGAAGCGCGGTATAATTAAAATTAAATATGGAATTTAAACATGCTTTTAAATTAAAACACGTTTCAAAGGGTGTGCCTTTGAAATTTCCCGGGCGTTCGGTGTATCTCATGAACGAATAACACAAAATAAATCATGGAGGCCATAGGGTTGGAAATTAAAGAGAGGACGAAAAATTAAAACGAGACCTACCCGTTGTCGTTTTCGTCTTCAACGGCTACAAGCGTTGTTCCCCGTTTTGCACCAAGATCTCGTCTTTGAGACCCTCTAAATCGTGACACACGATCCACCCACGTATCTTGCACGTCGTGCTAGCAACGAACAAGTTTATGTTTTTGGAGTGGATGAATCAATAACACATTATTGATTAATGGTATTGATTCATCAAGTTCTTAATGTTCCAAGAACAAAAAGAACCAAGAAAATATTTCTTGGAGAGGGAGAGAGAATCGGACGAGAGAGAGGGAGAGAGAATCCGTGTGTGTGTGTTGTAGTGTGTGTGTTGGAGTTTCATCATCCTTCAACTTGTAGGATGCTAGGGTTTATATAGAAGAGGAGTCTAATCCTCTTTAAACTCCTCTTTCAAGAACTCTATTTTGACTAGGATTTTGACCTAGTCAAAGTTCTAGTCAAAGTAGTGTTTTGACCTAGTCAAAACAATCCTAGCCATCCATCTCTCCCATTCATCTCAACCGTTGATTTAATTTAATTTAATGGAATATTTAAAAATCTATTTAAATATTTCCAAGAGGCTAAAATAAATATAAATATTATTTAAGCCCATTAAATAAATCCCTTTGATAAATCTAATTTATCAATTTAATTCCTTATATCTAATAGAAGGAATTATTTCTCCAAGAAAAAAAATAAAGGACCCGATTAAATCCAATTTAATCATTCCTTCACTCCAATATTTAATTCCTAATTAAATATCTAAATGTGTGTGGATTGTGTGTGACTCTTTAGGTTCACCTTTCAGCTAGACTTGGTCGGATTCCTAGAATCCTTCCGTTACCATGGGTGGCCATCTAGCAACGGTCCATGGCACTAGAGACTAGGTGAAATATTCAGGGATGAACATTTAGGCTCTAACAGTACACTTGTCCTTCTGTCTTCGGTCTCATCACTTAGAGTCTAGGGCACGGATAATGCAGGTACCCATTTTGGACCTAAGTGTCGGTCTGTCCTCACTAAACGCCGCAAGGGAATCCTTCCCTTCTGTTCAGTTACTGTGGCCACAGATTTTAGGGACAAGACACAGAGCATACATGAGACTCAACTGTCAATACCTATTGGCAGGAGACAGATCCTTTCGTGGAAACTACTGTCACTTTGTACACCAGAACTGTACTAGACATGGCTTATGACTACCAAAGAGAATTCTGGCAATCTCTCACCATATCTAAGATATAGCCCTAACGTACAGGTAAACTGAGCAATTCCTCAAGTCAAAGGACTTGGCCTGTACCGTTGGAACCGGGAATACACGTCATACCTTGCTGACCATACTCAAGGTCCTCCGTAAGACGGTTCCCGCGAGTCACCTCAGTCAGCTGCGTCCTAGCATGCTAACCCACTAACACTGCTTAGACGACCCTCGTCACCCGTCGATGAAACACGACAGCAGGTGCTTAGTGCAAGTCTCAAATGGAATCCCGGTACCCATTTTCGGGATTCCTTGACTTGGAGATTTCCGGACTGATTCGGGAAGACTGATTTCATGGACCTACCTCCAAGCGTAGTCCCAGTCCCCGAAATTGATTCTCAGTCCGTGGGCTTTGTTTGCGTAGTGAACAGATATGGAAAACAAATATAAGTGAACACAAACAAAGTGATGCCAAATGAAATTCACTTCTTTATTCATTAATGATTTATCAAACACCTGAAATTGTCTAGACATAGGTTACATATTCCTGCCAAAATTGGCTTACATGGTCACCTATTCTAACAATCTCCCACTTGACCTTTAAAGCCAATCACCCATATGCCTAATCCCCATCTTCTCAAGATGTTGCGTATGAGCACTCTGCGACATAGGCTTTGTCAGCGGGTCTGCTGTGTTGTCTGCTGAGTTGACTCGGTCCATCCGAACGTCACCTCTTCCTACCATTTCTCTAAGAAGATGGTAGCGTCTAAGAATGTGTTTGGAACGGTGATGAGATCTCGGTTCCTTTGCTTGCGCTATTGCACCGTTGTTATCACAGAAGATGACAACAGGCTCGGCGATGCTAGGCACCACACCCAACTCTTGGATGTAGTTTCTCATCCAAACAGCTTCCTTAGCAGCTTCTGAAAACTGTTTCTTGGACAACTTGATCCCATGCCTCATTGGAAGGAATCCTCGTTTGGAGTTGTCCATTCGATATCTCTTTAGAACTTTCTCTATATACGAGTTTTGGGTGAGCCCTAACATCCTTTTAGATCTGTCCCTGACAATCTGGATGCCTAGGATGTAGGAGGCTTCACCCAAGTCCTTCATGGAAAACTTGGTTGACAACCATGCTTTTGTGTTTCCTAACATTCTGACGTCATTACCAATGAGCAGAATGTCATCCACGTAAAGCACTAGGAACACTATAGAGCTCCCACTGACCTTCTTGTATACACAAGGGTCGGATTCGTTTTTGATGAAGTCATATCCCCGTATTACTTCATCAAATCGAATGTTCCAACTTCGGGATGCTTGTTTGAGGCCATAGATGGACTTCTGGAGACGACAGACCTTCTGTTCTTCTCCAGTGACCGTGAAACCCTCCGGCTGATCCATATAGATCTCTTCTTCAATGAAACCGTTGAGGAAGGCCGTTTTCACGTCCATCTGCCATATTTCATAGTCATACCATGCTGCTATGGCAAGCAGGATCGAATGGACTTAGCCATGGCTACCGGCGAGTAGGTATCCTCAAAATCGACCCCGGGTCGTTGAGTGTATCCCTTAGCTACAAGCCTAGCCTTAAAGGTTGTGACTTCTCCATCAACGCCGAGTTTGCGCTTGTAGACCCACTTACAGCCCACTGGCTTAATACCTTTCGGTGGATCTATAAGTCTCCAAACTTGGTTCTCGCTCATGGAGTCCATTTCGGTTTTCATGGCCTCAAGCCATTTCCCGGAGTTGATGTCAGACATCGCTTCCCCGTATGTCTTAGGATCGTTATCCAGAAGATCGGTCGCACCTAGAAACCCATATCTCATTGGAGGTCTGGATTCTCTAGTGGACCTACGGAGGACGGGAACGTCAGTGGTGACTGTGGGCGCTGACTGTATCGGAGCCGGCGGTTCAGGGGCCGGGACTGGCCTTTCTTGAGGTTGTCCTTCATGCCTAGCATGTTGGACTTCTCTAGGTTGGTCAGCCCTCCGTGCGTTAATCCTAAATCCTCTTGGTGAGGTTTCCGCGGTTATTTCTGATGGCTGAGTTCCATCACTTGATTCCTCAAGGATCAGCTCATCAGGTTGGATATCCTCCGGGAAGCCTTGCTCCAAGAATACTGCATTCCTTGAAAGAAATACCTTTTGTTCCAAAGGGTCATAAAAGTAATAACCCGCAGTTTCTCTAGGGTATCCAACGAACCTGCATAGGCTAGACCTGGATTCTAGCTTATCTCCCACTAACCTCTTGACGTATGCGGGGCTACCCCACACTTTCAAGTAGTTGTAGGACGCAGGCTTGCCGTACCATATCTCATATGGCGTTTGGGTCAATGCACTGGTAGGCGCCAAATTCAACAACTTGGCTGCCGTTTCTAATGCATAACCCCAAAACGATAAGGGCAATTTGGTAAAACTCATCATGGACCGAACCATGTCCAACAGGGTTCGGTTCCTCCTTTCAGAGATGCCGTTTAACTGTGGTGTTCCGGGAGGTGTCCATTATGATATTATACCATGTTCTTTTAGATAATCAAGGAATTCGGCACTAAGGTATTCACCACCTCGGTCTGACCGTAGGACTTTAATTTTGCAGTTGGTCTGGTTCTCCACTTCAAGTCTGAGTTCTTTAAACCTCTCAAGAGCTTCAAACTTGTACCTCATTAGGTAAACATAACCATACCGTGAATGATCATCGGTGAAGGTTATGAAGTAGGAGAACCCACCTCGAGCCTGCGTCCTTAGTGGTCCACATACGTCTGTATGGACCAAGTCCAACAGACCCGTGGCAAGCCTGCTTTGACCTACAAAGGGCTTCTTGGTCATTTTCCCTCTTAGACAAGATTCACAAGTTGGTAGATCGCTCAAGTCCCCAACCTCTAGGTTCTTTGAGTCTACCAACCTTTTCATCCTATCTTGGGATATGTGACCTAGCCTAGCGTGCCACAGACGTGCGTTCCCGTTATTATCTAATTTCCGTTTGTGTTGAGCGTTAAGAACGAAATTCGTTTGTTGCAAGATATAGAGCCCGTTGTGCAATGTACCAAGTAGATGAGCAATTCCACACCTCATCAAATAAAAGCAATTTTTATTGATTCTGAACTCATAACCACTATTGTCCAACAATGGAATGGAAATGATGTTCTTAATCATACTAGGTACAAAATAAACCTGCTCTAATTCTATGCTAATGGTATCACTAATCACTAAAGTGGCGGATCCTACTGCTTCTGCCGAGATGGCCTTGCCATTTCCAAGCTTCAGGATCATGTCCCCGCTACTTAGTTTTCTGCTTCTTTTCAGCACCTGCAAATCATTGCAAATGTGAGCTCCACAGCCGGTATCCAATACCCAAGAGGCAGAATTAGTGACCATATTAACCTCAATCACATATATACCTTGGTTTGAGAAGAGTTTGGGGCACTCTCTCTTCCAATGCCCTTTCTCACGGCAGTTGATACATATGTCATATGCCTTTGACTGTTGCTTGGAGACAACCTTTCCCTTTCCTTTGCCTTTCCCCTCTTTGGCAATGGGAACACTCTGAGTGTTCGTAGCTGCTACGACGGCCTTCCCCTTCCCTTTCTTCTTTTTCCAACGTCCGGCACCCTTGCCTTTCGTCTTGGAAGTTGAAGCACCTCCAAACAATACCGAAGGCGTGGACTTCTTAGTCGTTGCCTCGTATTGCACCAACATATTGATCAACTCATGAATGCCCTTCTCAAGTGCATTCATGTTATAGTTGACGATAAATTGGTCGAAGGAGGGTGGGAGTGACTGAAGGATCACATCTATGTACGTTTCGTTATCGAGACCTGCCTTTAGGTCCTCGAGCTTTTCCACTAGGGTAAGCATTTTAACCCCATGCTCTTGTACAGAGGATCCTTCTGTCATTTTAGTTCCAAAGAACGCCTTGGTCGCGACATACCTAGTATGCCGGTCCGGGACTGCATAGCAATCCTTAAGGCGAGCCATAATGGAAGGGACATCGTCTAGCCTTTCATATTGCTTCTGAATCTCATTGGTCATCGAAGCAAGTATGACGCTACGGACCTTCCGGTTATCCTTATGCCAAGTCTCGAACGTCTCACGTTCTTCTGGCGTGGATCCTTCCGGCAAGGTCCTAGGGAGAGGCTCGTCCATGACGTAGCCTTGGTTCTCGTAATCTAGGACTATCCTGAGATTGCGCAACCAGTCGTTGTAATTTGTTCCATTGAATTTGTTTGTCTCAAGAATGGTTGATAGTGGGTTCTTAGACATTTTAAATCTACATTTAGAAAACAACGCGCGATCAGCAGAAAATAAAGACGGTGGTTTGATGAAATAATTAAATGCTTGGTCTTTAGTCATTTAATCCTTCCACTATTTCTACGAAAACACGGTACTCTCAAACGTGATTTTCGGGAAATCCTTTCCTAGTGGGCTTGGGATCCACAGCGATTTTTCCCATACCCCGCTTTTACGATTCGCATGGAAAAGATCCTGTGGGAGGTATTCCATACCATTCTCGTTCCACGAGATTCCCAAGATTATTGCCTCACCCTTTCGCATGATCCCGAGGACTCCAAGCGAATCATGCTAATTGGGCGTTAGACCCGACCCAATCGACCGAGCCACAGACCCACTGGTACCCCCACGACTCGTGAGACAGGTAACAGCAGCCCATTTTTCGTTCATGACATAGTGCAGCTTCTTTTAAGTACAATAACGTGCCACGACTTGTGAGACCACGCTATTGACCTAAAACAGCTTCCTCACTGTGCCATGGATTGGAAGGCATGGACAAACTCCTAGAGTTCATGTCCACTTTATCTAGGGTCTAATATTTCAACATTGGTCCAACCAATGTGAGAGTAGTGAATGACCGAGATCTCATAATATATATGCATACATTCATCCATAATGCATAAATAAAATCCATCCATAGCAGTTATATGATAAAAAAAAAGCCATTCATCCATCATAATAACCACATGCAAAATTAAAGCCTAGCACGTCCCTGTTGGATGATCACGAGCCCGAATCCTATGCGATCCACTGAGCCCGCAGTGGATCTATGGTCAATCTAGGGTTGGTTCTATACTATTACAATAATAGTAACCCAATCATCATGCTGATGGGCCTTGGTCTCTTTTCTCTTCCTTCACTTCATGGAAAACTCCAAGGGACCTCCGGTCTGGGCTCTCCATGTGGTCCTTCCTTCTTCTCCACCAATTACAAAAAGAAACCTCACTCCTAGTCTACTCTCATTACATATTAAAAAATAGAAACCCAGCGAAAACCCGGGGGGAGTACATAAGGAGGGAGGTAGAAAGCCTTATTATTCCAAGGCACTAGAAAGAGAGAAGGAGAAAGCAGTTAAAGAGGCACACAGGCCCAACAGAAAATTAAACCATACATTCGGTCTAGGGCTCGTGATCATCCATTTCCATCCAACACACGTAATTACATGATCCAATCACATAATCATAATATTCCAACAACACATGATTTCCAATCATATTAATCCAAGATGAAAATAAATGAACACGTGCGCAACGTGTGAAAATAAAAAAAATATAAATATTGGTAATATTAATCTTTTTTCTCGTTTTAGGAAAACCTTTCCTCATTATCTTAAGTAAAATAACCCCGGGATTCCAAATCCAATTTATTTTACTCCTAAAATAATGTCTTTAGGAACTTAGGAAAAATTGAACCCAAAAAAAACGATTTTTCAGAATTAATTCAAAATTAAAACTGAAAATTAATTTAAAATAAAATAACACTAGGGTTTCAAAAACCTAGCTTCACAGCCACGGGCCGCCGCCGCCTGCGGCAGCCAGCCGGCCGGCCGCGCGCAGGCGCTGCCTGGCCGAGCGCGCGCGCGCAGGCCCCTGCCTGCTTGCGCGCGCGCCTGACCGGCAGCGCACTGCACGGCCTAGCGCATCGGCAGGCCGACGCGCGCGCAGGATCCTCTTCCTTGCGCGCGCTGGCTTGCTGGCCGCCGGCCGTGTGCCTGCGCTGTGCGCAGAGCGCGCGCGCAGACGCGCACTGGGCGTGCCTGCCGGGCGCGCGCGCGCAGACGCCTCCGTGTGCGCCTGGTGCCCGTCCGCGCGCGGGCTCCCCGCCCGTCAGCCTTGCGCGCGCGCGCATGGGCGTGCCTGCCGGGCGCGCGCGCGCAGACTCCTTTGTCTACCCGCGCGCGCGCCTGGAGGCGCTTCCATGTGCGCACGCCCGCGCGCAGCCATCCTTGCTGCGCGCTGCCCCTGCGCGGCCGGCAGTGCGCGCGCGCGCAGGCTTCCCATGCCTGCGCGCGTCCGCCCTACCGGCAGTGCTCGGCTGCGCGCGGCCAGCCTTCCCGGCTGGCCGGCTGTGGCGTTTTCTCTCGTTTTTCAGATTAATTTCCATCCCGTTTCCCAAGAAAAACAGAAAAACACCAGCATTCATAAATTCACACGAATTAAAAGCAATAAAATAACATGCTTTAATAATCAAGAAATTCAAGATTCAATTAAAACATGCTAAATCACGTTTCATGCTTAAAACGCACATAAACCCTAGGCCTATACACCGAACCGGGCTCTGATACCACTGAAAGAAATTGTGGATCGTCCCGGGAAAAGCGCGAATGCGGAAGCGCGGTATAATTAAAATTAAATATGGAATTTAAACATGCTTTTAAATTAAAACACGTTTCAAAGGGTGTGCCTTTGAAATTTCCCGGGCGTTCGGTGTATCTCATGAACGAATAACACAAAATAAATCATGGAGGCCATAGGGTTGGAAATTAAAGAGAGGACGAAAAATTATAACGAGACCTACCCGTTGTCGTTTTCGTCTTCAACGGCTACAAGCGTTGTTCCCCGTTTTGCACCAAGATCTCGTCTTTGAGACCCTCTAAATCGTGACACACGATCCACCCACGTATCTTGCACGTCGTGCTAGCAACGAACAAGTTTATGTTTTTGGAGTGGATGAATCAATAACACATTATTGATTAATGGTATTGATTCATCAAGTTCTTAATGTTCCAAGAACAAAAAGAACCAAAAAAATATTTCTTGGAGAGGGAGAGAGAATCGGACGAGAGAGAGGGAGAGAGAATCCGTGTGTGTGTGTTGTAGTGTGTGTGTTGGAGTTTCATCATCCTTCAACTTGTAGGATGCTAGGGGTTTATATAGAAGAGGAGTCTAATCCTCTTTAAACTCCTCTTTCAAGAACTCTATTTTGACTAGGATTTTGACCTAGTCAAAGTCCTAGTCAAAGTAGTGTTTTGACCTAGTCAAAACAATCCTAGCCATCCATCTCTCCCATTTATCTCAACCGTTGATTTAATTTAATTTAATGGAATATTTAAAACCTATTTAAATATTTCCAAGAGGCTAAAATAAATATAAATATTATTTAAGCCCATTAAATAAATCCCTTTGATAAATCTAATTTATCAATTTAATTCCTTATATCTAATAGAAGGAATTATTTCTCCAAGAAAAAAAATAAAGGACCCGATTAAATCCAATTTAATCATTCCTTCACTCTAATATTTAATTCCTAATTAAATATCTAAATGTGTGTGGATAGTGTGTGACTCTTTAGGTTCACCTTTCAGCTAGACTTGGTCGGATTCCTAGAATCCTTCCGTTACCATGGGTGGCCATCTAGCAACGGTCCATGGCACTAGAGACTAGGTGAAATATTCAGGGATGAACATTTAGGCTCTAACAGTACACTTGTCCTTCTGTCTTCGGTCTCATCACTTAGAGTCTAGGGCACGGATAATGCAGGTACCCATTTTGGACCTAAGTGTCGGTCTGTCCTCACTAAACGCCGCAAGGGAATCCTTCCCTTCTGTTCAGTTACTGTGGCCACAGATTTTAGGGACAAGACACAGAGCATACATGAGACTCAACTGTCAATACCTATTGGCAGGAGACAGATCCTTTCTTGGAAACTACTGTCACTTTGTACACCAGAACTGTACTAGACATGGCTTATGACTACCAAAGAGAATTCTGGCAATCTCTCACCATATCTAAGATATAGCCCTAACGTACAGGTAAACTGAGCAATTCCTCAAGTCAAAGGACTTGGCCTGTACCGTTGGAATCGGGAATACACGTCATACCTTGCTGACCATACTCAAGGTCCTCCGTAAGACGGTTCCCGCGAGTCACCTCAGTCAGCTGCGTCCTAGCATGCTAACCCACTAACACTGCTTAGACGACCCTCGTCACCCGTCGATGAAACACGACAGCAGGTGCTTAGTGCAAGTCTCAAATGGAATCCCGGTACCCATTTTCGGGATTCCTTGACTTGGAGATTTCCGGACTGATTCGGGAAGACTGATTCCATGGACCTACCTCCAAGCGTAGTCCCAGTCCCCGAAATTGATTCTCAGTCCGTGGGCTTTGTTTGCGTAGTGAACAGATATGGAAAACAAATATAAGTGAACACAAACAAAGTGATGCCAAATGAAATTCACTTCTTTATTCATTAATGATTTATCAAACACCTGAAATTGTCTAGACATAGGTTACATATTCCTGCCAAAATTGGCTTACATGGTCACCTATTCTAACAGGAAGCTGTTCCAGGGAGTAGGAATCGACCAATTACTTTAACATGGAAGGATTTCTTGAGGGAATTTGCTGAGAAATACACTCCACCGGTCTACAAAAATCGTAAGAAAGTTGAATTTCTAGAATTAAAGCAGAATGATTTGTCTGTTGCCGAATACGAGCTACAATTTGTGAGGCTGTCAAAATATGCTCCAGAAGAGGTAAGTACTGATGAATTGAGGCGAGACCGATTTGAAAGAGGCCTGAGGCTTGAGATACGAGAGAAGATAACAATCAAACCTCTGAGTTACAGTGCACTTTGGAAGCAGCATTGAGAGCTGAAGAGACATCCATAGAAAGGAATTCCGCTGAATCTAAACGGAAGAAGTGGACAGGTAATCCTAACTTTACAGGCGGACCAAGTGCTGCAGTTTCTTTTAAGAGTTCTGGTTTTCAGAGAGGTGGGTACAGAGGCCGAGGAATAAGTCAAACTAATAGGTCTCCATCAGTGTCGTTAAGTAGAGGCGGGTCTACCTCAGTTGGATTTGGGGGAAGACAGGGTCCAACCAGATCGTTTAGTGGAAGGTCTATTCCCTCGTGCACGATTTGCGGTAGGAAACACATCGGTGAATGTTGGGGAGTCCAGCCAATCATATGTTATCGTTGCCATCAACCGGGGCATATCGTCAGGGATTGTCCTACGTGGAGAGTTGACGCCAGTGGATCCCAGACATCAGGACCAAGTAGTGTGGGGGAAAATGTGCAACGGGCTAGTATAAGTAGGGGTCGAGGAAGAGGTGGTCGAGGTAGCGGGACTATTTCTACAACATCGACTGGACAGAGTAGCCAATCTCAGCCACAAGCAACGGTGTACGCCATCACCAGGGAACAAGCTCCTACTGCACCTGAGGTTATTACTGGTTCCTTTTCTATTTGCAATTCTGATGCGCATGTGTTAATTGATCAAGGATCTACTTGTTCATTTATATCACATGATTTTGCATCACGTGTGCATGCTAGTATTGAACAGTTGGGGCATGACTTATGTGTATCTATGCCTGCGGGTGGGGTTATATTTGTTAATACCGTAGTGAGATCTTGTCCAATAGTAGTGGATAGTGTCACACTATATGTAGATTTGGTTGTGATAAACCTTAGGGAGTTTGATGTTATCCTAGGGATGGATTGGTTATCTAGTAATCATGCTTTGGTGGACTGTCAAACAAAAGAGGTGGCTGTAGAAATCGATGGGCAAATGAAGACGGTTATAGTGGGAGAGAGAAAAGTTATACCTAACTGTTTAATTTCTGCTATGACTGCTTTTAATTTAATTAAGGAAGGGTGTGAAGCATATCTAGCTAGTGTACGTGATACTACGAAGGTCAGTCTGGGTGTGTCAGATGTTCCAGTAGTTAGGGAATTTCCTGATGTTTTTCCAGAAGAATTACCTGGGTTACCACCTCATCGAGAAGTGGATTTTGAAATAGAAACTATTCCTGGGGCATCACCTATTTCGATTGCACCATATAGAATGGCTCCACTTGAACTGAAAGAATTAAAGAAGCAATTAGAAGAATTACTCGATAAGGGATTTATACGACCAAGTATTTCGCCTTGGGGAGCACCAGTATTATTCGTAAAGAAGAAGGATGGGAGTATGAGATTATGTGTTGATTATAGGCAATTGAATCGGATCACAATTAAGAACAAGTATCCTCTGCCACGGATAGATGATCTGCTTGACCAGTTAAAGGGTGCAACTTTGTTTTCAAAAATTGATTTGAGATCAGGGTATTGGCAATTGCGGATTGAAGAAGGGTCTATTCCAAAGACAGCTTTTCGAACCAGGTATGGCCATTATGAATTTGTTGTTATGCCATTTGGGTTAACAAATGCCCCTGCCGCTTTCATGTCGTTGATGAACAAAACCTTACAGCCATTCCTTGATCAATTTGTGATTGTGTTTATTGATGATATTCTGATATGCTCTAGTAGTCACGGGGAACATGAACAACATTTAAGGACAGTTTTACAAATTTTGAGAGAAAAAACAACTGTATGCTAAATTTAGCAAATGTGAATTTTGGATGGAAGAGATTGCTTTCTTAGGTCATGTTGTTTCAAAGCAAGGGGTACAACCTGATCCGGCAAAAGTTAAGGCTATTTTGGAGTGGGAGCCACCTAAAAATGCATCAGAAGTTCGCAGTTTTCTAGGATTGGCTGGGTATTATAGAAGATTTGTGAAAGATTTCTCTGTGATTGCGAGACCCCTGACGAATCTGTTAAAGAAGAATTCACCATTCAATTGGAATGACATGTGTGATAAGAGTTTTGAAGAATTGAAGAAAAGACTTACCTCAGCACCTATTCTTGCATTGCCATCTGGGAATGGAGGATATGTGGTATATACTGATGCTTCACGGCAAGGACTCGGATGTGTTTTGATGCAACATGGAAGGGTTATAGCTTATGCTTCGAGGCAGTTGAGGCCGCACGAATTGAACTATCCGACCCATGATCTGGAATTAGCAGCGATTGTACATGCATTGAAAATCTGGAGGCATTATCTGTATGGAGAGACGTTTCAGATATTTACAGATCATAAAAGTTTAAAGTATATTCCAACACAGAAAGAGTTGAATTTGAGGCAAAGAAGGTGGATCGAGCTGTTGAAGGACTACGATTGTACTATTGATTATCACCCCAGAAAAGCAAATGTAGTTGCAGATGCGTTGAGTAGAAAGACGGTGGACCAATTAGCAGGCATGATTTGCTATAATGTGGAGTATTTAGCTGCCCTCAGAGCCATGAATGTGAGTTTTAGCGTTGGTGATGATCTTTTACTTGCCACTCTTCAAGTGAAGCCCTCCCTTAGGAACAAAGTTAAGAATGCACAGAATAGTGATCCGTATTTGCAGATAATGAAAGCCAAGGCACAAGAAGGAAAGAACGATCAATATGTAATACAGGAAGATGGTATGTTATTAAATGGGAAGCGTATGTGTGTGCCGAATGTAGAGGAATTGAGAACGGAGATTATGCACGAGGCGCACTATGCACCGTATGCGATGCATCCTGGCAGTACCAAGATGTATCGGGATTTGAGACCCTACTATTGGTGGCCAACCATGAAGAAAGATGTTGCAGAGTTTGTGGCTAAATGTTTAACTTGTCAGCAAGTTAAGGCAGAACACCAAGCACCAGCCGGTAAGCTTCATCCTCTATCTATACCTGAATGGAAATGGGAAAAGATTACTATGGATTTTGTCATTGGATTACCACGTACGTTCAAGAAACATGATGCTATTTGGGTGATCGTGGATAGATTGACTAAATCTGCTCACTTTTTGCCGGTAAGACAAAATGATTCTTTGGATAAGTTGGCTGAGTTGTATGTTTCGAAAATTGTGAGATTACATGGAATTCCTACTTCTATAGTCTCTGACAGAGATCCTCGTTTTACTTCTCATTTCTGGGGAAGCTTGCAAAGGGCATTAGGTACAAGCTTGCACTTTAGTACAGCATTCCATCCTCAAACAGATGGACAATCAGAAAGGACCATTCAGACGTTGGAGGACATGATGAGAGCCTGCATGATTGAGTTCAGAGGAAACTGGGATGATCATTTACCACTGATGGAATTTGCATATAATAATAGTTTTCATTCTAGTATTGGCATGGGTCCCGTATGAAGCTTTGTATGGAAGAAAATGTCGAAGTCCAATATGTTGGGATGTTGAGGGATTGAGACAACTTGAAGGGCCCGAATTAGTCCAAGAAACGGTGGATAAGATACAAACAGTCAAAAAGTGTTTGAAAGCAGCTCAAGATCGGCAGAAAAAGTTATGTTGACAAACATCGTAGGGAGATGGAATATGAGGTGGGAGAAAAAGTTTTTCTGAAAGTATCACCATGGAGGGGAATCTTAAGATTCGGTAAGCAAGGAAAGTTAAGTCCGAGATATATTGGGCCGTATGAAATTATCGAGCGAGTCGGACCACTAGCTTATCGATTAGCATTACCAGCAGAGTTGTCTCAGATACATGATGTGTTCCATGTGTCCATGTTACGTCGATATCGATCTGATCCTAGTCATATTTTGCGGGAACCAGAGATAGAAATATCAGAGGGGTTAACGTACATAGAAGAACCGATAGAAATTTTGGATCGGAGTATAAAGAAGTTGAGGAATAAAGAAATACCAATGGTGAAGGTAAAATGGAGTCATCACTCTCCCAGAGAAGCTACTTGGGAGGTTGAGGAGAGTATGAGAGAAAAGTATCCATATTTATTCCATGAGCCGGTACGTTAATTAAATTTCGGGACGAAATTTTTATTAGGAGGGGAGAATTGTGACGCCCACAAATTTTTATACATAATTATGGGGTTAATTCGTAATTATTTAAGAAAATTTAGTTAATTAGTAGATATATTATAGATTAAATTGTGATTGTATTAAGACTTGAACGGAGTGAATTGGAGCTTTATATAATATTTGGAGCAATTTATATTAATTAAGAAATTAGAAAGGACGTAATGGGTATTTTGAAAAAGTTTATTAAAATTTAAAAAGAAAATGAAAAAGAGGTTGGATAAAGATGGGTGCATCAGCACCCATCAGTTACCTTTAATTATATATATATCAATCACACACACACACCCCTAAAACACACACACTAATTATACACAAACTCAAATTGAGTTCGGCGAAAATAATTCGGTAAGAAATAATTTTATTTTAATTAGTTTTAATTTATATAATTATATTATTTAATAAGTGCATTTATTAAATGTTATTTATACTCCTCGATTTAGTGTTTAACCGGAGAATTTTATGAATTTGAGTATTTATAATTAATGCCTGGTTAAATGTCTCAATTAAATTAGGGGTGTTATAATTAATAGCTTAAACTGCTTAATTTACTAGATTTAATAATTTCTACAATTGATTGGCTTAGTTTAATTGGGTTGAAAATTTTATTTGAGAAATATTATAGAATATATTTGAAAATGTTATATTTAGTAAAGATAAGTATATTTTGAGATAAATATAATCCAAGAATTTTTATTATGAACGGTAATTATAATAGGATGAAGGGTTTAATGAAATATTGAGAGATTGGTGAAATATATATAGATATATAAATATTGTTTAATATTTTATTTAGGAATTGACATTCTAGATATTAATTATACGTATTATACCTTATGATAGGACACGGGGATAAAGTAGATGATCGTACGACTTCATATCAGCTAGCTAAATCTGTATAAGATCGAGGTAAGTAAATAATTAGTGCCGCTTATATATGTTCCTTTTTCCTATTAGTGTTGTGTACGTAAACAAATAGTATTATCTATATATGTTTCATTTCTTGGTGATATTACTTTTATGTGAGCCTATGATTCGTGCTTGACTAATCTATTTTGAATTGTACAAGCAATTGATGATTACTTTGAACGATTATGTCGTGAAAGTGAAATGAGGAAACCTATTGAGATATGCCATTTGGTTGTTTGATATCACTGTTATATGCTTGTACGTGAAAAATGCGACTATGTGGTTTTATGTGGCTAGTTGGCTTACAAGAACGGTGATATGTGGAATCGAGGGAGTGATGAAAATTAAATGTAATTATGATATGAATACCCCTTGATGTTGTTGAATAGCCCACGTGGCAAAATGAAATGAAAAGAGCTATGATGCGATGTGGAAAGAGCTATGATGCGAAATGAAAAGAGCTATGATGCGAAATGAAAGAGCTTTGATGCGAAATGAGATTGATGAGTCTGTGTGGCATGCCAAGGGGATTCATGTATATGTGTATAATAAATGGTGAGGTTGAGTTGGTGGAGAAAAACACTATATCACCTTCTGGCAAGCCAACTAGGTTAATGCGAGTTTGATTGATTGTCTAATCATGAGATGATTACATGGAATAATGAAATGAAATGTGCTTGATCAAGTTGATTATTCTTTATATATATTACTTGTTTTTGTCTTGTTGATGCTTATTTTGTCTTGTTGAAACTACATTTGAGGTGCGTATATAGTTGGTGCCGATTGTTTACTTATTGAGTTGCAGGCTCATCCCTCTGCTAATAATTTCAGGTGTAGATTTTGCTGTGCCTACTCACGACAGCTAGGTCCACATTTTGCATCCCAGTCAGGTTGGGCCAGTATGCAGTTTTCTCCTCCTTGTAAATAGAAATAGAAGTCTCATTTTGAATTAAAGGCGAGAATAGCATGTGAACTAATTATAATAGTCCCATTTTTGACGTACTTGATATATATGTATATATGATTTTGCGGATGAGATATTAAATATTCTTGTTGTGATGATGAGACTATGTGTATATATACTCAACAGGGGCTACATTATGTGCCTAATTATACATATAATTAGGGTTTACATTAAGTGTGATATTTAGGGAAGATATAGTCGTAGTGCCATTAGAGGGTGCTACAATATATTACTTAATAATTGATTCATGGAGCGTCTTGTTTTTCCATGCTTCCTTCTTGTTACACAACATCACCTGATCAATTGAGGCTTATTAGCAAGGGGATGGAAATGGATTCTGTCATATCCATCAACTTGTCATATAAGTAGATCAGATAGATAAAATGACATTCACGTGGAAGGATAAGGCTAAAACTCGAGTCTTCAGCATAAATTTTATGATCCATGTTGGAAGACAATATGCTACATAGCTATTTGAATAGCCCATCATTGAGTAGGTCAGGCCCCTACTGTCGAGGTTTTCTTATTATCATGTTGAATCTTAATACAAATAATATCTAAATTCTGAAAATTAGTGATAAAAACAAAGAGAACCACAAGAAGTTCAAGATGGCTCATACTTGTGGAACGAAGGGCAACAACGTAACTGTTGAAGTATGCAACAACATTAAAAGCGTTAAGTATCTATATAAATATATGTACAAAGGGCCTGACTCTTTTGTGTTTGAAGTTCGCACAGGTCAAATTATGATGAAATCAGTCAATATGTTGCTTGAAGATGGATCTATGCTCCAGAGGTGCTATGGATAATTTTCAAGTTTCCAATGAGCAGAACTTATCCTTTAGTCCTGCGTTTATAAATTCAGCTACCTAATAGGTAACAAGTTCAATTTTACAGCCACCGATTGATTTCTAATGTGCTAGTTGATGAGAGAAACTCAAGAACTATGTTAACATAGTTTTTTTGGATATATAGTGAAGGAACAGAGCCAAACAAATATGTATATAAGGACTTGCCAAAATACCATAGGTAGTTTTCATTTGAAAGAATTTGGGTAAAGAGAAGAAACACAAAGGTTATCGGGTGAATATATGTAGTGTCACCAAATAAAGGAGAAAGATTTTATTTGTGTGTGTTGCTCAATCCTATTAAAGGTCCAAAGCATTTGATGATTTGTTGACAGTTGATAGTGTGCACTATTTAACTTTTAAGCAAGCAGCTGAGAAAAAATGCCTTCTTCATGAAGATAATAGTATTAGAGAGTGCTTAGTTGAAGCGCGAAGTATTAGAATGCTATCTGTACTTAGAACGTTATTTGCCACAATTTTATTGTATTTTGAACCCAGTGGAGTTAGATGTTAGAATAGGTACCCAGAAAGTCAATATGGTTGGTTGTTCTGAAAACTATTCACCAATCTTTAAACGAATGTAATATTATGTTGATGAATGTAGTAAGGATTCATTGTTGGCAACGATTAGTTTGTTGTACTTACTGCTTGCATTGAACGTGGTTTTTGTGTCACAACAAACGCCCACAAACTGGACATATGAATCCAAGAAGTTGGACCGCGCATAGGGTGGCGGTCATGGAACCAACTTCTGTAGATCGGTCTGAAACACTCCAAGTCGAGGACCTCGAGATTGGGTATCGAGGGTTCTATAGAGACTTGCACTAAGGATTACATTCAGTGGATGAATATCGTGTTTCATCGGTGATAGACGTTGGATGTCTATGCAATATTAGTAGGTTAGTTGACAAGGGTGTCGGCTGACTGAGGTGACTCGTAGGAATCGTCATATGGAAGCCACACCGGCTTGGTCGGTATGACTAGTATTCCCAGTTTCGATAGTGCGGGATTAGTCCTCGGCCTTGAGGAATCACGACAGTCGCTCACATACGAAGGTTGTATCTTGAATCTGGCAAGTGGTGATTGTGTTGTAATACATGGCCATCATAAGCCTTGTTTAGTGCAGTCGGAGTACGTCGAGAGGACGGTGGATTCCAAGACAGAATCTGTCCCCTGTCAGATTATGACAGCAAGATCTCCTATGCGCTCTGAGATGGTTTAGACTCTCAAAGTCTATGGCCATAGCACTTGATTGAGTGGGAAAGGATTTTCTACGTCAATCATAAAGTTAAACGTATCTCGAGTTTGAAGCATAGATGCCTAAGTCAAGGATGGGAATCGACATCCTATTCCATGCCCTAGACTAAAGCCGGGAGATAGGCGACAGTATGAGATAACAAGAAGTAGGTCCAAGTATAGCTGAGGGTGAACCTAAAGAGTCATACCCGCTTCACAGGATGTGAAAGAAAGTAATTTAGAATTAATTCCGGGAGAGGGTTTAATTTAATAGGATTAAATTATACTTCTTGGAGATTTAAGCCTTCATGGATTAATTGGATTAGTAGGGCTTGAGTTCATAAATTGGACTTATGGATTTAATAAGCATGGGCTTCCCTTTTAATTAGATTAAAAGGGTGAATTAATTATTGTGGTCTTGGAATTAAATAGTATTTGATATAGAGTTCATTGGACCTTTGGACTATTTAAAATAGATTTAAATAGGCCAATTTCATAAAGCCCATCAAGGATGGATGGACGAGATTTGTTCTAGAGGTTTTGAGATGGAGGGCTAGGATTAATCCTATGATGAGCTTTGACTAGGTCAAATCCTAAGTCAACTAGGATTTGACTAGGTCAAATCCCTAGTTGATTAGGATGTGTCTCTTTGGAAGAGGTTGAGTATGATTAGGAATAATAATTCCTTATAAATACTCAAACACAACACACACACTTCACACACTAATCTCTACACACACACACGCACCATGCCATCTCACCTCTCTCTCTCTCTCTCTCTCTCTCTCTCGCGCGTCCACCTTATCTTTACTCTCTCCAAGAATTTTTTTTGTTCTTCTTGATTCATTCAAGGTAGACATTAGAGACATCGATAGCGTTAATCATTAACGTTGTATCGATCTCTCTTCTCCCCTAAACAACTTCTTGCTAGCATGAGAGTTCGTTACTATCCGGTGAAGCGTGTGGACAATTTAGAGGGTCTCCACATTGAGATCTTGGAGGCAAAACGGGGAACAATGTGTGTAGTTGAATGAAGAAGACTACTAGGCTAATGTTTCCTCTTTACGTTTCTTGTTCTCCAAATTCTATGACCTCCATGTTATGTACTTTCTTGAACATGCATGAGATACACAAAATCCCGGGGAGAATCAAGGGCACACCCCTTGATCCATTATGCATGTTTGATGTATGTTTTAATTCTGTTTATTTTACGCGCTTTACGTTTTTATAATACGCAAATCCCGCGCTTCCGCCGCGCCTCTCCCGGGCCGATCCACACGTTACATTAGAAGCTTATGGGAGGAAAGCTATTCATACATGATTGAAGATTATCCGTCGTCAAGTAGTTCAAGCAGCTTATATGTCTTGAATAAACTTCTCCATGATTTAAATGGGATTCTCATGCAATACAAGAGAAGTATAAATGAGTTTGACTTGCCTCAAATAACTGAAGGGTTGAAGATTTTATGAATATATCTGGTCTTATTGAGCATGAAGTCTGAATTCCAAGTTCAGAAGTTCATTTGAATATTGTCTGTGTTCTTAAAGAATGTCAATTTTTGGCATATGATGTTATTAGTCGAGGATAAGACGAAAACACTATCCAATATTCTTTGTGGATGGTCCAGGTAAAACTGGTAAAACTTTTTTATACAAATCTTTTCTTGCCAAATTCCGGAAAGATAGACTTATTATGTTGCCAACTGCAACTTCAGGTATCGTAGCAAACCTACTTCCATGTGGTAGACTACACATTCTAATTTCAAAATACCTATCAAGTTTGAACCTTTATCAATGTGTCGATTCAATAAGCAGTCAGAGTTGTCTACATTTATAGAACGTGCATCAACCATTATTTGGGATGAGGCACCAATGGCGAACAGAAAAGCATTTGAAACAGTGACCGGACATTTAGAGACATACTTGGTTTGGACTTACCATTTGGTGGAAAAGTCATGATTTTAGGTGCAGATATTCGTCAAGTTCTTCCTTTTGTAACTGGCAGTACAAAATCACAAATTATAAATGTCAGAATAGTCCAATCACCATTGTGGTCAAATGCCAAGCTTTTGCACTTATCAGAGAATATGAGAGCACAACACGATGAAGTCTTCTCAGACTCTTTTTTGTTTTGTATCGAGAATTGAAGGTGATATGATACAGATTCCGAACTGTATGGCCATACCTTGGGAAGGTGAACATTTAATTAAACAATTAATCAATTTTGTTTTCCCGGAATTAAGGTCTGATGCATATGATCCAGAGTACATAGCCAGTAGGGCTTTATTCACTCCTCTAAACGATGATGTCAATAAGTTAAATGAAAAGGTTCTTACTATTTTTCATGGTGAAGATGTGACTTACTATTCATTTGATTTAGTGGCTGATGATACACGTAATTTATACTTACCTGAGTTTTTAAAATCTCTTTCACCTAGTAGTTTGCCACCTCACAAGTTGACTTTGAAAAGAGGTTCTCCTACCATGTCCCTAAGAAATATTGATCCATAAATTGGGTTTGCAATGGTACTTGACTTATTTGTCATGTATTTGGTAGAAATATTATTGAAGCAGAAATTTTGGCAGGACAATTCAAAGGGATGAGAGTTTTTCTACCATGAGTTCCATTGAAGAGTGCAAAAATGCAAACATGCCTTTTTGAAATGATAAGAAGACAATTCATTGTTCGTTTAAGTTTTGCACTGACAATTAACAAATCTCAAGGTCTAACCATTCAGAATATGGGAATTTATCTTCGAAGTCATGTGTTTTGTCAAGGTCAATTATGTGCAGCTCTTTCACGTGTTGTTTCCGAAAGAACAACAAAAGTTTTGGTTAGAAAAGGTTTCGTGATTAGCCGTGAGGCTGTGTACACAAAGAATTTGGTGTTTAAGGAAATTTTTGTAAAGCTACAATCTCTCTCATTCACAACTCAAGGCATCTTGCATAAAATCCCCCTGTGTTTTAAAAACTCGGCTAAAAAACCCCTTGTGTTTTAGAAATAGGCGAAAAAACCCCTTCTGTTTTATTAAATATAGCTCAATTGCCCCTTTCCGTTAAATTGACTTAATGGCGTCAATTTTTTTTTCTGTTTGACCGTTATGCCATTTTTATTATTTATTAACTTTTTATTTATGACCGTTGGATCTCATTTGATTATATAATAACCGTCAGATCTAAGAAATTATTCGAAACCATTAGATCGTAGAAAAATGAAGGGTCTGGATTCAATAAATTTTAATTTATATTATATATAAATAATTAGAAATTATAAAAAAAATAAAATTATTATTTATATATAAAATTTAAAAAAAAAAAAAAAACCGTACTCCCCCACCCCCCACCCCCGCCGCCATCCCCCACCCGCCGTCCCCCGCATCCCCCTAGTCTGGCGGCATCGCCGTCGCCCGGCCAGATCTTGGCGATGGAGACGTCGCCCAGTCAAGCTGGTCTGGGCGACGGAGATACCGTCGCTCGTTCTGTGTGGGGGCGACAGATGCCGTCGCCGTCGCCTGTTCTGTGTGGGGGCGATGGCGTCTCCATCGCCCTTCTGTGGGGGCGCCGCCACCATCGCCCCGTTTTTTTTAATTCTTTTTAATTAATTTAATTATATTCATTAAATATATATTTTAATTAATTAAGATTAATTTCAAATAATTATAATAATTATTAGATATTTAATTAATTATTTTGTATATTTTCAATATAATTTTAAAATAATATTCAAATTAATTTATAAATTTAACATTTATATTTATATTATCTCAATTTAAAAAATAATATTTAGTATAATTTTTTTATTTTTTTGGTATTTTGATACTAATATAAATTTATTTAAGAACAAAAACTATTTACAATTTTTGGGAGATAGGAAACAAAAAGAAATGCTTAAAATGAATTTTGGACCATGGTAATTTTTGATGCAATATAGGGGCATTTTAGTCAATTAAGGATAAAAAAGGTCAAAACGCACAAAAAATCAAGCCTAATCGCACTTCAGTCGCGTGCACACCACCTTTCGTTAATTTCTAACGGAAGGGGGGTTTTGTGCTGCATTTATTAAAACATAGGGGGGCTTTTTGCCTATTTACAAATCACAAGGTGGTTTTTAGCTATTTCACGAAAACACAGGGGGTAAATTGGAGTTTAACCTTATTTTTCTAATTTTCATAGAGTATTATTATACATTGTATTTCTAATATTTCCCTATTTATGTAGGTTAAGGGTGAATCCAGTGAAAAGCAAGTACAATTACAAATGGTCTAGTTCGTCAAAATAAGGATTTAGTTTATGAAAAAATTTTCACGTTAGTTAATAGAACTCTACTGTCTTTCATAGGGGTGGCAGGCGAGTCAAGCCGGCTCGCGAGCTTCGCTAGCCGGCTTGATTTTGAGCTTTTCGAGCTCGAGTCGAGCCAGCTCGAGCTCGAGCTCCAGTCCAGCTCGAGCTCGAGCTCGCGAGCTTTTCCTTTTTATATATATATATATATATATATTTAGAATTTTTATATGTTTAATTACATATTCAATACTTTGTTAAATTCATACTCAAAATTGACCATATATTGTAATTATTAATCAATATCATACATTTTATTTTAGATAATAATAAACTATGGTACTTTTATTTATACATTTAACTTTTATAGTTTATATAAAAATAAACTTAATCAATAATAATAATAATAATAATAATAAATTCTATGTTATATTTTAATATCTATTTATAACCTCTTATAATATTTTAAATTGACAAGTCCTAATAATTAACTTATGATTTTTTTTATATCTAAGTGTGTGTTTTATATTTATATCAAAATACATAGTATACATTATACAATCTGTAAATTTTACTTATAAATTTATGTCAAAATTTAGTGATTCCCATTAATTAATCTAATAATAATAATAATAATAATAAGAAGAATAATAATAATAATAATAATAATAAATTCTATGTTATATTTTAATATCTATTTATAACCTCTTATAATATTTTAAAAGTCCTAATAATTAACTTATGATTTTTTTTATATCTAAGTGTGTGTTTTATATTTATATCAAAATACATAATATACATTAACTTATATATATATATATATTATATACTATTATAATTTATAATAATATAATTTTATTAAAAAAATTAGCAATAATTAAAAAATTATATCAATATTCAATAATTTAAAAATATACTTAATATTACTAAAAGAATTGTTTGACTTCTCACACAGACACAATCTCATTCCCAGAAATCAGAATCCCAATTCTCAAGCTCTCGCTGCCACGCCGAAAACCCTCGCCGCCACGCCGGAAACCCTCACCGTCACGCCGAAACCCTCGCCGCGAAACCCCTGCGCCGAAAACCCCCGAAACCCCTGCGCCGAAACTGCCCAAGTGGCCAAGAGAAGCGCCCGTTTCTGAATTTTCTGTGCGGAAATTCAGTTTCTGGGGATATTGTTTTGCAATTCCCAAGTGAGTTTTCGAACCCCTGATTTCCTGTTATTGTTTTGAATTGAAATTATGGATTTTGATGTGGTGAATTGAAATTATGGATTTTGATGTGGTGAAAGCCGTTGTATGTACTTAGATTCATTGCTGCAATTAGTTTCAACGATGGTTTAGTGATTTGGAAATTTGATATTGGTAATTGGCATGTTTGGATTGTTGGTGATATTGGTAATTAGCATGTATGGTTTAGTGATTCTATCACAGAGTACAATATAACTGCAAGAAGCAGTAAGGAGCTAATCAAATTGAACATAGAATCAAAGAAAATTTGCCATTTTCAAAAGCAAACCGCACGAAGAAAACTTCTGCTTAACCATTATGCTTCAGGTCACAAATGGAAGTATCAGCATTAACCATTAGTTAATATTTTGGAGATAGCAAGTAATGCATGTGTTTGCATTTATAGTTGCTTATCAACATTAACCATTATTCCACAATCATAGTTGCTTATCAGTCTTTATGATTACAGCTTAGTTGGTTCTGTTTTTGTGTTTGTATTCAAATGATGCAGTATTTTAATTAATGCGTAGTTTTGTTGTTTTGTTTAGATATGAATGTTTCAGCAAGTACGTCTTTTTCTATGGCCGATTCAACAAGTCCAGTAATGTAAAGCGAGGAGGAAACACTTGAACATACAACCAATGCTACTAATGGAGAGAGGACTATTGGCCAAGAGGAGAATGTTGAGGCCACTAAAGATAATGATACTTGTGGGGTCAAAGCCCAAACATAAAAAAAAAATCAACAGTTTGGCAGATTTCACAGAAATGAAGGATGCCGATGGAGTTATGAAGATCTCTTGTATACATTGTAAGAGGATGTATACCAAAAGCAAGACTGCTGCAACAACTCAACTGCATCGGCATTTGCAAAGTTGTGGTAACTATCTCAAAGCAAAAGCTGACAAGTCGAAAGATGGACTTTTGCAAACACAACTTGGCTTTGTAAGCAGCAGTGTAGATCCAAGTGCTTGTCCAAGTCTGTTTGTTGGGAAGTTTGACATGGAGAAGATGAAAGAATCAGTGGCTCATTGGATCATGATGCACGAACACCCTTTTTCTATTGTGGAAGAGGAAGGATTCAATTTGATGCAAAGAAGAGGAATGCCTAAGTGGCGAGGCTTGACAAGAAACACAGCCAAAGCTTATTGCATCAACGTTTATGAGTCGGAAAAGAAAAAGTTGAAGAGTCTATTGAAAAATGTCAACAAAATCAGCCTCACAACGGACTGTTGGAAATCAAAGAACCAAAAGATCGAGTACATGGTCATAACGAGGCATTGGATTGACGAGATTTGGCAATTACAGAAGCGCGTACTTAACTTTGTTCACATTCCACCTCCACGTCGAGGTCTTGAAATTGCAAATGCTATTTGGCGCTGCTTGGAGGATTGGGGCATCGAGAGTAAGATCCACACCATATCTGTGGATAATGCTTCTGCCAATGATTCAGCTATTAACAATTTGAAGGTGTATGTGAAAAACAAAAGGAGACTGCTTTGTGAGGGAAGACTATTCCACGTAAGATGTTGTGCCCATATTCTTAATCTCATAGTCAAGATGGACTTTCTGAGATTAAGAATATTGTTGATGTTATACGTGATAGTGTGGAGTATGTTCGACGATCCGATGCCAGGATTAAAATATTCTCTGAGATAGTGAAGCAATTGAATTTACCAGACAAGAAGTTAGTTGATGACTGTCGGACAAGGTGGAACTCAACATATGAAATGTTGGCTTCTGCAATCAAATTCAAAGATGTCTTCCCAAGGCTTGCTGATCGGGAGCCACATTATGATATTTGTCCAAGTGCAGAGGATTGGACAAAAGCTGAGAAAGTGTGCTCGGTGTTAGAACTATTCTGGACTGCTAAACACATTGTTTCTGGAAGTGATTATCCCACTTCGAATTTGTTTCTTAATGAGGTGAGCATAGTGAAAGTATTGTTAGATAAGAAGACATTGGAGAATGATATGTTCATTCAGGACATGGTTGCAAGAATGAAAGTCAAGTTTGACAAATATTGGGGAGAGACCAATTTGCTCATGTCTATAGTGAAGGAAAAGCAGATCCACCCGGGAGCGCGAGCGGAAGCGAGAAAGCGAGAAATTGTGCGTAAATTTAAATCTAATTCAAAATACGGGAATCCCAAGGGGTGTACCCTTGGGTGCTCAACCGGGCGTTCGATGTAGGATGTGTAAATATTAAAACATATATTTAAGCACATAGGGCATAGATATATAAATGAAATCAATCAAAGCGTAATAAACCGTTACCTTTGATTGTTTAGCATATGCTCCCGGCTACTTGCGTTGTTCCTTCTCTGGAATGCTCACGAAATCCAAACGTATGGATTCTCCAAAGGTGATCCACACCACACCGGAAAAAACACACGTTCTTCTTGCTAGAAAAGAACGGGTTTAGAAGGAATCGGTTTAAGAGAAGAACAGTATGAATTAGTGTTTTCTTAAACTTAATTTGTTCTTCTTCTTGATTCAAAATCAAGTGAAGAACACAAGTGTGGGAGAGGGAGAGAGCACGAAATTTGAGAGAGAGGAGAGGGATTTTTGTCTTCTCTTTTTCCTAGAAAAAGATGAATAATGAATCACTTATGCTTGGTATTGTATATTCTAATATATATACATAATTAATGTGATTATTGGAATGTGTCTAGGTTCATCCAAGGATGTCTAGATTAATTACAATCAATCACCATCAATTCTTCAATCAAGCCTACCAAAATTTATGGTATGATCAAATCATACCAAAAGGGAAGAGCTTGATTGGAGTTGATTTGTCTCTTTCCAAAAGAGATAAGTCAACATACCACCTAGCATGAAACATGGCTGATTTTGCTTCCTCCAAGGGAGCATGTCGGCCATGTTTAATTAAGGGAAGAAGTCCAACTTCTTCCTATTCCAAAATAGGAATTATTTCTCCTCTCGGGTATAATTTAACGGACTGGGTTTTATTGTAATCCAATTACGATGAACCCAACATTAAATCCAATTTAATGTCCATTTAAATTATTCCCGTTGATCTTTTAATCCAATTAAAAGATCCAACGTCTCAACGTCTCAACTTTCCATATTTAATCGAAAATTCAATTTACCGATTAAACGGAAGCCCGATACAATATCGGCTGGTCCATCCATGGACTTTCCCTTAAGTAATCCAATTACTTATTTTATCCTTCGAGATTGACTCCAAGTCGATCTCTCAACCTCCTCGGTGATTTGTGTGTGACCCTTTAGGTTCACCCTCAGCTAGACTTGGGCCCGTGTCCACAAGGGCCCGTTACCATGGGTGGCAGTCTAGCAACGGTCCATGGCACTAGAGACTAGGTGAATTGGCGTGAACATTTAGGCGCCGATTCCGTACGGGTACGATCCTTCCGTCTACCGTCTCCCGGCCTTAGTCTAGGGTATGGAATTGGGCGTCGGTTCCCATCCTTGACTAGGCATCTATGCTTAATACTTGAGACCACGTATGCTTCATTGCGTCGACACAGGAAACCACTTCCTGTTCGACCAACCACTGTGGCCACAGCTTTAAATAGCATGAACGTGTCTCCGAGTGCATAGGAGATACCTCTGTCACATACTGACAGGGGACGGATCCTCTTCTTGGAATCCACCGTCCTCGCTACACATTCCGACTGCACTGGACAAGGCTTATGATAATCATCTTACAGAATGATTACCTCTCGCCAGATCCAAGATACAACCATCCTGTGCACGCGACTGCCATGATTCCTCATGTCTGAGGATTACTCCCGTACTATCGGAACCGGGGAAAACCAATCATACTGACCAAGCCTCCAAGGCTTCCATATGATGATCCCCGCGAGTCAGTCCAGTCGGCTCGACCCCAGTCGACCAACCCATCAAGATCGTGTAGGCGTCCCACGCTTGTCCCCGATGAAACACGGCACTCATCCAATGAACACAACTCTTGATGCAATTCTCAATAGGACTCTCGATGCCTGTCTCGAGGTCCTCGACTTGGAACGTTTCAAACCCAACTCTTAATCAGTTGGTTTCATGACCACCATCCAATGCGTGGCCCAACTGCACGAGTTGTTATCTATGGTCTGTGGGCTTTGTTGTGATATAAGTTAAACACCGTTTTAACAAATGTAAGATGAGCGCAACAAAGAAGGTACCATTGGTGACGAACACTCATCTTATTCATCACATAATAATATTACATTTTCATCAAGTTGTCAGATAGGTTACAAATCGCCAAACCTATTGGCTTTCTGGTCACCTATTCTAACAATCTCCCACTTGACCTAAAGCCAATCACCCATTGACCTCAAACCTCTTATTCAGATGGTGAGTGTGGGCAACTTGCGACATGGGCTTAGCAAGTGGATCTGCTATGTTTTCTGCGGAGCTGACTCGGTCCAACCGAACGTCACTCGTGCTATCCATCTCTCTAAGCAAATGGTAGCGTCTAAGAATATGCTTGGATCGTGATGAGATCTCAGTTCCTTTGCTAGCGCTATTGCCCCGTTGTTATCATAAAAGATAATTACAGGCTTAGCAATGCTAGGTACTACATCCAACCCTTGGATGTAGCTCATTAACCAAACCACTCCTTAGCAGCTTCCAAAGCCGCTATGTATTCAAAACTCTATGGTGGAGTCCGCCGTGGTAGCCTACTTGGAACCCTTCCAAGTGACCACGCCACCATTTAGTCTAAATACAAAACCATACTGAGACTTGACATCATCGTCATCCGACTGGAAGCTAGCGTCGCTATAGCTTTCCAGTATCAACTCTCCATCGCTATAGATCAAGAACATGTCCTTAGTCCTTTTCAGGTACTTTAGGATAGTCTTGACTGCACTCCAGTGTGCCTCCTCGGCACACGACTGATATCGGCTAGTTACGCTCAAAGCGAAAGCCACATCAGGTCTAGTGCACTGAACAACATACTGTATGCTACCTACGGCTGAAGCATAGGGGATGTCCAACATCCTTTTAAGCTCCTCATCAGTCTTAGGAGACTGCTTCTTGGATAACTTAATTCCATGTCTCATAGGAAGGAATCTTCGTTTTGAGCTCTCCATCTTGAATCTCTTCAAGACTTTCTCAATGTACGAGGACTGGACCATCCCTAACATCCTTTTAGATCTATCCCTGTAGATCTTGATGTCAAGGATGTAGGATGCCTCGCCCATATCCTTCATGGAGAATTACGTTGACAACCAAGCTTTAGTGGTACCCAACATCTTAGCATCATTCCCAATGAGCAAGATGTCATCCACGTAAAGCACCAGAAACGCAACTGAGCTCCCACTGATCTTCTTGTATACACAAGGATCGGACTCGTTCTTGATGAAATCATATCCCCGTATGACTTCATCAAAAACGTATGTTCCAGCTTCGAGAAGCTTGTTTGAGGCCATAGATGGACCTTTGGAGACGGCAGACCTTCTGCTCTTCTCCAACAGTTGTGAAACCTTCCGGCTGATCCATATAGATTTCTTCCTCTACGAAACCGTTGAGGAAGGCCGTTTTCACGTCCATCTGCCATATTTCATAGTCATACCATGGTGCTATGGCAAGCAGTATCCGAATGGACTTGGCCATTGCTACGGGCGAGTAGGTTTCCTCAAAATCGACCCCGGGTCGTTGAGTGTAACCTTTCGCCACAAGCCTGGCTTTGAAGGTTGTAACCTCCCCGTCAGCTCCAAGCTTACGTTTGTAGACCCATTTACACCCTACAAGTTTAACCCCTTTGGGTGGATCTACTAGGGTCCAAACCTTGTTTGTACCCATCGAGTCCATCTCGGATTTCATGGCCTCAAGCCACTTGTCCGAATCGATGTCCGACATCGCTTCTCCGTACGTCTTCAGATCATTATCCAACTGACCGGTCAGGCCCAGAAATCCATACCTATCAGGTGCATGGGATACTCTGGCCGACCTACAGAAGGACAGGAACAATATCAGTGGGAACTTCTGGCTCAGATGTCACTGCCGCCTCTTGGGGTGCCTCACTTGATTCCTCAAGGAGCACCTCATCGCGTCGACTATCCGATGGAAAACCTTTTTCCAAGAACACTGCGTTTCGCGAGATAAAAACCTTTTGCTCGGAGGGATCATAGAAATAATACCCTGCAGTTTCTTTTTGATACCCGATGAACCTGCATAAACTAGACCTCGAGTCCAGTTTATCTCCCACTAATCTCTTGACATATGCGGGGCAACCCCACACTTTCAAGTATTTGTAGGAGGCAGGCTTGCCATGCCATATCTCATATGGCGTCTGGGATACCTTTTTAGATGGCGCCAAGTTCAAAACTTTGGCCGCCGTCTCAAGAGTGTATCCCCAGAAGGAAAGGGGTAGTTCGGTAAAACTCATCATGGATCGAACCATGTCCAACAAGGTCCGATTCCTCCTTTCAGACACACCATTAAGCTGCGGTGTTCCAGGAGGGGTCCACTGAGAGAATCCCATTCTCTTTTAGATAATCGGTAAACTCACCACTCAAATACTCTTCACCTCGGTCCGACCGAAGGGCTTTGATCTTTCGACCGGTTTGGTTCTCTACTTCAAGTCTGTATTCCTTAAACCTTCCAAAGGCTTCAGACTTGTACCTCATCAGGTAAACATAACCATACCGTGAGTGATCATCTGTAAAGGTTATGAAGTACGAGTACCCACCTCTAGCCTGAGTATTTAGTGGACCACAGACATCTATATGGATCAAATCCAACGGACCACTGGCTAGCGTACTTTGTCCAACAAAGGGTTTCTTGGTCATCTTTCCCTTTAGACAGGATTCGCAGGTCGGTAGATTGTCCAAATCATCTATTTCTAGACTCTTTGAGTCCACCAACCTTCTTATCCTATCTTTAGAGATATGACCTAACCTCGCATGCCATATCTGTGCGTTATTATGATCATCATGTTTTCGTTTGTGTTCTGCAGTCATAATCCAATTAGACTGTTCAAGTATGTACAGACCGTTGACCAATGTACCAAGCAGATGAGAAATACCATCTTTGATAATGAAAAAACCGTTTTTATTGATGGTAAATTTATATCCCTCCTTATCAAGGACCGGGATGGAAACAATGTTTTTAATCATGCTAGGTACATAGAAACAGTCGTTCAGTACAATCCTAACATGACTACTAATGGCTAACTCTAGTGATTCTACGGCCTCCGCGGCAACAGCCTTGCCATCGCCTAGCCTCAGGATCATCTCATCCTTGGTTAGCCTTCTGCTTCTTTGCAGTGCCTGCAAATCATTGTAGATGTGAGCACCACACCCGGTATCCAATACCCATGAAGCAGAATTAGTAATCATATTTACTTCAACCAAAAACATACCTGGGTTGGAGAGGAGTTGTGGACACTCCCTCTTCCAATGCCCTTTCCCTTGGCAATGCATGCAGACATCATTTGCCTTGGACCGCTGAGAACCACGGGCCTTCTCTTTCCCTTTGCTTGGTAAAACCGGAGCAATAGGGGTGCCTGGAGCGCGAGCAGGGGCCGCAACCGTCTTCCCTTTGCCCTTCTTCCTATTCCAGCGTCCGGCCCTCTTGCCATTCGCCTTGGAGGTCGAAGCCTCTCCTATCAATACTGCCGGCGTCGACTTGTGGGTCGTTGCCTCGTATTGGACCAGCATGTTCGATCAACTCATGAATAGACTTCTCAAGTCCGTTCATGTTGTAGTTTACAACAAACGGGTCATAGGATGGAGGAACCGATTGGAGGATCACGTCAATGTACGTGTCATTATTAAGCCCAGCTTTAAGGTCCACGAGTTTCTCCACTAGGGAGAGCATCTTGACCCCATGACTTTGTACAGACGCTCCTTCAGCAAGGTTGGTGCCAAAGAATGCTTTTGTGGCGGCATATCTAATATGCCTATCCAGATCCGCATAAACCTCGTTCGTGCGGAGCATTATGGCGGAGACGTTATCCAGCCTCTCATACTGCTTCTGGATGTCGTTAGACATCGAAGCCAGTATGATACTACGTACTTTCCGGTTGTCCTCATGCCACTTCTCGAACGTCAAACGTTCTTCAGGCGTGGACCCCTCCGGTAAGTCGCTCGGTGGCGGCTCGTCCAAGACGTAGCCTTGGTTCTCGAAACCGAGGACAATCCTCAGGTTTCTCAGCTAGTCCAAGTAGTTCGTTCCGTTGAATTTGTTAGTCTCAAGAATCATGGTTAACGGGTTCTTAGACATATCTACATTATTAAAAAATGTAAAGCAGAAATTAGCAGATGATGGTAATATTATTGTTCAAGTTGAAGACTTGGTCTTTTAGTCTTTAACCCTCCCACTATTTATACGAAAGTCCGCCACTCTCAAGCGGAGTTTCGGGAAACCATTTCCTAGTGGGCTTGGGATCCACAAACGTAATCTCCATGCCCCGCTTTTACGATTCACATGAAGAAGACCTTGTGGGAGATATCCAATATCATTCTCATCCAATGAGATTCCCAAGATATTTTGCCTCACCTATTCTCATGGTCCCAAGGACTCCAAGCGAACCATGTTACTCAGTGTTGGGCCCGACCCATCAACCAAATCATGCCTCAAACTGTCGCCCCCCACGACTCATGAGACAGGAAAACAGCGAGCGCAGTCTTATTGTTCACAACAATGGTGCAGCTTTCCCCTAGTCCAAGTGTGCCACGACTCGTGAGACCACACTTGGGTAGTGGTAGCTTCCTCACCACATTGCTGTGGATGGAAGGCTCGGACAAATCATAAATACCATTTTGATCCAAGTCCGTTCTGGGCCTAATATTTAATTTGGTCCAACCAAATGAGAGTTTAAGTGTGACCGAGACCTCATCACATTATGGTGTTTTAGCATGCATAAATATCCAATATTTAAAGCGATAAATAAAAAAACACCGCATGCATAAAAAATAGCATACCCCTGTTAGGATGATCACAAGCCCAACCTATGCGACCCACTGAGCCCGCAGTGAGTCTATGGTCTGTCTAGGGTGGTCCTAAATTATTACAATAATAATAAACCCATTGTCATTCCAATGGGCCTTGAAGTGCTTCTTGTTTCACGCCTTGATGCTCCTCATTGGGGTCTCCGACTCCAATTGCTTGTTAAAATTGAAACCTCACCAATCCTATCTACTCTCATTACAACTGAAAGTAATACATCGGTAATAAAGAAAACAAGCCTTAACATCATAAGGCTAAAAATACGGGAGATGATAGTCCCAAAAACAAGAGGCACGCAGGCCCAACCCAACAGAAAATAAATGATCATACATTCATCCATACATAAGGTGTAGGGCTCTTGTGATCATCCCATGTTGATTCCATCAACTCACATAACATAATTATTTCCAAATAATCATGCATAAATAACCAATGGATATTCCAAATACCCAAGTGATGTCCAACATCACAAAAGCATAAATATACAAATAATATGCAAAATTCAAATTTTAAATTTAATGGACATTTTAAACAATGCATCCAATGCATGTATTAATCCCAAATTAATTAAGCAAATTTTATTCAAGGAATAATCCAATTATTCCAAAATCAAATATGCAAAATTAATATATTTTCAGAATATTGTGCATAAAATACAGAAAATCAAATTTTTCGAAAAAAGTCAAAAAAGGCACAAAACGGCCCAGCCGTTGTGCTGGCCGGCCGCCCGCGCGCGCTCTGTGCCGCGCGCTGGCAGCGGCCGACTGCGCACAGCGCGCGCGCGCGCCCCTGTGCGCAGCATCCACGCGCATGGCGCGTGCACAGGCGCCAGCCTGCGCGCGGCCGCTGCCGACCGATCCCAAATTTTATTTTATTTTATTTTATTTTTCAAAACTGTTTCAACACAATAACAGTAATATTATTCTGAAAATAAGCATGCAATTTTAGATCCAATCTAACAAAATTAAGCATGCCAAAAATCCATTAAATCCAAACAATTGAATCATCATGTTATTCATATATTTACATAATCTAACATGCCAATAAAGCCATTTAAAAGCAAGTAGATCATGCCAAATACATAGATCTATGCCCTTTACATCGAACCGGGCTCTGATACCACTTGAAGGACAAGCGGATCCGCCCGGGAGCGTGAGCGGAAGCGAGAAAGCGAGAAATTGTGCGTAAATTTAAATCTAATTCAAAATACGAGAATCCCAAGGGGTGTACCCTTGGGTGCTCAACCGGGCGTTCGATGTAGGATGTGTAAATATTATAACATATATTTAAGCACATAGGGCATAGATATATAAATGAAATCAATCAAAGCGTAATAAACCGTTACCTTTGATAGTTTAGCGTATGCTCCCGGCTACTTACGTTGTTCCTTCTCCGGAATGCTCACGAAATCCAAACGTATGGATTCTCCAAAGGTGATCCACACCACACCGGAAGAAACACACGTTCTTCTTGCTAGAAAAGAACGGGTTTAGAAGGAATCGGTTTAAGAGAAGAACACCATGAATTAGTGTTCTCTTAAACTTACTTTGTTCTTCTTCTTGATTCAAAATCAAGTGAAGAACACAAGTGTGGGAGAGGGAGAGAGCACGAAATTTGAGAGAGAGGAGAGGGATTTTTGTCTTCTCTTTTTCCTAGAAAAAGATGAATAATGAATCACTTATGCTTGGTGTTGTATATTCTAATATATATACATAATTAATGTGATTATTGGAATGTGTCTAGGTTCATGCAAGGATGTCTAGATTCATTCCAATCAATCACCATCAATTCTTCAATCAAGCCTACCAAAATTTATGGTATGATCAAATCATACCAAAAGGGAAGAACTTGATTGGAGTTGATTTGTCTCTTTCCAAAAGAGATAAGTCAACATACTACCTAGCATGAAACATGGCTGATTTTGCTTCCTCCAAGGGAGCATGTCGGCCATGTTTAATTAAGGGAAGAAGCCCAACTTCTTCCTATTCCGAAATAGGAATTATTTCTCCTCTCGGGTATAATTTAACGGACCGGATTTTATTGTAATCCAATTACGACGAACCCAACATTAAATCCAATTTAATGTCCATTTAAAATATTCCCGTTGATCTTTTAATCCAATTAAAAGATCCAACGTCTCAACGTCTCAACTTTCCATATTTAATCAAAAATCCAATTTACCGATTAAACGGAAGCCCGATACAATATCGGCCGGTCCATCCAATGGACTTTCCCTTAAGTAATCCAATTACTTATTTTATCCTTCGAGATTGACTCCAAGTTGATCTCTCAACCTCCTCGGTGATTTGTGTGTGACCCTTTAGGTTCACCCTCAGCTAGACTTGGGCCCGTGTCCCACAAGGGCCCGTTACCATACGTGGCCGTATAGCAACGGTCCATGGCACTAGAGACTAGGTGAATTGGCGTGAACATTTAGGCGCCGATTCCGTACGGGTACGATCCTTCCGTCTACCGTCTCCCGGCCTTAGTCTAGGGTATGGAATTGGGCGTCGGTTCCCATCCTTGACTAGGCATCTATGCTTAATACTCGAGACCACGTATGCTTCATTGCGTCGACACAGGAAACCATTTCCTGTTCGACCAACCACTGTGGCCACAGCTTTAAATAGCATGAACGTGTCTCCGAGTGCATAGGAGATACCTCTGTCACATACTGACAGGGGACGGATCCTCTTCTTGGAATCCACCGTCCTCGCTACACATTCCGACTGCACTGGACAAGGCTTATGATAATCATCTTACAGAATGATTACCTCTCGCCAGATCCAAGATACAGCCATCCTGTGCACGCGACTGCCATGATTCCTCAAGTCTGAGGATTACTCCCGTACTATCGGAACCGGGGAAAACCAATCATACCGACCAAGCCTCCAAGGCTTCCATATGATGATCCCCGCGAGTCAGTCCAGTCGGCTCGACCCCAGTCGACCAACCCATCAAGATCGTGTAGGGGTCCCACGCCTGTCGCTGATGAAACACGACACTCATCCAATGAACACGACTCTTGATGCAACTCTCAATAGGACTCTCGATGCCCTGTCTCGAGGTCCTCGACTTAGAACGTTTCAGACCCAACTCTTAATCAACTGGTTTCATGACCACCATCCAATGCGTGGCCCAACTGCACGAGTTGTTATCCATGGTTTGTAGGCTTTGTTGCGATATAAGTTAAACACCATTTTAACAAATGTAAGATGAGCGCAACAAAGAAGGTACCATTGGTGACGAACACTCATCTTATTCATCAGATAGGTTACAAATCGCCAAACCTATTGGCTTTCTGGTCACCTATTCTAACATATAGCAGTTGTTTTGGATCCAAGGTGTAAGTTGAGAGCACTTGAATTCTGCTTTCCAAGACTATATTCTTCGGAGAATGTTGAGAGGCAGATTGCTATCGTTCGAAAGACATTATATGAGTTGTATTCTGAGTATGTGGCTATTTCCAACATTGAAGACGAGTCAATTGGAGAAGGGCAAAGAAATAAACTATCAAATCCAGATCTTATAAATGTTGAAACTCAATGTGGTTGGTCTGAGTATGCTGAATATCTGAAGTCAGTGGAATCCATTCAGCCTCAAAAGTCCGAACTTGATTTACATCTTAACGAAAATTGTTATATATTTGAGAACGATAAGAAGGATGGCAAAGACTTTGATGTTTTGGAATGGTGGAGAGTTCATTCCTTGAAGTATAAGATTTTATCCATAATGGCAAGAGATCTTCTAGCTATCCCTATCACCACTGTTGCTTCTGAGGCTACATTTAGTGCGGGAAGTAGAGTCATAGATAAATATCACGCATCATTGACTTCATACACAGTTCAAGTGTTGATGTGCGGAGGAGATTGGTTGAGAAAACGTTTTGGAGTGAAGAAAAAATCTTTGGTAAGTTCTTTTGTATATTAAAAGTTTTGAAAATATCACTATTGTTTACTACTTATTATAAGCGTATTGAATTTTATTCATGGATTTGCAGAGCGACAAAAAAGCAATATATATAAATTTGCCTCTTGAGTCTTGATGGTGATGTGCTAAAAGTACCTTCATGTAACTCAACTACTGAAAATTATCTCGGTTGTTTCTTCTAAATTGCATCATGTTGTGTTATGTTAGAGATGACTTAATGTGGTGGATTTGAGGTTTGAGATTGGATATTGGTGGTTTGAGTTTAGATACTTCAATTAGTATTGATATCAAATTACGTGGTAACTTTATTTTCTTTTTTGTTGGGTTTGTTAACTTTCTAGCGAACTATATCAATAATCTTATGCTATTCTCATTTACTTTATTCTCATTTATTTTATGTAGGTTTGAGACGATACCAACAAGAACGACTTTGTTATGTGGAATTTAGTGACTCTTGTTATGCTTTTGAACAAACATTTGGGTGGTTGAGACTTTTCAATTTTGACCAATGTAACTAATTTACTTTTATTTGAATGATTCATTGGTATTTAGGCAAATTTAATCTTTATATATTGTGGTTTTGTGGTTTCTATTTGGTTTTATGAATTTGGTAAAATATGTTTGTTTGGTTAGTTTATTAACAATAAATTGTTACATAGATGTGAATTGATATCTAAATCAGGTATTACGAGCTCGAACTCGAGCTGACGAGCACGAACTCGAGCTGACGAGCTTGAACTCGAGCTCGAGCTGACGAGCTCGAACTCGAGCTCGAGCTGACGAGCTCGAGCTCGAGCTCAAGTTCACCAGGCCAGATTCGAGCTCGAGCTCGAGCTCGACATGTATGAGCTCGTCGAGCTCGAGCTCGAGCTCGAGCTCGAGCCATTCTAGTAAAAATCGAGCTTAGCTCGAGCTTGAGAAAAATGGTCAAGCTCGGCTCGAGCTCGACTCGTTGCCACCCCTAGTCTTTCATATCAAAGGGACTTTTCAGTAAGAATGACTATTTTATTGAATTTGTTTATCTTTGTAGTTTTGTCGATATGTATTGAATTTTCTTCAATTTACAACAATACAAATAATTCACGCGTTGCACTCAATAAAATTACATGGGCGGGAACCCCGTGCCACCATTGCTAGTATATACATATATTAGTCCTATATACTTGATATATATTTATATATGTTTTAAAGTATGAATAAGTTGAAACTATTTATGTTTCTTAACTTCTTGTAAAGATACAAATATTGAGAAATATATTAGTTGAGGCAACTTGAACTTAACTTCAATATTAGTTAAAATTAAAATTATCACTTTTAATATCTAAACTGATATTTGAAATATTCATATTATTTTAAATGAGAGTGCTCGAATAAGTGGTAATATAGTTTACTTTTAAAAACTTAATTCTTTTTTGTCCCTCAATGGATCATGTACAAAAAAATAGCATAGGGTATAATTTATAAAAATATTTATGAAAACTTACTTCAATGAAAATATAAAGTTAAATGTATAAACTTACTAGGTTGAAAATTTATACTTTTTTTTATTCTTTCCTTTTGTGTTAAATGTTTATGTGACTTGAGTACGGATAGAACAACAAGTGTTCCCTTTACTGGATATATAGTTTAATTGATTCTCATTTGAATTTCAAACTGTTTTACTCTTTAAAATGTTTGTTTTACATGGCAATTCATTTAATTGATTTTTATTTGTCATCTAACCTATTTTAATATGATAAGTCTAATTATCATTTATATCAAAGTTAGAAAATTTCTAAATGCATTAAATCCTTTCAAGTTTTCATGTATAAGGGTATTTTTGATCTAGTAATTGTGTGCCAAAGAAGTCCAAGTTACACCAATATGCATCATGTATGAAATATGAGCGAACAAAATTTATATCTTGTAAAACCATAATATAATGAATGTACCTAACAGGCATACAGATAAATATTTCTAAATAATATGCACCCAATATTTAAAGAAAAGTACTTTGAGGGTATGTTGGTAATCTAGAAAAGATGGAACATTAGGGCAATGATGTTGCTGCCTAGTTCAAGTGAGGAGGGACTTTTGGTAACAAATCGTTCATCCATATCATGATTCTTTGTACTTCTATAGGAATATGTCCAAAGTGCACGCACTACTCAGTTTACACAAAGTAGCATTACGTGCAAGTTTTGGGCATTTTGACTCTATTAACCATATAATATATTAGTTTTATGGGTAAGAATCTAAAATAATATACATATTAGCCATATTAATTACTTTTCATGTTTATTATCTCTTTTAATAATATAATGAATGTACCTAACAGGCATACAGATAAATATTTCTAAATAATATGCACCCAATATTTAAAGAAAAGTACTTGGAGTGTATGTTGGTAATCTAGAAAAGATGGAACATTAGGGCAATGATGTTGCTGCCTAGTTCAAGTGAGGAGGGACTTTTGGTAACAAACCGTTCATCCATATCATGATTCTTTGTACTTCTATAGGAATATGTCCAAAGTGCACGCACTACTCAGTTTACACAAAGTAGCATTACGTGCAAGTTTTGGGCATTTTGACTCTATTAACCATATAATATATTAGTTTTATGGGTAAGAATCTAAAATAATATACATATTAGCCATATTAATTACTTTTCATGTTTATTATCTCTTGTAATTTATTGTCATATTTATTACCTCCTAGCTGTTCGTTATTTTTTAATATATTTTACATCTTACCAGCTACATTTTGTAGTATTAACTCTCCCTAGTTACTTTTTACATTATATTCACAATGTTATATAGTTAATAATTACTAAAAATACTTTTATAATAGAATATTAAATAATTAGAAAAAATAAGAGAAGTTGAAAAAGACGACTAAATTTTTATCTCAATAGTTATTATATCTCTATCTGTATCTTTATTATTATAAAGATATGAATACATTTCTTGAAGTGATGTCCTTATAATAATATTATTCTATATGGTATTATGTTAGTTGATATAATTATTTTACAATTTTATTTATCGATATTATATGTTATTTGTATTATTTTGAAATATAGAAGTTTTTTTTTTTTGTGTGGATAGGATCTCATTAGTTCATGGAATTATTTAAAATTTTAACTGATAGTGCAAATTCCTAGATAATTTTTACGTCTCTTAATGCATGTATTTTTGAAAATATATATACTTAATCGACATTTTTATCTATAAACGTACATATGTTATACATATATTTATACATAATATATATATATATATATATATATACTATTAAAGTATGTACAAGTTGAAACTTTTAATGTTTCTTCACTTCTTGTAAAGACCAAAATATTGAAAATATTAGCTGAGGCAACTTGAACTTAACAAACAGTTACAATTAAAATTATCACTTTTAATATCTAAACTACTATTTGGTATTCATTTTATTTTAAATGAATGTACTTGAATAGGAGGTAATATACATTACAAAAAGATGCGGGAATTGAAACGGTAACAGGAACGGTTTTTTTAACTTTTCAACGGTAAATAGTTCACTGGATCCTTTTGGACTGTTATTAGGAACGGTTCAGGAACGGGAGACAATCCGTAGCAATAAGAGGCGATCCTAATAATTAGGAATGGTAACGCAGCAACCGTTCCTATTTGGAAACGGTTTTTGGCATACATTCTCTATACCGTTCCTAATTACCTTGTATGTATGAATTTATAATTTTTGCATTTGGAACACCTTATAAATTTTTGGAACGGCCGCATCGAAATTAAATCGCGCAAATAGGAACAGTAGTTAGAACACATTTTGGAATTATCAGCATAAGTTCTAGCTACATTTTAGCATAGTTTCTGGAATACTAGTTGGAACAGTACGTTGTATAGAGTAGGAACGGTAACCGGAATACATGTTGTCGCGGTGATTGTTTTTGCACTCCTATTTTGGAATACGACGTTGGACTGGTTTTTTGTATTTTCTTTAGAACAAAAGCCTAACCACGAAAGCATTGATTTTGGAATACATCTAGGAACGTTCTGTCCATGATTTGAAATTCATTTTTACCCGCCTTTAGGAACGGCTATCCTCTAAATTTGGAATAGCGTTTTCCTCGGTATTGGGAATGATAATTGATTTAAAACACTCAAATATTGAAATGGTTTTGGGCGCTCAAAGGCCGTCTAAGGTACCGTTCCTAACTAATGAATTATTAATTTTTTTTATAGTAATAATTATTATCATTAAAATATAAATTAAATTATTATTATATTTTTATTTTTGATTTTATAATTAATATTTAAATATAAAAAATGCATAATTTAGAAATAAAAATTATATTAAATACGAATATTATCCAATTTAATTACAAAAATAAAAAATAAAAAAAATACATAATCTACTTCTCATCCCCATTGCCCTCGTCCATCTCGTCAATGTCTGGAAGGGGGCATTCTCTAGGAGGCCGTGACGGGCCGGCGCCGGAGTGACTGGTCTGCATGACCTTCATCATGCCAATCAGGTCCATCATCATCTCCTCGAGTCGGACCATCCGACCCTTCATGTTTGACGAAGGCGATGGCGGTGGCATTGGTGATGGCGAGGTAACGGTCTCGCTGAGACCCAGGGCCTCAGAACCAAGAGCGAATACTCGGCCCTTGTTCTTGCCCCCGACGCAAGCCAACCACATCTCCTGCTTGGTCTGCGCCACCGAGCCCTCTGAATCGGCCAAAGGATCTCCAAGATTGGCGCTTGAGACTGGTGATCCTCAATCATCTTCTGGAACGTCTCCTGCAAAAATAGTTAGAATAAATTAGAATATTTTAATGCATTAAAAAAATAAATTAGAATGTTTAAAGTACAACTTACCGCCACCTCCGCTGCCCTCGGCCCGCTCCTACTGCCGTCGGCCTTCTTCTTGTACCATCTGGAGAATAACTCAATCTGCTTCATTTGCCGGCCGAGCTGCTCCTCTTGTAAAAAGAAATGGGAAACAGTTATTACCATTTTAATTTAATAATAATAAATACTTGAAATAACATTAAATATCTTACCAATTTTCGCTTGTGCATACCGACGGAGACAGATCCCCCGCGGTACACAGTAGTGGATGCGGCTGGGGTTGGCGTTTCGGTTCGCCTTGTTCTTCACGCGCTCCTCCTTGAACTCCGGGGACTCCCAGTACAAGAGGAGCTGCCGCCAGACCTCGTTCGCCAGCCATAGAGGCTTCTGCAGGGACTGTCTGGCGAGGACGAAGTTCTTCCTGAGGAACTTCCCGGTATAGTCGGACCATCAAAACTGTAATCAGACCGTTAGATATGATGTACCACACAAAATAATACAGTATATGTAGTTTTGAGAAATTTCGGTGTGCGGTTCTCGAGATATCGTATCCGGTCAGTATTCAACGTAATAAAAACAGATGCATTTGGAAATCCGGGTTGCTGATTGAAAATCAGACCGTTGGATATCAATTCATATTCATAATCTTGTATGTATTGAAAAATGGTGTCGATCCGACATACGGATGTTGAGATATCGGACAAATTAGTTGGAATTGAAATAATAGGAACAGTCACCTAATAGAGCTAGTGTTCCCATTACCGTTCCTAAGGAAAAGAACGATGTCATTTTAGACACACACGTATTTACCGTTCCTACTGTAATTAGGAACGATCGTATATACACTGACCGTTCCATTTGTTGTTTTCCCACCAATTTTCTAGTGGGCGCCAAAACAAAATATTGGACCTCCATTTGGAACAGTAGATCAATTGCTATTACCGTTCCCAATCCAAAATTAGAGCCATTTTTTTAGTAGGAGCCATTTGAAAAACTGTACCGAGATTAGGAACGGTCGTAGGTTTTCACTGATCGTTCCTAAATCTAATTTTTCTCATTTTTTTTAATTTGCCGCCATATTTGAAAAATTGTACCTGTAATAGGAATGTCCTTATAAATTTTGACCGTTCTTAATTCAAATTTTTCCAATTTTTTTTTTGTTTGGTGCCTATTCAAAAAACTGTACCTGTATTAGGAACGGTTGTATTATATAATATCCGTTCCTATTTTTGAAATTTATTCTAATTTCTTAAAATAATCAAAATAGATATATCGAATACAATTTTTACAATAAAGTTAATAAAAAAATTACAGACAAATTTCTGAAAATTTAATAAGTCTTTTCATCGGACTCACACTCGTCAAAGCTATCTTCATCTTCGGATTCATTGTCTGGCGAGCGCGATGGCCCTGCTCCATGATCAACGACCAACTGTATTCCCGTTAGGTCATGCAATTCAAATGTTTGGTTATCTATTACAACATCTGGATTAGGTACGACTTCATCCATCTGACAGGCGAACTCGGTCCATCGCGAGTCGTCAATTGCTCTTCGAGCCTTGATTTTGCAAATAGCTTTTCCATCGACTTTGTCTCTCTTCATGCTCGGGTAATCCGCGTAGTAGACTTGTACTGCTTGTTGAGCCAGTATGAATGGTTCATTCTTTTGTTAGAGCTTTTTGAAGTTGACATCAACGACATGATAACGAGGGTGTATCTTCATGCCTCTGACCGAATCAACCCAACGACAACTAAACAGTACAATGTGCATGTTTGGAATTAGTGGGTAATCTAGCTGAATTATCTCTTCCAAAATTCCGTAGAAGTTAGAATCCATGTTTGTATATGATGAGCTTTTCACACAAATACCACAATTCATTGTTGACTTCCCGACATTGTGACGTTCAGTGTGGAAATTGATGTCATTGACGAAGTAAGACGAGTATGTCATCACTTCTGCTCTAGGGCCCCAATAATGCAACTTCAATAATTCGTCGTTTGTGTGGTTCAATTTGGGTTTCACCTGCAATTCATCATATAGCAATTGAAATAATTTGATTACAAATTAATGAGCAGATCGCATGCACTTACAAGAAAGTGACACTTATACGACGCTTGAACCAATCCTTGAATTGTGTTACCACTAGTTGATCAATTATCGGGTCCTCCGAATTGTATTGCTCAAACAGTTCATTGAAGAATGACCTGTAATTGTAAAACTCATAGTATAAATATACATGTAATTGAAATTGAAATGAAGGCTTGCGATAATTAGGTTTGTATAAGACACTTACTCGTAGTACGGTGCAACAACTTCACAATTAGATAAAACGTATGTCTCGATAACATGAAGTTCCTTACCGCTCAGCCATCTCTTCTTTGAGGCTCCACTTGTTAGGCTCGTGTAATTAAAAATGGACCGTACTATTCGATCTTCGTTGCTCGGAAGATCATCGTTCCGACTGGGTCTATTTCACTTGCAGAGAATGTGCGGTTTGAAGTAGTGAGAGGAGAAAAGCCTGATTTCTTCAACAATATAAGCCTCTACAATTAACGCCTCGACGTGTACTTTGTTTTTCACCTTTTTCTTCAAATCGCGTAGGAATCTATTCATATGAGTATTTATTAAAATGCAATCTAATTACAACTTAAAAATAATATATTTAACAGTAGTTAATTAATTACCTCTCAAATGGGTACATCCACCTATATTGCATAGGCCCCCCAACGCGCGCCTCATATGGAAGGTGAACAATTAGATGCTCCGTTGAGTCGAAAAAAGAAGTATGAAATATTTTCTCGAGGTTGCACAGGATGACGGCTACACTATCTTCTAATTTTTTTACCTTGGCCACATCTAGTGTTGTTGAGCATATGATCTAGAATAGAAGGTTCACTTCCGTCAAGGCCCCCCACACGTTTTCTGGAAGCATTTCACGAAAGGCAACCGGAATCAACTTCTGCATGAATACATGACAATCATGGCTCTTCATTCCGTGCATCCTTAACTCCTTCATGTTGACACATTAGGCCAAGTTAGAGGCATGCTCATCAGGAAACCTCAGACAACGAATCCACTCATATATCTTCTTCTTTTGCTTCTTCGACAGTGTATATACCGCGTTGGGCATCACGTTCGGTCTACTTTCGTCCACCTCAAGCTCCGGCCAATTACATATGATCTTGAGATCCTTTCGTGCATTTAGATTGTCCTTCGTTTTCCCCTTGATGTCCATCACAGTATTAAATATATTATCGAACACATTCTTCTAAATATGCATGACATCAAGATTGTGTTATATCAGATGAGCTCCCCGGTATTCAAGCTCCCAGAAGATGCTTTTCTTTGTCCACTTATGGTCGACACCGTACTCTTTTGGTTTACTCAACGGTTGTTTGACTACCACACTGAACGCATCGACACAGGTTCAGATCTGTTCTCCAGTCAGCCTCGGACGTGCAACCTTCCTCTCGATTCGATTTTTAGTGAAGGATTTCTTGTTCCTACAATAAGTATGATCCGGTGGTAGGAATTGCCTATGACAGTCAAAATAGCATGCCTTCCAACCGTGGTGTAAATAGAATGTCTGTGTGCCCTCCATATAAACTGGACACCCCATAACACCGGCAGTACTTCATCCAGACGCCATCCCATAAGCAGGAAGGTCGTTCACTGTCCACATCAATGCGGCATGCATCATGAATACCTGGTTTTTCGCAGTATCGTGCGTACGTACATCCACATGCCATAAATTCTGCAACTCCTAGATCAACGGCTCCAAGTAGACATCGATAAGACGTTTCAGATTTGATGGGCCAGGGATCACCATCGTTAGGAACTTATACTCAAACTTCATGCACATTCCCAGTGGGAGATTGTACGGTGTAAGTATCACGGGCCAACATGAGTAAGTTTTACCATAATAGCCGTGCGGTGCAAACCCATCCGTGCACAACCCAAGTCTAACATTACGAGGCTCAGCTGCAAAATCAGGATACGTCCGGTTAAAATGCTTCCAAGCCTCTGTATCGGACGGATGACACATGGATCCTTCCTCCGTCTGATGGCTCTCATGCCAAGTCATATGCGCTGCTGTGACCTCCGACGCATACAACCTCTGCAGCCGAGGGGTAAGCGGTAGATACCTAAGAATGACATATGGGGACTTCTTGCGTTTAGAATTTTTTTCCCTAGTGGGCTTGTACCTAGCGTCTCCACAGAACTTGCAATATTCCAAATCAATATCGTCCTTCCAGTACAACATGCAACCGTTTTTGCAAGCATCAATCTTTTGAACTGGTAAACCCAATTCTCTTATCAATTTCTTCGTATTGTAATACTCGGCGGGGAAAGTGTGATCGCGGGGATTACAGTATCAGCCCACTGACATATCCGATCATATGTATGATCGGAAAAACCCCCTTCGGCCTTGATATTCACAAAAGAGGTAATTGACGCCAACTAAGAGGTGGTGCAGCCGTTCCACAACGGTTGGTCCGCATCAAAAAAATGGTCTGACTAGCTAAACACATAATCATAGGGCTCTGAATCGTAATATGAACTAGGACCCACATCAGATGGACAATACCGAGTACCATCATCAGTCGGTCCCTCCTGGTTGTACGAAGACCAGAAAGACGGCCCGACAGCATCGAATACCATCCTCTGCGCCCAATCCATCTGAGCCGCGTCACCCTAATGCGAACTACCCTCCTCCTGAACGGGTGGCGTTTGCTGCTGCTGCACAGGGGGCGCTGTCAATGCTTCAAAGTATTCCTGCACCCTCTCCTCACCATGCGAAGTTCAATTATAATACTCTGGCATAAACCCTTTCATACACAAATCAAAATTTACCTCGTCTGGTGTTTTGAACCATTCGTTTTTGCACTTCCGGCAGGGACACTTAATCTTGTCCCCGTCCGTATATGCACGCTGAGACTGGGCCCATTCTAAAAATGTTGTAACACCATCTTCAAGCTACGGCGTCACACCCAGGATGTCTTGATCATACATCCATTTTCTCAACTGTCTTAACATGATTGGTCCTACGTATAATTCACAACACTACGTAATTAAATGATGAGAATATATTATATATATATAACTAACAATTACATAAATTTTGAATACTTACCTAAGCAAAACACCAAGCAATATCAATGCAAAAGTCGCGCCCGGTAATTGATATGTTCGATTTTCGTATAAAGAATCAAGGGGGGAGTTACAACAAAATGAGTTGGAGAGTAATTATAAGAACAATGAGAAAGAAGGGGGATATATATATACAAAATATTGGAACGGGCATTGAAATATTATTTGGAACACAAAACTAGCCGTTGAAATATAGCCGTTGTTCTAGCTTTAGGAACGGTCACAGGTGGGGTGGCAGAAACGGTAATATTACCGTTGTAATATAGCTGTTAGGGCATATTAGGAATGGTATGACGCACACACAAATAAACTGTTCCTAATTGGAGCACAAGTAGGAACGGTACTTGTAACAATATTGCACTTACTATATACCACAATTTGGAATGTTAATTGCATTACATTTTTTCCCATGGCGTAAAAGGGTCTTATGTAGGACTACATGTCGGAACGGTCAACTGACCGGTCCAAATAGACTTGGCCATAGGAACCCATATAGGAACGGTAAGTGTTCCCGGTCGACTAACTGTTCCAAATTTCACACATGTGTTCCAAATTGAAGTCCAAAATATATCAGGTCCTTTTTAGAAACGGTAATAGGTGTACAAATTGGCTCACATACGTTGGCACTCAAATCGGAACGGTCGTGCCGGTCCTATTAATTTGTATTATAATTACCACGACAGTGACGTCATCAACGGTTTCCCGTTCTACAACAGTTCCATTTACCGTTCCTATTTGGAGCGGTAGTTGGAACGGGGATCTACATCCGTTCCAATTCCCGCATTTTTTTGTAGTGATATTTTACTTTTCAAAACTTATTTTGTTTCTGTCCCTCAATGGATCATGTAAAAAAAATAACATAGTATATAATTCATACAAGTATTTATGAAAACATAAAGTAAAATGCATAAACTTACTAGGTGGAAAATTACTACTTTTTTTTCATTCTTTCCTTTAGTTGTGTTAAATCTATGTATAACTCGAGTTTGCATAACAAAACAAGTGTTCACTTTACTAGATAAATAATTTAATTGCGTCGTTTGTATTTCAACCAGTTTTACTCTTTAAAATGTTTGTTTTACATGATAATTCATTTACTTTATTTTCATTTGTCATCTAACCAATTTTAATATGATACGTGACCGGGTTATCATTTATATCTAAGCTAGAAAATTTCTAAATGTGTTAAATCCTTTCAGTTCTCATGTATAAGGGTATTTTTGATCTACTAAATGTATCCCAAAGAGATCCATGTTACACCAATGTGCGTCATGTCTGATACTATATGAAAAGATATTCACAATCGAACAACCGGATCTACATGAGAATGAAATCTGACATATGATTAAACAAAACTTATATCTTGTAAAACCATACTTATGAATATTTATGTCCTTTCAATATATTAAAGTTAATTTTTGTTTTGGGATAAGATCTCATTTGTTCATAGAATTAGGTAAAATTTCAACTGATGGTGTAAATTCCTACTTAATTTTACATCTCTTGATGTATGTAATTTAGAAAATATGTATACTTAATCAACATTTATATCTATAAAGTACATATGTTATACATATATATAATTTATACATATATGTACATGTATCTGTTCTATATACATAATATATATTAAAGTACGTATAAGTTGAAACTATTTATGTTTCTTAGCTTCTACTAAAGATAAAAATATTGAGAAATATTAGCCGAGGCAACTTTAACTTAACTTGACAAATAGTTACAACTAAAATTGTCACTTTTAATATCTAAACTACTATTTCATATTCATATTATTTTAATTGAAAGTACTCGAATATGTGGTACTATAGTTTAGCTTTCAAAACTTATTTTATTTTTGTCCCTCAATGGATTATGTTAAAAAAAAGACATAGTATATAATTCGTAAAAGTATTTATGAGAACTTACTTCAATAAAAACTTAAAGTTAAATGTATAAACTTACTAGGTGCAATATGAAAATTTATTCACTCCTAGTCAATTTTTAAAACTCTTGATGCTTGTATTTATAAAATATATATACTTAATCAACATTTTTATCATTATAGTTCATCTGTTATACATACATATAATTTTTATATATACATATATCCGTCCTATATGCATAATATATATGTATTATTAAAGTACGTATAAATTGAAATTTTTTATGTTTTTTAACTTCTTGTATACATAAAAATATTGAAAAATATTAGTTGAGGCAACTTGATATTAACTTAAAAAATAGTTATAATTAAAATTATAACTTTTAATATCTAAACTTGTATTTGATATTCATATTATTTTAAATGAAAGTACTCAAATAAGTGGTAATATAGTTTACTTTTCAAAACTTGGTTTGTGTCCCTCAATGGGAGATATACAAAAAAAATTAGAAAAAATAGTATATACTTCATAAAAGTATTTATGAAAACTTACTTCAATGAAAACTTAGAGTTAAATGTATAAACTTACTATGTGGAATATTAATACTTTTTTTTTTTAATTATTTCGTTTTGTCGTGTTAAATATATGTGTGACATGAGTTTGCATAGAACAAAAGTGTTCACTTTACTCAATAAATAATTTAATTGATTCTCATTTGTATTTTAGCCTGTTTTACTCTTTAAAATATTTGTTTTACATGTCGATTCATTGAATTGATTGTCATTTGTCATGTAACCAATTTTAATACGATACTTGACCTAACTATCATTTATATCTGAGCTAAAAAATTTCCTAAATGCATTAAATCCTCTTAGTTTTCATGTATAATGGTATTTTTGACCTAGTAAGTGTATCCCAAAGAGGTCTAGGTTACACCAATATGCGTCAAATCTGATACTTTAAGAAAAGATATTCTCAATCGAACAACACGGTCAACATGAGAATGAATTATGACATATGAGAGAACAAAACTTATATCTTGTAAAACCATAATTTTATAAATATACCTAAGAGGCATATAGATAAAGACTCCTAAATAATATGCACCTAATGTTTAAAGAAAAGTACTTGGAGGGTATGTTGTATTCCTAGAAAAGATGGAACATCAGGGCAATGGTAACAAACGATGTATCCATATCATGATTCTTTGTACTTCTATAGGAATTTGCCCAAAGTGCATGCATTAGCCACTTAGTTTACACACCCCAGCTTTATGTGCAAGTTTTGAGCATTTTGACTCAATTAATCTTATAATACATTAATTTTATGAGTAAGAATCTAAAATAATGCATATGTTAGCCATATTAATTAATTTATTATTTCGTGTAACTTATTCTCACATTTATTACCTGTGACGCCCCATATAAGTAATGCTAAAATTATGTACTATCTTTATCAAAATTATTTTATTATTATATGTATGGTATAATATTCTTTTTTATTCCTTATATGTTTCTTATTTTAAAATGGTACTATTTATAAAGTTTATTTGGGTTCATTTGGAATAAAGAAAAAATTATACAAAATTTGGTTACTAAATTTGTAACCGTTAGAAAGTCACAAATGTACTAAATATATTGTAGGGTATAATTCAAATATAATAAAAGTTTTAGGCATAAAACTGAAATCTTGTTATGTTTCTAGAGTTAATTTATTTATATTTACAAATTATTCGACTAAGTTGTAAATTTCATAAAACTATATAAATAAAAAAGAAAAAGAAAATAAAGGGGATAAGTGTGAAAGCTATCACTAATCTCTCTTAATTTGTTAAGGAGTGGCAGCCACTCCCCATTGTTCTATTGGACATAACAAAATAAATAAATAAATAAAAGAGAAATAAAAGCCAAGCATTTTAAGCTTCGGCCAGGCACATCAGCGCACACAATTGCACTCCACGTTCTCCTTCAATTCAATTTTTTTGAGATAAAGCCAACGATAAACCACACTAATCACGTGGAATTTATATTGAGTATCATCTAAAATTATATTAATGTTTATAAAATTGGAGGAATATTATATATTATCGTGCATGGCTGTATATACGTATAAAAAGTGGTCTTTTTCTTGAGACGAATTTGAGTAAAATATTTCTTGAAATTGTTCGATGTGAAAGAAAATAAATATGATTTTTGGTTATCTATATGGGTTGATTGGGCATTTGGAACTCTATGGAGCTAAGTGTTACAACGTGATTATTATTCTTGTCATGTGGTATTCTGGTGTTCGTTATGCATTTCTGTTGGGAGCCACCTCTAAAGTCCATATGAGTATACAAGAGGTCCCATTTATTTTGATGTATTTCAATTCGTCCCAATATTCAATGTGCGTGCGGTCCTTAAGGTTATTGAAGTACTGAGTCGAGGGATTATGTCACTGATCTTGATGTGGTGGTTTCCTTTAGGTTATGACGATATTATAAGTTTGGGTTGGATATTAGTTCTCAATTGCATATGAAGTATCTGGAGACATAGTGAGGTTGATATATGGAAGTGGACTTATATGACAAGTATTCTATGAATAATTTGACAAAGTTTAGATATTAGTAGCCATTAATAGTGATGTTTGATTTATAATTGATGTTTGAGAATTATTGTTACCAACTAGATGTAACATAAGTAATATTACTAGGATGTCTTAAGAGATGATTTGAACTTATGAGACATCCATTAGATAGATCAGATGACATTGTTGGTGCTCAAACAACTTTGTAATGCAAATATGTACGAGAGATATATGGGTTTGAGGATAATGATTTTGGTGGAATTATATTAAGGAGATATAAGAATGACTAAGATTGATGGTAGAGTTTATTATTAGAGGCTATATTTGCATCTTGTATCGGAGTTATTACAGGAATCCTGACGATGAGAGTAGATGATGTAGAAAAGTGCTTATTAGATAATCTTATTAAGCAAAGGAAAAAATAACCTTGCATAAGGTGCATCCATGTGAAGTAATGAATAATATATAAATGTATTGACTTTTGGGGTCTAATTTGTATCTAGAGGTTAACTAGTTTTGATCATCTTATTTTTCAACTTACTTGATTCATGAAAAGAATTTCATTTTTTACTGACCGTAATTGATTAATACGCACATGTGCATAAGCTTGGATGAACTTCTATTCTGGGCAATTGATATTAATTGATATGAACTTCTATTCTGTGCATAAGCTTGGATTAATATTAATTGATATGAACTGATCAACACGTGGGTTGAGAAACGAAATATTTTTATACAACGAGATACAATCATTGAATTGGGTTTGCATGCTGCACTTGTATGCTTATATAGTTCGGGAAGAACATCGAGCTTTGATAGATGATGAGAATATTTGGTGTTAGAACTATTCAAAGAGGACCCTTGTGAATCGGAGTTTCGTAAGTTCTTTAACTACATTAGTAAATTATATAAATAATACTAGTTATTATTAAATATTGAGATTAGGTCAGTAATCTGGGATAATGTGTAATGGCCGTACCTTTATGTGATGGGGAGAGTATCTTGAAATTTAACAGTAGATGGAAGTGATTCAGGGCTGGAACTATTACGATCATGTTGGCTTGAAAATATAGTTTGTAGGTATTTTGATTGTACATCCTTAGTTCTAGTATATCATGGCATGTAAGATAGCAAGTTGACAAAATTAATATCTCATCTAAGGTTAATATCGAAAAGACTAAAATATATTTTGTAAGTACCAAACATTTATATTTATGATCTTGTTCACTTACAACATTAAACCCTTTAATGGACAAGTCAATGTGTAATAGAATTTGGGGACCGAATTGTTTTAACAGGGGAGAGTGTGACACCCTATATAAGTAATACTAAAATTACGTACTATCTTTATCAAAACTATTTTATTATTAGATGTATGGTACAATATTTGTTTTTATTCCTTATATGATTCTTATTTTGAAATATTACTATTTATAAAGTTTATTTGGGTTCATTTGGAATAAAGCAAAAATTATACGAAACTTGGTTACTAAATTTGTAACTATTAGAAAGTCATATATGTACTACAAAATTAATTATAGGGTATAATTCAAATATAATAAAACTTTCTGGGACAAAATTGAAATTTTATAAAGTTTTTAGAGTTAATATGTATATATATATACAAATTATGGGACTACGTTGTAAATTTTATAGAACTATAAAAAACAGAAAAAGAAAATAAAGGGGATAAGTGTGAAGCTGCACTAATCCCTCTTAATTTATTAAGGAGTAGCAGTCACTCCCCATTCTTCTATTGGACAAAACAAAATAAATAAATAAAAAATCAAATAAAAGTGAAGCATTTTAAGCTTCGGCCGGGCACATCAGTGCACACAATTGGACTCCACGTTCTCCTTCCATCTTCTTTACCTCCCTTGGACCAAAACAGAAACCATTTCTTTGCAATAAGGCCCAACAACTCACTAATGAGATTTTAGATGATCTATCAATTCAATTTTTTCGAGATAAGTCAACGTTAAATCACACTAATCACATGGAATTGATGATGACTGCTATTTAAAATTATATTAATGTTTACAAAATTGAGTGAATATTTTATCTTATCGTGTATGGCTATATATATGTATAAAAGTGGTCTTTTTCTTGCAATGAATTTGAGTAAAGTATTTCTCGAAATTGTTCATTGATTTGAAAGAAAATGAATATAATTTTTGGTTATCTATCTGGGTTGATTGGGTATTTGGAACTTTATGGAGCTAAGTGCTATAACGTGATTTTTGTTCTTGTCAAGTGGTATTCTGGTATTTGTTATGCATTTCTGTTGGGAGCTACCTCTAAAGTCCATATGAGTATACAAGAGGTCCCATTTATTTTGATGTATTTCAATTCGTCCCAATATTTAATGTGCGTGCGGTCTTTAAATGGCATATTTTATATATGGTTGTTCGATTGGCTTTATGAATTTGGTCAAGTTGTTCTTGCAAAGTGGTCAATGGGCCCGGGGTTGGACGGTTCGCGAGGCACGCTGAGGTAGCATTGGGCTGCCAGTTGAGGCTTTGTCGTTCAGTTCCCGCTTAGGTGTCCTTACAATAATATTATTCTAAATGGTATTTTGTTACTTAATATAGTTATTTTAAATTCTAATTTTGTGAAAATTTTATGTTATTTGTATTTATTTCAAAATATTGAAGTTGATTTTTGTTTGGGGATAAGATCTCATTAGTTCATGGAATTATGTAAAATTTCAACGGATTGTGTAATTGCTAGTTAATTTTACATCTCTTGGTGCATGTATTTTAGAAAATATCCATACTTAATCAACATCCGTATCTATATTGTTAGAACAGGTGACCAGAAAGTCAATAGGTTTGGCATTTTGTAATTTATTTGATGACTCGATGTAATGTAATATTATGTAATAAATAAATGAGTATTCGATACCATTGGTATCATCTTTGTTGTGCTCATTTTCCATATATGCAATGTCGTTTTACATATATCACAACAAAGCCGATAGACCAAATTAACAACTCATGCAGTTGGGCCACACATTGAATGGTGGTTATGAAACCAACTGATAAAGGGTTGGTTCTGAAACGTTCAACGTCGAGGACCTCGAGACAGGGCATTGAGAGTCCTATAGAGACTTGCACCAAGAGTCGTATTTATTGGATGAGTGTCGAGTATCATCGACGACAGGCATGGGACGCCTATACGATTTTGGTGGGTTGGTCGACTAGGGTGGAGCCAACTGAGCTGACCCGCGGGGATCATCATGTGGAAGCCATGGAGCTTGATCGGTATGATTGGATTTCTCCAGTTACGATAGTACGGGAGTAGTCCTCAAACTTGAGGAACCAAGGCAATCACGTGCACACAATGGCTGTATCTTGGATCTGGCGAGAGGTGATCATGTCGTAGATATGTTCATTATAAGCCTTGTCCAGTGCAGACAGAATGTTTAGCGAGTACGGTGGGTTTCAAGAAAAGGATCCGTCCCCTGTTAGTATGTGACAGAGGTATCTCCTATGCACTCGGAGACACGTTCATGTTGCTTAACCATGTGGCCACAGTGGTTGATTGGGCAGAAAATGATTTCCTGTGTCAATGCAATAAGGCATGTGTAGTCTCGAGTATTAAGTATTGACGCCTAGTCAAGGATGAGAACCAACGCCCAATTCCATTCCCTAGACTAAGGCCGGAAGATGGTAGACGGAAGGACCATACCCGTACGGAATCGGCGCCTAAATGTTCACGCCAACATTCACCTAGTCTCTAGTGCCGTGGACCGTTGCTAGACGGCCACCCATGGTGACGGGCTCTTGTTTGACACGGGCCAAAGTCTAATTGATGGTGAACCTAAAGGGGTCACACACAAATCACCGAGGAGGTGAAGGAATTGACTTGAGGTCAATTTCAGATGATGATAAGTAATTTAGATTACTTAAGGGATTGTCCATTGGATGGACGGACCGATATTATATCCGGCCCCCATTTTATTAGTAAATGAGATTTATCGATTAAGTAGAGAATCGAAACTTGAATCTTTTAATTGGATTAAAAGATCAATGCGAATTATTTAATTGGGCCATGAATTAAATAGGATTTAATTCTTGGGCTTGTTGTAATTGGATTACAAGAATGTTCGTCCATTAAATCTTGGTCTAATAGAGGTGTTAATTCCACTTCTGGAATTAGAAAAAGTTGGACTTCTTCCAAAGGGGTGGCCGAAAATTGCTTCATTTAGAAGCACCAAAAATCGGCCATACATGGCCTTTGATGACTAGTTGACTTATTTCTTTTGGATAGAGACAAATCAACACCAATCGAGCCTCTTTCACTTGGTATGATTAAATCATACCTTATCAAATGGTAGGCTTGATTGATGATTAGTGGGGATTGATTGGAATGTATCTAGATATCTTTGAATGAACCTAGACACATTCCAATAATCACATTAATGAAGTATATATATATATATATGTGTGTGTGTGTGTGTGTGTGTGTATACTATCATCAAAGTGTAGAATTCATAATTCATCTTTTTCTAGGAAAAAGAAGAACACACATTCTCTCTACTCTCTCAAGTTTCGGTCCCCTCTTTCTTTCTCTCTCTCTCTCTCTCTCTCTCTCTCTCTCTCTCTATTATCCTCTTTGTTGCTTCATTGATCTAGGATCAATTGAGGAACAAAGCAAGACCAAGAAGGAACACTAACTTAATAGTGTAGTGTCTTCTTCGATCTTCTCTTCTAGATCCGTTTTTCTCTAGAAAAAAAATGAGATCTCTCCCAGTATAGTGTAGACTACGTTAGAGAGTTCATAGTTTTGAACTTGGTGAACTTTTCCAGCCGTGCAACAACGTTAGTAGCCGTATACAAAGAAAGCTACAAAGGTAATATTCGGCTTTAGTTCTTGTAGTTCCTTTTATCTTGCATCTATGCTCTATATGATATGTTGTATTTACTATCATATTCTACATCGAACACCCGATTGAGCACCAAAGCGTACACCCTTTGGAATCTTTTGATATGTATTATTTTAAATAACGCACTCTCTCGCTTCCGCTCGCACGTCCAGGCGGATCCAGTTGTGCTTCATATATAGTTCATACGTTATAGATATATATATAATTTTTATATACATATATCCATCCTATATACATAATATATGTATTATTAAAGATAAAAATATTAAAAAATATTAGTTGAGGCAACTTGAACTTAACTTAAAAAATAGTTACACTTAAAATATCACTTTTAATATCTAAACTACTATTTGATATTCATATTATTGTAAATGGAGGTACTCGAATAAGTGGTAATATAATTACTTTTCGAAACTTTTTGGTTTTTGTCCTTCAATGGATAATGTACAAAAAAAAAAAAAAAAAAAACAACAAAGAATATAATTCGTAAAAGTATTTATGAGAACTTACTTTCATGAAAACTTAAAGTAAATTCAGGGAAAGATTATATTCTTTTAAATTATATTTATGAAATACTAGAAAATGATATTTGAGAAATATTATATCTATTAGAAATGGAGTATGAGACTTGTAATAATTTCATTTAGGGATGTTATAGAGAATGGTAGTTATAAAAGTATATGTGGGTTCGATAAAATAAATTCTTATGAGTCAATTGATAAATTAGATATATATCTAGAAGCCCTATAATGTCTAGTTATTTAGAAGAAAATGGAATGGAGATTTGAATTTCAACATAAATAAAATATTAAAAGATTGACGAAAAATATATGAATATTATTTAGTAATTTCATTCAAAATACGATATTTTCAATATATTGATTATACAGATTATAACCTATTATAGGACACGGGAATATGGTAGATGATTGATCAGCTCCTTCTACTAGCATAATCATTTTGAAATTGAGGTAAGTATAGTTAATTGGATATATATATGGGTATGCTTGTTTGTTATAAACTTGATTGGTATTTGTAAATACTTATTTGGATTGCAAGGTTATTTTGTGAAGTTGGCGTTATGTTTTTATTTGTGATTATTTATTTATTATAAAGATTGACGGATGATTGTCTTATATATTCTATTGTTGTATGGAGTTGAATGAAGAAGTCTATTATGAGTACATCGTTAAATTGAGATAAAGAGATCACTTACCTAGTTGGGGAACATAGTTAATGATTTATTATGATGTGATTGATGACGATATAATATGAAAGAAAAAATGAATATAAGCTAGGTTACATGGCGATAGGGTATCGGGGTATTCCGGGTAGCGGGGAATATACATGTGCTAATAACTACAGAAGGGGTGGTGTCGGGATGCCATGTTCGGTGTGATGCCCTGTGTTTGTGTTGCTACATACCCAGATAGTGTGGGTTATAGCATTCGACGGGTATCCTGTGCTGTATACGATATATCATTGATTGAGATGATGATGCGCGGCAAAACTATTGACTAATGTACTCTAATTAGAGTAAGTAGGGCCCTTAGAAATAAATTGTAATTTTGGATACATTTGCTGTTTTGTGGATTAATGTGTAATTGACATATTGATTACTTTATGACTTTGTGGTGATTGTATGTTGAATATTTATTGATTTGTTACTTGGCATGTATCTATGGATGTGTATAGGCTTGTTAGTTATACCTATCGGCGGCTCATTCCTTGCCAAATAATTTTCAGGAGATAGGTCATAGTGACTGGACATGTTGGATTTTGAGTCGTGCCATTAATCTTATTAGGTGGGTCAGCTGTGACATCTGGAGCTGAGAATTCTGGTTATATAATTATTACACCTCTAGTCTTTTGTCAGGATTGCATTTGAGACTTTGTAACAACCGGAAGCTATTCTCTTTTGGAGTTATGTACATGAGTATATTTGTGACTTAATAGATATAAACTTTTGACAACGTTTATTATTATTTTTGACATATACATTACATATTTGAAATAGGATTGATTTTATTCATTTTAAATGAAAATCTTTTATAGGACATGTTATAATTAATAAGGGTGTATAATTAGTGGTAATACAGTGTAGCTACGAAGGGAGTGTCACAAGACGATGTATCCGTATCATGATTCTTTGTACTTCTATAGGAATATGCTCACTTAGTTTACACACCCCAGCTTTATGTGCAAGTTTTGAGTGTTTTGACTCAATTAACCTTATAATACATTAATTTTAGGGTAAGAATCTATAATAATACACATATTAGCCATATTAACTACTTTTCATATTTATTATCTCTTGTAATTTATTCTCACATTTATTACCTCCTAGCTATTAATTATTTTTTAGGGTTAATTATATTTAGACCCCCTCTAAAAATACGAAATTACACTTTCCGCTAAAGAAGTTTTAAAATTACATTTACACCCCTTTTGAAAATTCACTATTTACGCCTGAATCCCTTTCGTTGGGATTTTAAAAAAAATGCTGAAGTTGACAAACAAAATTACATAAATTTTAAATTTTACCCCTTATTTAACATCCCCATGTAATAAGTTTGTACTTATAAGAAAAAAAATTAATAATGTTAACTCACTCTCTATATATACATTACATTTATCCCCTTATAAATACAAAAATATTCATAAAAATGTTTAATGAGGAGAAAAATTTAAAATTCATGTAATTTTTTTTTGTTGATGTAAATATTTTTCGTTCAAACTCTAACGGAAGCAGGTAAGGTGTAAATAGAGAATTTTTGGAAGGGGTGTAAGTGTAATTTCGAAACTTCTATGGAGGAAAGTATAATTTCATATTTTCAGATAGTACTAATAAAAATTAACCCTATTTTTTATATTTATATCTGCTTAATAACTACTTTTTTTAAGATTAACTCTCCTTAATTATTTTTTTCATAGTATTCACAATGTGATATACTTAATTACTAAAAACACTTTTATAGTAGAATATGAAATGATTAGAAAAGAATAAGAGAAGTTGAAAGGACGACTTCATTTTTATATCTACTAGTCGTTGCTGCACGCGGTCCTTGCGAGCATATAAAAAAGAATTCTGTGAGATGAAAATAAAAAAGAAATTTGTGAAGGAATGAGAAAAATAAAAATTTGTAAGAAAAAAGAAACATGGAGTGAGGTGAGAAAAATGTGGAGTAGTGGGTGAGAGGAAAAAACATCTCTTTATGCATGTATTTTAGAAAGTATATATACTTAATTCCTTAAAGAAAAAAACAAATAGATATACTTAATAAACATTTTTATTTATATAGTTCATATGTTATACATATATATAGTTTTTATATATACATATATCCGTCCGATATACATAACATATATATTATTAAAGTACGTATAAGTTGAAAAAGTTTATGTTTTTTAACTTCTTGTAAAGATAAAAATATTAGCTGAGGCAACTTGAACTTAAGTTAAAAAATAGCTACAATTAAAGTTATCACTTTTTATATCAAAACAACTACTTGATATGCATATTATTTTAAATGAAAATACTCGAATAAGTGGTAATATAATTTACTTTTCAGAACTTTTTGGTATTTGTCCGTGAATGGATAATGTGCAAACAAAATAACATACTATATAATTGGTAAAAGTATTTATGAAAACTTATTTCAATGAAAACTGAAAGTTAAATGTATAAACTTACTAGGTGGAATATGAATACTTCTTTTGTTATTCTTTCCTTTTGTCGTGTTAAATGTACGTGTGATTAGAGTTTGGATAGAACAAAAATTGTTCATTTTACTCAATACATAATTTAATTGATTCTCTTATGTACTTCAACCTATTTTATTCTTTAAAATATTTGTTTTACTTGTCATTTCATTTAATTGATTTTTATTTGTCATTTAACCTATTTTAATACGACACTTGATCTAATTATCATTTATATCTAAGCTATAAAATTTTTAAATGCATTAAATCCTTTAGTTTTCATGTATAAGAGTGTAATTGATCTAGTAAGCGTATGGCAAAGAGGTCCGGGTTACAACAATATGCATCATGTCTGATACTTTATGAAAAGATATTCACAATCCAACAATGCTAGTAACATGAGAATGAATTCGGACATATGAGTGAACAAAACTTATATCTTGCAAAACCATAAATTTATGAATGTATCTAAGGGGCATATAGATAGAGACTCATAGATAATACGCACCCAATATTTAAAGAAAAGTACTTGGTGGGTACGCTGGTATTCCAGAAAAGATGGAACCTCAGGGCCAAGAAGTGGTTGCCTAGTTCTAACGGGGAAGGACTTTTGGTAACAAATTAACGATATATCCGTATCATGATCCTTTGTACTTCTATAGGAATAATGCCCAAAGTGCACGCATTGCTCACTTAGTTTACACACAACAGCTTTACGTGCAGGTTTTGGGTGTTTTGACTCAATTTACCTCATAAAACATCAGTTTTCTGGGTAAGAATCTAAAATAATACACATATTAGCCATATTAATTACTTTTCATATTTCTTACCTCTTGTTATTTATTCTCGTATTTATTACCTCCTAGCTATTAATGATCATTTATATTTATTAGTTCTTAATAACTACATTTTTTAAGATTAACTCCCCTTAATTACTTTTTCATAATATTCACAATGTAATAGACTTAATTACTAGGAACACTTTTATAGTAGAATATGAAATGATTAGAAAAAAATAAGAGAAGTTGAAAGGACGACTTCATTTTTATCTCTATATATTTTAGGATAAATTACATCCACCCTCCCTATAGTTTGCCATAATTACCATTACCACCCTGTTGTTTCGAAAGTTACCATAACCCCCTGGAACTAACGGCCGTTCAACACAATACCCCCTTCCGCATTATGCCGTTAGGATTCCGTTAGGATTTTATAGTGAATTGCCCAAACTAACCTTGGCATAGCTGGAAATTAAATTTTAGTATTTTTTATCCATTTTTCAGGGACTAAAATGCCCTTTGTGGATTAAAATGTAAGATTTTACTATATTATGGTATATAAATGTTGAGTTTGTATTTAATAAATTGCAAAATTATTGAAAACTGCAAAAAAAAAAAAAATTATTTATGAAGGTCATATTTTGTAGATATTTTGTTGTTGTTAGATCATTGCAGCCTTCAATTTTTCAGCCTTAAAAATTAAACTTGGACAATATCTGCTACGATCATAATAAACATAAGAAAGTTTAAATAACACCAAAGCATAACAAAAGGATACATCCAAAAGTCAACTTGACATATTGATCCACAAAAGCTACATGTCCAAAAGTCACATGTCAACGGAATACATGTTCAAAAGTCACATGTCAACAAAATACATGTCTAAAGTCACATGCCAACAAAAATACATGTCCAAAACATGATTGACAAAATACACCAAACAAACACTAATATCACATTTGTTGACAACCCCTTGGATCATTTTTCTTTGGTTCATTTGGAGATAATTAGATATTTGATGGTGCTCCAATCGATCTGAAGAGGGAAGGAGGCAAAAGCAGCTGACTTGGCAATGGTTGAGAAGACGCAACTGTCCTGAGAGTATGTGTTGCAAAGGCTGTTGGTGCTGGTTTTGGAGCTGGCTTTGACTTCTTTGTTGCAGGTCTTTTTTGTGCTACTTCAGCCTGAGAGCATGCCCTGGGTAATGGCTGAGATGCTGAAACAGGTATTGGCTCATCCTATTTGTGGGCAGTGGCTGAGAAGATGAACTTCCCAATGTCTCATTTCTGCTCCTTTTGCCTCCCATCATCTTTTTAGCCAATCGAGATATTGGAACATTTAAATCAACATCTTACACAATAGAAACATACATTTAAAAACATGTGTTTAGGTGAAATGTATTTACTTTAGATGCTTGATATTTTACCTTGTTTGGGCATGTACTTCTATTATGCCCATTGTCATTGCAAATCTTGCACTTCAACACATTGGCTCTTCTAACAGCTCCTGCTACGTCTCCTGGTTCTTTTCTTCTACTTTTCTTTGGCCTCCCTGGCATTCTTTTAATAGCTGGAGGCTTAAGATCAGTAGGAGTAACATCCATTTCTTCAGGCCAAAATGAAGGATCAGGGATGGGATGAATACAAAGACCATATGCCCTCATGTACTTTTACTTTGAAAATCTGACATCAGTGTATGTTTCTAACTCATCCCTCCTATGAGCAATCCCTAAAGCAGCATGCCTATAAGGGATTCCAGCAATCTCCCAAAACTTACAATCATATGTTCTTTTTCTCAAGTTGACAATGTAATATACGTTGGCATCATTTACTTCATATTCCCCTTCCCCAACTATTAAAAGACTGCACTTCCTAGACTACTCCCTCATAGTGTTCAACACCTTCACAACATTTGAAACAATCACCCGTTTCCAGCTCACCCCTTTTTGCTTTCTTTTTTAGGTAAATTACATCTACCTCCCCTGAGGCTTGACACAATTACAAATACCCCCTCGTTGTTTGAAAAATTACAAATACCCCCCTGAGGTTTGTAATTTTCGACCAAAGTCCTGAAATTGACCATTTTGCCCTTAATTTTTTAGTTAAATTGTAGAAAAATCAGCCGAGATAAATTGCATTATTTACTCCTCTGTGTAAAAAACTATAAGAACCTCTCCATGTGCATTGTAGTCCAAAAAAATTCAAAGAATAGTAAAAATTAAATAAAATGTATAAGGGCATTTTGGTCATTTCACCCATAAAAATTGATGAAAATGGGTTATTTGTTATATGGTTATAAATCTCAGGGGGGTATTTATAATTTTTCAAACAACGAGGGGGTATTTGTAATTATGACAAACATCAGGGGAGGTAGATGTAAATTGCCTGCCTACTCATCAATTTAGACCTCAACCCATCTACAAGTGTAAGAATTGGTTTACCTCTGAGATCACTTACCCAATGATTAAATGACTTTGAAATATTGTTGGTAACATGGTCATTTTTCATCTTGCTGTCAAGTGCATATCTGGACCATTGTTCTGCTGGAATTTTCAGCAACCAATCATATGCCGCAGGCTTCAATTCTTTGATCTTGTACATAGCAAAGTTGAACCCTTGTGCATTGTATGACCTTGTAGCTTGCCAGAATTATCTCTTCAAAGCTGCCCCAGCAAATTGTTGTCTGAAATTGGAATATATATGCCTTGCACATCTTCTGTTTATAGCATTTGGCACCAACTCATTAATTGTCCCCACCAATCCCTACATTTTCAACAAATACACACTTCAGAAAAAAATTTATAACAATCACACCCATATAGAAAGCTATTTATAACACTTCAGTCCCTACTTAAATCCATGCATAACACTTCAGTACATACTTAATACATGCATAACACTTCAGTACATACTGAATTTAAACAATTGCATAATTTAAGTACTTGCCTTCTGTCTATCACTCATAAAAGTCCATGGCAAGTTAGATGAGAAGCTGCCTAGCATGTTTGCAAGATTCTGAAAGAAGAACATCCAAGACTCTTTGCATTCACTCTCAGCAACAGCAAATGCCACTGGATATAGTCCATTGTTCCCATCTAGTATAATTGCAGCTAACCATACACCTCCTGATGGACCTTTTAAGTGACACCCATCAAAGCCCAATGAGAACACCGTGCTAGAAATCCATCTCTCAAAGCAGACAACCGTAAGAAGAATTTTTTAATCACAGGTGTAGCAGGTATACTCTCATCTTCATTTGCTTCACTCTGTAAACTGACAACACTCCCTTCATTAGTCAAAGAAATCATTTTTGCATAGTAAGGTAATTTGCCAAAAGACATTGCATGATTACCTTCTATCACCTCTAATGCCTTTTTTTTAGTCCTGTAAATCTGCATATATGAAGGATTCACACCATATTTTTTGAGTTCATTTCTAATGCCCTTAACTTTCATCTCTGGGTTTTCTCTTAAGACATTTTTAATTTTAGGAATCATCCACTTAGCACTAGCTTCGTTTGTAGAATCAACTCTTACACATGTATGTTTTTCTACATATGTTTTGATTTGAAATGTCACACCATTTGCCAATATAGATGCATGGACTCTCCAAGGGAAATCTTTAACAGCACAATGAGCTGTGACCCTCACCCTCTCATTTCTAAGCCTCATTATTCTGAAACCCACTTGAATAACATATTCCCGCAACACATCCCTAAAAGCAACAATATCACTAAAAACCACACCCTTTTCTAACTTAATTTTACCATCAGAACCATCATGCACCACACAAGCATCTCTACTTAGAGCACCCTTCATTGGATCACTGCAAAATTCCTCATCAGAAAGGTTCGCAGCCTAACAATGGTCATCAGATTTGTATCCAGACAAATGATCATCTGTGTCACTTGCGACTAATGACACTAATGTATTATGAGATTCCTCATCAGTTGTAGCTGCATACATGGACTCGTCACTACCCCCAGATTCATTGTCACTACCCCCAGACTCATTATGACTGCCCCCAGACTCATTGTGACTGCCCCCAACCTCATTATTCCCACCCTCTTGGTTAACCACAATAAATACATCAAGTTCATCTCTACTTTGGTTTCCATCAAACATATTCAACACATCTTGGTCATTTCTCACATGCATTCTTAGGGTACAACCAGGCATACTACAAGTGAGGCTAAGATTAGTGTTTTGTATCCCATGCATATCACGAATATCTGAAACTAAATCGAGATAGCTCTACTTATCTCTGTCAATGTTGTGTAGCTTAGCCTTTTGGCCCATATAATGCACCACAATGGAGAACACCTTGTCATCCATAGCTACATGCAGAACAAATGCAAAACAAAAATAAATTATACACCCCAAAATAATAAAAATACTAGCATAAATAAAATATATTTCACAAAAACTGCTAACAGAGAAATGCAACACAAAAAAAGCTTCACAAAAGGAGTTAAACTAAGCAACCTTAAATCAATCAAATGTTCGAACCATAATAACACTAAAATATACGAAAAAATCATATGATTTTTCATGATTGATCATCTTCTAACACAGTCATCCAAAACCCCCAAATTTTGACCTAATAATATAACTCATGTTTGGGGTTTTTTTTGGAAAACTAAAATCACACATGAAATAAGAGATAAAATAGCATATAAATTTCATAACTCATTTATCTTTCAGATATTGATCCAAAAAACCCAAAAATTAAACAAAAACAAATGCAGAAAATGGAGTTCTTTGAATGAACAGAGGAGAAAACGCCATTTTTGGTTGAAAAACACAGAAAACAAATTGTATCTTAACCTGATATAATATTTACATCTCCAAAAAACATGAAAACTTGGATAGACTCTTCTTACCTGGTGCGTCCAAAACAAAAGAAATGCGGCTCTTTCTACACAACCACAACTGCGAACCACCTTCAAGCTTTAGAACAACGATTTCTTGTCTTGGATTCGCAGGCGAACTCAGAAGAAATGAGAGAAAAAAATGGTGAGAAGATGAAGGAGAGTAGGGTTTTCCACTTCTGAGACTTTTTCTTCTTCTTCTTCTTCATCTTCTTCTTCTTCTCCTCGTTGACAGAAGCTGGAAAAGGAAAAAAACACAAAAGGGCTTTTAAGTATTTTCACCTCCAAAGATATTTCTATTTATTTAAATTAATTGTTCTTAATCTGATAAGGGTATTAATGACATTTTCTACCGCTGTTAATTAGACACATAATTATTTTTAATACCAGGGGGGTCATGGTAATTTTCGAAACAACAGGGTGGTAATGATAATTATGGCAAACTAAAAGGAGGGTGGATGTAATTTACCCTATATTTTATATCTCTATCTATAACTCTACTATTATCAAGATATGAATATATAATTTTGAGATTAATGTCCTTATAATAATATTATTCTAAATGGTTGTGTTATGTAATATAGTTATTTTAAATTTTAAATTTATGAAAACTTTATGTTATTTGTATTGGGATAAGATCTCAATACTTCATGGAATTATGTAAAATTTTAACTGATTGTGTAAATTCCTAGTTAATTACATTTCCTTATGCATGTATTTTAGAAAATATATATACTTAATCTATTTTTATCTTATATAGTTCATACGTTATACATATATATCATTTATATATATACATATATCCATCCTATAATGTATATATTTTAAGGACGTATAAGGTTAAAAAGTTTATGTTTTTTAACTTCTTGCAAAGATAAAAATAGTTACAATAAAAATTATCACTTTTTATACCTAAACTACTATTTGATATTCATATTACTTTAAATGAAAGTACTAGGTGGAATATGAATACTTTTTTCTATTATTCTTTCCTTTTGTTGTCTTAACTGTACGTGTGATTTGAATTTGCATAGAACAGAAAGTGTTCAATTTACTCAATAAATAATTTAATTGATCATTCTCATTTGTATATCAACCTGTTTCACTCTTTAAAATGTCAGTTTTACATGTAAATTAATTTAATTGATTTTCATTTGTTATGTAACCTATGTTAAGATGATACTTAACCTAATTATCATTTATATATGAGCTATAAAATTTTTAAATGCATTAAATCCTTTTAGTTTTCATGTATAAGGGTATTTTTGATCTAGTAAGTGTATGGCAAAGAGGTCCAGGTTACACCAATATGCATCATATCTGGTACTTTAAGAAAAGATATTTACAATCTAACAATGCAAGTAACATGAGAATGAAATTTGGACATATGAGCGAACGAAACTTATATCTTGTAAACCATAATTTTATGAATGTATCTAAGAGGCATACAGATAGAGACTCCTAAATAATATGTGTAGACAAGTTACTTTTGTACCCAATCAAATGACGACAAGTGAAAAATATATATTATTTATCAATTATAATAATTTTCTATTTATATTTTGGAATTTACTAAATTAATTTTAAATATAAATAGTTAATTTAATTGATATTTTAATATATATTTCCTCATCAAATCAACGGCCGACAAGTGTCAAATTGCGGTGTTTCGGCCAATCAAATCAACGCAAATATTTCTTATATTATCTCTTTGAAAAATACAAAAAATTAAAGAGATAATATCAAAATCAACTAATCATGTCTTCCCAAATATTTAATGTATTATCTCTTTAAATTAAAATAACGAGATAATACAAAATAAGTGATCAAGTTCACCACAACTCTACCTCTTTGACAGCTATATAAAGGGGTCCTTGGAACTGATTCAAGACACACAAATACAATTGAAGATACAAGCTATAGAGCATTCAAGAAGTTCCGGAATCCTCTCAAGCACAAATCAAGGAACATCCACGATGTTCTAGGCAAGATTTAAGGCGTTCATCGCGGAAATCATCCAAAATCAGCGTTTCATTCGACAAGAAGCCCGAAGACCAACGAATTAACGTTATCAAGACAGAACTCCACCTTGGCGGAAGATCAAAGTCTCAATCCACCAAGAAATATCCCAAATTCAAGTCAAATATCTTCAAGTTTATAGCGTTTGATCCGGGAACAAGTCAATGAACCCCGAATTAACGTTATTCAAAGTCAAGTACGGCAAAGGAGATCAAACATCGAGTTTCACCTCCTAAGTTGTCGAAGTCAAAGGTCACATTTTCTAAGAGAAGAATTCAAAGGTTTTCAAGTAGATATTCACACCCACAGATATTTAATCAATTTAAGAAATTTATTTGTACTATTTTCTTGATTCGTTAAATTCAAAGGAACACGAAAATCTGTTTACAAACTTTGGCACGCCAAGTGGGACCGCTGTACCTCTCATCTCTTCCCTTCAACAAAGTCTGAAGTATTTCAATGGACACTCAAGGAAAAGTTGTGAAGACGGTGAATTCCAAACTCGCCACATCGAAGTCTTCAAGTTCAAGTACCAAGAGTCTCGGTGTTAGTACGAGAAGCATGTCAATGAAACTTAAAGAACCTTCCCAGATGAGCCCTCCCATTGAGTCTGCTCAGAAGGACATATTCGTGCCTAACCACGCACGCGAAGATGACGAAGATAAATCTCCTCCATCCTCTCCTCTCTCCGCGTCTAGCTACTTCTTCACAACAAATGTGGCCCAGTCATGGTGACGAATGCCACAACCTTAAAGCAATATTACGCCTGCAAAAAAATTAACAAAAAAGAAACAAAAAAAACTCAAAAAAAAAAGAAAGAAAAAAAAAAGAAAACTCATGGCCCGCATGAGTATAAACTGTGAACGGCCCTCCCTTCTCCAAATAAATATTTTGTACCCTTGAACTACGGATTGACTTGATCCTCTTGATGAGGTACGTAGGCACCTTAGATATTCTAAGTTCAGTCATAACATTTAAATGAACTTTATTTCTCATGTGAAGTCATCGAGATGGGAAGTATTCAAACAAGATCAAACATTGCAAGATAGAGAGAAAAGAAAAAGCTTCTATTACGTAATCTCAAAAAAATTGGAGTTCATGACTTAGAACAAAAGAAAAAAGGAATCAAGTGCAACAAAATAAAAGGTCCTAAGCAAATCTCAATCAAAGGGACTCAAATCCTTCAACTCTTCCTTGAGGGCTTCCAAATTTGTTCTTTAAGCCCCCTAACTCACAACCACTTCATCGTTGAGGGGGGTGGTATTCTCAAGCGCTGTAATTTCTTCCACAATTTTACGAACTCCAACTTGAGCACTATAAAAAAGTTGGATTTCTTGAAAGCCTAGCAAAGGCGTGTGGATCGGCCCAGGAGTGGCGCGAATGCAGAAGCGCGGGATAATTAAAATCGCAAGAATTTAAACATGCATAAACCATATAAAAGTAAACACGTTCAAGGGGTGTTCCCTTGAACCTCCCGGGCATTCGGTGTATCTCTTGAATAACAAAAGCATACAAAAGTTTCATGGAGGCCATAGGGTTTAAAAGAAAAAGGGGCGAAAACATAAATCGGAAACTACCGATTGTCGTTTTCGTCTTCGAACCGCTACTCGCATTGTTCCCCGTTTTGCACCAAGATCTCGAACGGGAGACCCTCGAATTCGTACACGCAATCCGCCCATGTATCTTGATCTTCGTGCTAGCGAAAGAACAAGTGTATGTTTTTGAAGAGGACGGATCGATCAAACGTTATTGATTAACGAGATCAACTCTCCTAAAGTTCAATTGTAAAACAAAAGAACAAGAAAGAGTTCCTTGGAAGAGAGGGAGAGAGATTCGGCTGAGAGAGAGAGGGAGGAGGCCGAGATCTGTGTTTGTGTGTGTGCTTCAAGTTTTTTCATCATCTCTTCTAAAGAGAACACTTAGGAGTATTTATAGAGGAGGAATCGTATTCCTCTTCTAATTCCTACTCTTTGAAGTCTCCTCCTTGAATAGGATTTGACCTAGTCAAATCCTTGTTAACATCTAGCTTCTTGGTCAAACCAATCATTGCCATTGATTCCTCTCTTTAATCTCAACCATTAATTAATTTAATGGAATATTTAAATCCCATTTAAATAATCCAAAAGGCAATAAATAAATATATCAAATATAAATATTTATTCCAAACCCATTAAATTAATTTCCAATAAATCTAATTTATTAGATAAATTCTTTTTATCTAATAAAAGGAATTAATTTCTTCCCAAGAAAAGAGGGACCCGATTAAATCCAATTTAATTGTTCCATTTCTCCAAATATTTGATTCCAAATTAAATACGTCATGTGTGCGGATTGTGTGTGACTCTTTAGGTTCACCTTCAGCTAGACTTGGTTGGATTCCCAAAATCCGCCCGTTACCATGGGTGGCCGTCTAGCAACGGTACATGGCACTAGAGACTAGGTGAATTTGCGTGGGGATGAACATTTAGGCTCTACAGTACATCTATCCTTCCGTCTACGATCTCACCATTTAGTGTCTAGGACACGGAGTTTGTAGGTACCCATTTTGGACCTAAGTGTCGGTCTGTCCTTTACTAAACGTCGTAGGGAAACCTTCCCTTATGTTTAGTCACTGTGGCCACAGATTTTAGAGACAAGACACAGAGTATTGTGAGACACAACTGTCAACACCTTTTGACAGGAGACAGATCCTTTCTTGGAAACTACTGTCACGTTGTACACCGTGGTTGCACTAGATATGGCTTATAACTACTCAAGTGCATTTTGGCAATCTCTCACGATACCTAAGATACAGTCTTGATGTATAGGTAAAGTCAGCAATTCCTCAAGTCAAAGGATTTGATCTGTAACGTTGGAACCGGGAACTCACGTCATACCTAGGCGACCCTACTCAAGCGAGTCACCTCAGTCAGCTACTCCCCAGCAGGCCGACCCACTAACACTACTTAGACGACCCTCGTCACCCTTCGATGAAACACGAAAGTAGATGCTTAGTGCAAGTCTCAAGTGGAATCTCGGTACCCATTTTCGAGATTCCTTGACTTGGAGATTTCCAGACTGATTCGGCGGAACTGATTTCATGGACCTACCTCCAAGCATAGTCCCAGTCCCAAAATGCGATTTCAGTCTGTGGGCTTTGTTTGTGTAGCGAACAGTTATAAAGCAGATAAAGTGAACACAGACAAAGTATGTGCCAAATGAATTTTCACTTTCTTATTCATTAAGGTTTTATCGAAAACTTCGACATTGTTCAGACATAGGTTACAATTCGCCTACCAAGATTGACTACATGGTCACCTATTCTAATAATCTCCCACTTGACTTATAAAGCCAATCGCCCATATGCCTAATCCCCATCTTCTCAAGATGTTGCGTATGAGCGCTCTGCGACATAGGCTTTGTCAGCGGATCTGCTGAGTTGACTCGGTCCATCCCAATGTCACCTCTTTCTACCATTTCTCTTAGAAGGTGGTAGCAGGTAAGAATGTGTTTGGATCAGTGATGAGATCTCATTCCTTTGCTTGCGCTATGGCTCCGTTGTTATCACAAAAGATAACAACGGGCTCGGCGATGCTAGGCACCACACCCAACTCTTGGGTGTAGTTTCTCATCCAAATCGCTTCTTTGGCAGCTTCTGAAGCTGCTATGTATTCAGCTTCCGCGGTCGAATCAGTAGTGGTTGCTTGCTTGGAACGTTTCCATGCTACCACTCCTCCATTGAGCCTGAATACATAACCTGATTGAGACTTGGCATCATCGTCATCTGCCTGGAAGCTAGCATCGCTAAAGCCTTCCAGGATCAGTTCTCCATTGCCATACACTAGGAACATTTCCTTAGTCCTCCTTAGGCACTTAAGGATGCCCTTGACCGTATTCCAATGTGCCTCTTCTACACAGGACTGATATCTGCTCGTTACGCTTAAGGCGTAACCGATGTCAGGTCTAGTGCAGTGGACCGCATATTGGATGCTTCCTACGGCAGAAGAATAGGGAACGATTTTCATGTTTTCAAGTTCCTCATCAGTCTACGGAGACTGTTTCTTGGACATCTTGATCCCATGCCTAATGGGAAGGAATCCTCGTTTGGAGTTGTCCATCCGAAACCTTTTCAGGACTTTCTCCATATACGAGTTTTGGGTTAGTCCCAACATTCTTTTAGATCTGTCCCTGACAATCTGGATACCAAGAATGTAGGAGGCTTCACCCAAATCTTCATGGAAAACTGAGTTGATAACCATGCTTTTGTGTTACCCAACATTCTCATGTCATTTCCTATGAGCAGAATCTCATCCACATAAAGCACTAGGAACACTATAGAGCTGCCAGACCTTCTTGTATACACAAGGGTCGGATTCGTTTTTTGTCAAATCATAACCCCGTATGATTTCGTCAAAGCGAATGTTCCAACTTCGGAATGCTTGTTTGAGGCCGTATGACTTTTGGAGACGACAGACTTTCTGTTCTTCTCCGGTGACCGTGAAACTCTCCAGCTGATCCATGTAGATCTCTTCCTCAACGAAACCAATAAGGAAGGCTGTTTTCACGTCCATCTGCCATATGTCATAGTCATACCATGCTGCTATGGCAAGCAGGATCCGAATGGACTTAACCATGGCTACTGGTGAGTAGGTGTCCTCAAAATCGACCCCGGGTCGTTGAGTGTATCCTTTTGCTACTAGCCTAGCCTTGAAGGTTGTGACCTCTCCATCAATGCCAAGTTTGCGCTTATAGACCCATTTGCCGCCAACTAGCTGAACCCCTTTGGGTAGGTCTACAAGTGTCCCGACTTGGTTCTCATTCATGGAGTCCATTTCGGTCTTCATGGCCTCAAGCCATCTCCCGGAGTCGATGTTAGACATCGCTTCACCGTATGTCTTAGGATCCTTATCCAACAGACTGGTCGTGTTTAGAAAGCCGTATCTCACCGGAGGTCGTGACTCTCTAGCTGACCTACGGAGAACGGGAACGTCAGTGGTGACTGTGGGCGCTGACTGTATTGGAGCCGGCAGTTCAGGTACCGAGGCTGGCCCTTCCTGAGGTCGTCCTTCATGCCTAGCATGCTGGACTTCTCGAGGTTGGTCAACCCTCTGGGTATCTATCCTGAATCCTCTAAGTGAGGAACCCGCGGCCTCCACTGATGACTGGTTTCCATCACTTGACTCCTCAAGGATCACTTCATCAGATTGGATATCCTCTGGAAAGCCTTGTTCCAGAAACACTGCGTTCCTTGAAACAAATACCTTTTGTTCCAAGGGGTCATAGAAATAATAGCCTGCAGTTTTCTTGGGGTATCCAACGAACCTGCATAAACTAGACTTTGATTCTAGCTTGTCTCCCACTAGCTTCTTGACGTATGCGGGGCTACCCCACACTTTCAAGTAGTTGTAGGATGCAGGCTTGCCGTGCCATATTTCATATGGTGTTTGGGTCAATACGCTGGTTGGTGCCAAATTTAACAACTTGGCTGCAGTCTCCAATGCGTAGCCCCAAAAGGACAAGGGCAATTTGGTAAAACTCATCATGGATCGAACCATGTCGAACAGGGTTCGATTCCTCCTTTCAGAGATCCCATTTAACTGTGGTGTCCCGGGAGGTGTCCATTCAAAGATTATACCGTTTTCTTTAAGATAATTAAGGAACTCAGTACTAAGGTACTCTCCACCTCGGTCTGACCGCAAGACTTTAATTTTACAACCAGTTTGATTGTCAACTTCAAGTCTGAATTCTTTAAACCTCTCAAGAGCTTCAGACTTGTACCTCATAAGGTATACATAACCATACCGTGAATGATCATCGGTGAAGGGTATAAAGTAGGAGAACCCACCTCGGGCTTGCGTCCTTAGTGGTCTACATACGTTTGTATGGACCAAGTCCAACAGACCTGTGGCAAGCCTGCTTTGTCCTACAAAGGGCCTTCTGGTCATTTTCCCTCTGAGACAGGATTCACAAGTTGGTAGCTCACTCAAGTCCCCTACCTCTAGGTTCTTTGAGTCTACCAATTTCTTCATCCTATCTTGGAAAATGTGACCTAGCCTAGCGTGCCATAGTTGTGCGTTCCCGTTCTTATCTATTTTACGTTTGTGTTGAGCGTTTAGAACGAAGTTCGTTTGTTGCAAGATATAGAGGCCGTTATTAAACGCACCAAGCAGATGAGCAATTCCACACCTCATCAAATAAAAGTAATTTTTATTGATCATAAACTCATATCCACTATTGTCTAACAATGGAATGGAAATGATGTTTCTAATAATGCTAGGTGCATAATAAACTTGCTCTAATTCTATACTAATGCGATCACTAACTACTAGAGTGGCAAATCCTACTGCTTCTGCCGAGATGGCCTTGCCATTCCCAAGCTTTAGGACCATATCCCCACTACTCAGTTTTCTGCTTCTTTTCAGCACCTGCAAATCATTGCAAATGTGAGCTCCACAGCCGGTATCTAATATTCAAGAGGCAGTGTTAGTAACCATATTAACCTCAATCAGAAAGATACCTTGTTTGGAGAGGAGTTTGGGGTAATTCCTCTTCCAATGCCCTTTCTCATGGCAATTGATACATATGTCATATGCCCTCAACTGTTGCTTTGAGTCAACCTTCCCCTTTCCTTTGCCTTTCCCCACATTGGCAATGGGAACACTCTTATTGTTGGTAGCTGTTTTGACGGCTTTTCCCTTTCCCTTCTTCCTTTTCCAACGTCCGGCACCTTTGCCTTTCGTCTTGGAAGTTGAAGCATCTCCAAACAATACCGACGGCGTAGAGTTTTTGGTCGTTGCCTCGTATTGCACCAACATATTGATTAACTCATGAATACCCTTCTCAAGTGTATTCATGTTGTAGTTAACAATGAATTGGTCGAAGGAGGGTGGGAGAGACTGAAGGATCACATCTATGTACGTCTCGTTATCGAGCCCTGCCTTGAGGTCCTCTAGGTTTTCCACCAAGGTAAGCATCTTGACCACATGCTCTTGAACAGAGGATCCTTCGGTCATTTTAGTTCCAAAGAACGTCTTCATCGCGACATACCTAGTATGCCGGTCCGGGACTGCATAGCAATCCTTCAAGCGAGCCATAATGGAAGGGACATCGTCTAGCCTTTCATACTGTTAGAATAGGTGACCATGTAGCCAATCTTGGCAGGCAAAATATAAACTATGTCTAGACAATTTCAGGGATTTCATAAATTATTAATGAATAAAGAAGTGAAATTCATTTGGCATTACTTTGTTTGTGTTCACTTTATCTAAATTACGTATCTGTTCACTACGCAAACAAAGCCCACGGACTGAAAAACGTATTTCGGGGACTGAGACTACGCTTGGAGGTAGGTCCATGAAATCAGTCCCGCCGAATCAGTCCGAAAAAACTCCAAGTTAAGGAATCTCAAAAAAGGGTACTGAGATTCCCCTTGAGACTTGCACTAAGCATCTGTTGTCGTATTTCATCGACAGGTGACGAGGGTCGTCTAAGCAGTGTTAGTGGGTTAGCCTGCTAGGGAGCAGCTGACTGAGGTGACTCGCGGGAACCGTCTTATGGAGGACCTTGAGTTGGGTTGGCTAGGTATGATGTGTGTTCCCGGTTCCAACAGTACAGGTCAAGTCCTTTGACTTGAGGAACTACTGAGTTTACCTGTATATCGGGGCTGTATCTTATTTATGGTGAGAGATTGTCAAGATGTACTTGAGTAGTCTTAAGCCATGTCTAGTGCACCTCCTGTGTACAGAGTGACAGTAGTTTCCAAGAAAGGATCTGTCTCCCGTCAAAAGGCATTGATAGTTGAGTCTCACATATGCTCTGTGTCTTGTCCCTAAAATCTGTGGCCACAGAACTGAACAGAAGGGAAGGTTTCCCTTGCAGCGTTTAGTAAGGACAGACCGACACTTAGGTCCAAGATGGGTACCTGCATTTTCCGTGCCCTAGACCCTAAGTGGTGAGACCAGAGACAGAAGGACAAGTGTACAGTTAGAGCCTAAATGTTCATCCCCGAATATTCATCTAGTCTCTAGTGCCATGGACCGTTGCTAGATGGCCACCCATGGTAACGGGCGGATTCTAGGAATCCGACCAAGTCTAGCTGAAAGGTGAACCTAAAGAGTCACACACAATCCGCACACAATAAGTATTTAATTTAGAATTAAATATTTGGAGAAATCGAATGATTAAATAAATGAACATGTGCGTAACGTGTGAAAAATAAAACACAAATATTGGTAACAGTATTTTCTCGTTTTAGGAAAATCTTTCCTCATTATTTTAAGTAAAATAACCCCGGGATTCCAAATCCAATATATTTTACTCCTAAAATAATGTCTTTAGAAAATTAGGCAAAATTGAACCCAAAAACGAATTTTTCAGAATTAATTCAAAATTAAAACTGAAAATAAATTAAAAAATAAAAAGAAAACAATACCAGGGTTTAAAACCCTAGCAGCAGCACCGGCCGCCGCCGCCGGCAGGCGAGCCTGCTGCCCCTGCGCGTCTGAGCCTGCTGACCCTGCCTGCGTGCGCGCGCGCCTGGCTGGCAGCGTGCTGCGCGGCCTGGTGTTCCGGCAGGCCATCGCGCGCGCAGGCTCCATCGCCTCGCGCGCGCGCTGGCCTGCTGGTTGCCAGTCGCGCACCTACTCCTGCGCAGTGCTCGCGCAGACGCGCACTAGGCGCGCCTGCCTGGCGCGCGCGCAGACACCTCCGTCTGCCTGCGCGCGCGCCTGGTGCTCGTCCGCGAGTAGACACCCTCGTCTGCATGCGCGTGCGCCTGGAGGCGCCGCCCTGCGTGCGCGCCTGCGCGCGGCCATCCTGGCCGCGCGACCGGGCGCGCAGACTTCCTGTGCGCTGGCCCTGGCGTGTGCGCGCGGGCTCCCTTGCCCGTTTGCGCGCGCTAGGCCAGTGGCCTGTCTGAGGCCTCGGCCGCGCTGCCTGCCTGGATGGCAGCGCACGGCCCTGCGCGTCCGGCTGGGCGGCTGCGCGCAGGCTTCCCTTGCCTGCGCGCGTCTGCCCTGCTGGCAGCGCACGGCTGTGCGCGGCCAGCCCTCCCTGCTGGCCAGCTGCGGCTGTTTCCCGTTTTTCGTTCAATTTTCCACCCCGTTTCCCAAGAAAAATAGAAAAATACCAATTTGCAGAGATTCACACGAATTGAAAGCAATAAAACGACATGCTTTTAAAATCAAGAAAATCAAGATTTAATCAAAAACATGCCAAGATCACGTTTCATGCTTAAAACGCACATAAACCCTAGGCCTATCCACCGAACCGGGCTCTGATACCACTGAAAGAATATGTGGATCGTCCCGGGAAAATTGCGCGAATGCAGAAGCGCGGTATAAAATAAAAATGCGGAATTTAAAACATGCTTTTAAATTAAAGAACACGTTTCAAGGGGTGTGCCCTTGAAATTTCCAGGGTGTTTGGTGTATCACATGAATAAACAACATACAGTAATCATGGAGGCCATAGGGTTGAAAAATAAAAGAGACAAAAACGTAAACCGAGACCTACCAGTTGTCGTTTTCGTCTTCGACGGCTATACGCGTTGTTCCCCGTTTTGCACCAAGATCTCGTTCTTGAGACCCTCCAGATCGTGACACACGATCCACCCACGTATCTTGCACGTCGTGCTAGCAACGAACAAGTATGTAATTTATTGGAGTGGATGAATCAACAACACGTTATGAATTAATGGTATTGATTCATCAATGTTCTAATGTTCCAAGAACAAGAGAACGAGAAAAACGATTTCTTGGAGAGCGAGAGAGGAGGGGGGGGGGGCGGACGAGAGGAGAGGAGAGGGAGAATGTGTGTGGTGTGTGTGTTGGAATTTCATCATCCTTCAAAAGGTGCAAGGCTAGGGGTTTAAATAGAGGAGGAGTTTAATCCTCTTTAAACTCCAACTCTTTAGAAGCTTAATTTGACTAGGATTTTGACCTAGTCAAAGTCCTAGTCAAAGTAGAATTTGACCTTGTCAAATTCAATCCTAGCCTTTCATCTCTCCCATTAAATCTCAACCATTAATTTAATTTAATGGAATATTTAAATCCTATTAAATATTCCAAAAGGCCAAATAAATATAATAAATGAATATTAATATTTATTCTAGGCCTATTAAATTAATTCCCCTAATAAATACAATTTATTAATTTAATTCCCTTTATCAAATAGAAGGAATTAATTCTCCAAGAAAATATAGGACCCGATTAAATCTAATTTATTCATTCCTTTACTCCAACATATAATTCCAAATTAAATACTAAGTGTGTGTGGATAGGGTGTGACTCATTAGGTTCACCTTTCAGCTAGACTTGGTCGGATTCCTAGAATCCGTCCGTTACCATGGGTGGCCATCTAGCAACGGTCCATGGCACTAGAGACTAGGTGCAATATTCGGGGATGAACATTTAGGCTCTAACAGTACACTTGTCCTTCTGTCTTCGGTCTCATCACTTAGGGTCTAGGGCACGGAAAATGCAGGTACCCATTTTGGACCTAAGTGTTGGTCTGTCCTTACTAAATGCCGCAAGGGAAACCTTCCCTTCTGTTCAGTTACTGTGGCCACAGATTTTAGGGACAAGACACAGAGCATACATGAGACTCAACTGTCAATGCCTTTTGACAGGAGACAGATCCTTTCTTGGAAACTACTGTCACTCTGTACACCAGAGCTGCATTAGACATGGCTTATGACTACTCAAGAGTATTTTGGCAATCTCTCACCATATCTAAGATACAGACCTGATGTACAGGTAAACTCAGCAGTTCCTCAAGTCAAAGGACTTGACCTGTACCGTTGGAACCGGGAATACACGTCATACCTTGTTGACCATACTCAAGGTCCTCCGTAAGACGGTTCCCGCGAGTCACCTCAGTCAGCTGCTTCCTAGCATGCTAACCCACTAACACTGCTTAGACGACCTTCGTCACCCGTCGATGAAATACGACAGCAGATGCTTAGTGCAAGTCTCAAGGGGAATCTCGGTACCCATTTTCGAGATTCCTTGACTTGGAGATTTCCGGACTGATTCGGTAAGACTGATATCATGGACCTATCTCCAAGCGTAGTGAACAGATATGTAATAGCAGATATAAGTGAACGTAACCAAAGTGTTGCCATATGAATTTTCACTTCTTTATTTATAAATGATTTATCAAACACCTGAAATTGTCTAGACATAGGTTACATATTCCCGCCAAAATTGGCTTACATGGTCACCTATTCTAACACCTACGCACTGGCCTGGGGCGTAGGCTTCCCTGCCTGCGAGCGCGCGGGCCCGGCCATGAGTCCGAGCCTGGCGTCCGGCTGCGCTCATGCCAGCTGGATCCGCGCGCGCTGTGCGCGCCTAGCTAGGCTGCCGCGCGCGCAGGCTGCGTGGGCGGTCAGCCGCCGGCAGGTCGCGTGTGTGCCGTTTTCCTCCGTTTTATTTGTTTTCTCCCCCGTTTCCCAAGAAAAACAAGAAACCAATAGCACCAAAATTCATACACGATTAAAAGCAACAAAACGACATGCTTGATAATTAAAACATCAAGAATTGAATAAATCATGCCATACACATTTTCATGCTTTAAACGCACACAAAACCTTAGGCCTATACACCGAACCGGGCTCTGATACCACTAAAAGCCTAGCAAAGGCGTGTGGATCGGCCCGGGAGTGGCGCGAATGCGGAAGCGCGGGATAATTAAAATAGACGATATAAAAGTAAACACGTTCAAGGGGTGTTCCCTTGAACCTCCCGGGCATTCGGTGTATCTCATGAATAATAAAAGCATACAAAAGTTTCATGGAGGCCATAGGGTTTAAAAGAAAAAGGGGCGAAAACATAAATCGAAAACCTACCAATTTTCGTTTTCGTCTTCGAACCGGTACTCGCGTTGTTCCCCATTTTGCTCCAAGATCTCGAAAGGGAGACCCTCTAATTCGTAGACGCAATCTGCCCACGTATCTTGATCTTTGTGCTAGCGAAAGAACAAGTGTATGTTTTTGGAGAGGACGGATCGATCAAACGTTATTGATTAACGAGATCATCCCTCCTAAAGTTCAATTGTAAAATAAAAGAACAATAAATAGTTTCTTGGAAGAGAGGGAGAGAGATTCGGCTGAGAGAGAGGGAGGAGGCCGAGATGTGTGTATGTGTGTGTGCTTCTATTTTTTTCATCATCATCTCTTCTAAAGAGAACACTTAGGAGTATTTATAGAGGAGGAATCTTATTCCTCTTCTAATTCCTACCCTTTGAAGACTCCTCCTTGAATAGGATTTGACCGAGTCAAATCCTTGTCAACATTTAGCTTCTTGGTCAAACCAATCCTAGCCATTGATTCCTCTCTTTAATCTCAACCATTAATTAATTTAATTGAATATTTAAATCCCATTTAAATAATTCAAAAGTCAATAAACAAATATATCAAATATAAATATTTATTCCAAGCCTATTAAATTTATTTCCACCAAATCTAATTTATTAGATAAATTCCTTTCATCTAATGAAAGGAATTAATTTCTTCCCAAGAAAAGAGGGGCCCGATTAAATCCAATTTAATCGTTCCATTTCTCCAAATATTTAATTCCAAATTAAATATGTCATGTGTGCGGATTGTGTGTGACTCTTTAGGTTCACCTTCAGCTAGACTTGGTTGGATTCCTAGAATCCGCCCGTTACCATGGGTGGCCGTCTAGCACGGTCCATGGCACTAGAGACTAGGTGAATATGCGTGGGGATGAACATTTAGGCTGTACAGTACATCTATCCTTCCGTCTACGGTCTCACCACTTAGTGTCTAGGGCACGGATTACGTAGGTACCCATTTTGGACCTAAGTGTCGGTCTGTCCTTTACTAAATGCCGCAGGGAAACCTTCTCTTCTGTTCAGTTACTGTGGCCACAGATTTTAGGGACAAGACACAGAGTATTGTGAGACACAACTGTCAACACCTTTTGACAGGAGACAGATCATTTCTTGGAAACTACTGTCACGTTATACACTGTGCTGCACTAGATATGGCTTATGACTACTCAAGTGCATTGCTGCCTGTGCGCGCGCTGCCCTGTGTCGTTTTGTGCGGTTTTGGGATTGCTTAATTAATTTGGGATTAATACATGCATTGGATGCACTGTTTAAAATGTCCATTAAATTTGAAATTTGAATTTTGCGTATTATTTGTATGTTTATGCTTTTGTGATGTTGGACATTACTTGGGTATTTGAAATATCCATTGGTTTTATGCATGATTATTTGAAATAATTATGTTATGTGTGTTGATGGAATCAACATGGGATGATCACAAAAGCCCTAGGCCTTATGCATGGATGAATGTATGATCATTTATTTTCTGTTCCGTGGGGCCTGCGTGCCTCTTGTTTTTTGGACTATCATCTCCCGTATTATCAGCCTCATGATGTTAAGGCTTGTTTTCTTTATTACCAATGTATTACTTTCAATTGTAATGAGAGTAGATAGGATTGGTGAGGTTTTAATTTTAACAAGCAATTGGAGTCGGAGACCCCAAGGAGGAGCATCAAGGCGTGAAACAAGAAGCACTTCAAGGCCCATTGGAATGACAATGGGTATATTATTATTGTAATAATTTAGGACCACCCTAGACAGACCATAGACTCATTGCGGGCTCAGTGGGTCGCATAGGTTGGGCTTGTGATTATCCTAACAGGGGTATGCTATGTTTTCTGCATGCGGCGTATGTATTTATCGCTTTAAATATTGGATATTCATGCATGCTAAAACACCATAATGTGATGAGGTCTCGGTCACACTTAAACTCTCATTTGGTTGGACCAAATAAAATATTAGGCACATAACGGACTTGGATCAAAATGGTATTTATGATCTGTCCGAGCCTTCCATCCACAACAATGTGGTGAGGAAGCTACCACAACCCAAGTGTGGTCTCACGAGTCGTGGCACACTTGGACTAGGGGAAAGTTGCACCATTGTTGTGAACAAAAGACTGCGCTCGTTGTTTCCCTGTCTCACGAGTCGTGGGGGCGACAGTTTTAGGTATGATTTGGTTGATGGGTCGGGCCTAACATTGGGTAACATGGTTCGCTTGGAGTCCTCGGAACCATGCGAATAGGTGAGGCAAAATATATTGGGCATCTCATTGGATGAGAATGATATTGGATATCTCCCACGAGGTCTTCTTCATGTGAATCGTAAAAGCGGGGCATGGAGATTACACTTGTGGATCCCAAGCCCACTAGGAAATGGTTTCCCGAAACTCCGCTTGAGAGTGCCGGACTTTCATATAAATAGTGGGAGGGTTAAAGACTAAAAGACCAAGTCTTCAACTTGAACAATAATATTACCATCATCTGCCAATTTCTGCTTTACATTTTCATTAATGTAGATATGTCTAAGAACCCATTAACCACGATTGTCGAGACTAACAAATTCAACAGAACGAACTACTCGGACTGGCTGAGAAACCTGAGGATTGTCCTCAGTTTCGAGAACCAAGGCTACGTCTTGGACGAGCCGCCATCGAGCGACTTACCAGAGGGGTCCACGCCTGAAGAACGTTTGACGTTCGAGAAATGGCATGAGGACAACCGGAAAGTACGCAGTATCATACTGGCTTCGATGTCCAACAACATCCAGAAGCAGTATCAGAGGCTGGACAGCGTCTCCGCCATAATGCTCCGCATGAACGAGGTTTATGCGGTTATGGATAGGCATATTAGATATGCCGCCACAAAAGCATTCTTCGGCACCAAGCTTGCTGAAGGAGCGTCTGTACAGAATCATGGGGTCAAGATGCTCTCCCTAGTGGAGAAACTCGAGGACCTTAAAGCTAGGCTTAACAATGACACGTACATTGACGTGATCCTCCAGTCGCTTCCTCCATCCTATGACCCATTTGTTGTAAACTACAACATGAACGGACTTGAGAAGTCTATTCATGAGTTGATTAACATGCTGGTCCAATATGAGCCAACGACCCACAAGTCGGCGCCGACGGTATTGATAGGAGAGGCTTCAACCTCCAAGGCGAATGGCAAGAGGGCCGGACGCTGGAAGAGGAAGAAGGGCAAAGGGAAGACGGTTGCGGCCTCTGCTCACGCTCTGGGCATCCCTGTTGCTCCGGTTGGACCGAGCAAAAGGAAAGGAAAGGCCCATAGTTCTCAGCGGTCCAAGGCAAATGATGTCTGCATGCATTGCCAAGGGAAAGGGCATTAGAAGAAGGAGCGCCCACAACTCCTCTCCAACCCAGGTATGTTTGTGATTGAAGTAAATATGATTACTAATTTTGCTTCATGGGTATTGGATACCAGGTGTGGTGCTCACACCTGCAATGATTTGCAGGCACTGGAAAGAAGCAGAAGGCTAACCAAGGATGAGATGATCCTGAGGCTAGGCGATGGCAAGGCCGTTGCTGCAGAGGCCGTAGGATCACTAGAGTTAGCCATTAGAAGTCATGTTAGGATTGTACTGAACGACTGTTTCTATGTACCTAGCATGATTAAAAAACATTGTTTCCATCCCGGTCCTTGATAAGGAGGGATATGAATTTACCATCAATAAAAAGCGGTTTTTTCATTATCAAAGATGCTATTTCTCATCTGCTTGGTACATTGGTCAACGGTCTGTACATACTTCAATAGTCTAATTGGATTATGACTGCAGAACACAAACAAAAATATGATGATCATAATAACGCACAAATATGGCATGCGAGGTTAGGTCATATCTCTAAAGATAGGATAAGAAGGTTGGTGGACTCAAAGAGTTTAGAAATAGATGATTTGGACAACCTACCGACCTGCGAATCCTGTCTGAAGGGAAAGATGACCAAGAAACCCTTTGTTGGACAAAGTACGCTAGCCAGTGGTCAGTTGGATTTGATCCATACAGATGTCTCTAGTCCACTAAATACTCAGGCTAGAGGTGGGTACTCGTACTTCATAACCTTTACCGATGATCACTCACGGTATAGTTATGTTTACCTGATGAGGTATAAGTCTGAAGCCTTTGGAAGGTTTAAGGAATACAGACTTGAAGTAGAGAATCAAACCGGTCGAAAGATCAAAGCCCTTCGGTCGGACCGAGGTGGAGAATATTTAAGTGGAGAGTTTACTGATTATCTAAAAGAGAATGAGATTCTCTCTCAGTGGACCCCTCCTGGAACACCACAACGTAATGGTGTGTCTGAAAGGAGGAATCGGACCTTGTTGGACATGGTCCGATCCATGATGAGTTTTACCGAACTTCCCCTTTCCTTCTGGGGATACGCTCTTGAGACGGCGGCAAAAGTTTTGAACTTGGCGCCATCTAAGACGGTATCCCAGACGCCATATGAGATATGGCATGGCAAACCTGCCTCCTACAAATACTTGAAAGTGTGGGGTTGCCCCGCATATGTCAAGAGATTAGTGGGAGATAAACTGGACTCGAGGTCTAGTTTATGCAGGTTCATCGGCTATCCAAAAGAAACTGCGGGGTATTATTTCTATGATCCTTCCGAGCAAAAGGTTTTTATCTCGCGAAACGCAATGTTCTTGGAAAAGGATTTTCCATCGGATAGTCGATGCGATGAGGTGCTCCTTGAGGAATCAAGTGAGGCACCCCATGAGGCAGCAGTGACATCTTAGCCAGTAGTTCCCATTGATATTGTTCCAGTCCTCCGTAGGTCGGCCAGAGTATCCCATGCACCTGAAAGGTATGGATTTCTGGGCCTGACCGGTCAGTTGGATAATGATCCAAATATGTACGGAGAAATGATGTTAGACATTGATTCGGATAAGTGGCTTGAGGCAATGAAATCCGAGATGGACTCGATAGGTACAAACCAGGTTTGGACCCTAGTAGATCCACCCAAAGGGGTTAAACCCGTAGGGTGTAAATGGGTCTACAAACGTAAGCTTGGAGCTGACGGGGAGGTTACAACCTTCAAAGTCAGGCTTGTGGTGAAAGGTTACACTCAACGACCCGGGGTCGATTTTGAGGAAACCTACTCGCCCGTAGCAATGGCCAAGTCCATTCGGATACTGCTTGCCATAGCAGCATGGTATGACTATGAAATATGGCAGATGGACGTGAAAACAGCCTTCCTCAACGGTTTCGTAGAGGAAAGATCTATATGGATCAGCTGGAAGGTTTCATAACTGTTGGAGAAGAGCAGAAGGTCTGCCGTCTCCAAAGGTCCATCTATGGCCTCAAACAAGCTTCCCGAAGCTGGAACATACGTTTTGATGAAGTCATACGGGGATATGATTTCATCAAGAACGAGTCCGATCCTTGTGTATACAAGAAGATCAGTGGGAGCTCAGTTGCGTTTCGGTGCTTTACGTGGATGACATCTTGCTCATTGAGAATGATGCTAAGATGTTAGGTACCACTAAAGCTTGGTTGTCAATGCAATTCTCCATAAAGGATATGGGAGAGGCATCCTACATCCTTGGCATCAAGATCTACAGGGATAGATCTAGAAGGATGTTAGGAATAGCCCAGTCCTCGTATATTGAGAAAGTCTTGAACAGATTCAAGATGGATAACTCAAATCGAGGATTCCTTCCTATGAGGCATAGAATTAAGTTATCCAAGAAGCAGTCTCCTAAGACTGATGAGGAGCTTAAACGGATGTTGGACATCCCCTATGCTTCAGCCGTTGGCAGCATACAATATGTTGTTCAGTGCACTAGACCTGATGTGGCTTTCGCTTTAAGCATAACTAGCCGATATCAGTCGTGTGCCGGGGAGGCACACTGGAGTGCAGTCAAGACTATCCTAAAGTACCTGAAAAGGACTAAGGACATGTTCCTGATCTACGGCGGTGAAGAGTTGATACTGGAAGGCTATAGGGACGCTAGCTTCCAGTCGGATAACGATGATGCCAAGTCTCAGTCTGGTTATGTGTTCAGACTTAATGGTGGCGTGGTCGCTTGGAAGAGTTCCAAGTAGGCTACCACGGCGGACTCCACCACAGAGTCTGAATACATAGCAGCTTCGGAAGCTGCTAAGGAGGCGGTTTGGATGAAGAGCTATATCCAAGAGTTAGATGTAGTACCTAGCATTGCTAAGCCTGTAATTATCTTTTATGATAACAACGGGGCGATAGCGCTAGCAAAGGAATCGAGATCTCATCACGATCCAAGCATATTCTTAGACGCTACCATCTGCTTAGAGAGATGGATAGCAGGAGTGACGTTCGGTTGGACCGAGTCAGCTCCGCAGAAAACATAGCAGATCCACTTGCTAAGCCAATGTCGCAAGTTGCCCACACTCACCATCTGAATAAGAGGTTTGAGGTCAATGGGTGATTGGCTTTAGGTCAAGTGGGAGATTGTTAGAATAGGTGACCAGAAAGCCAATAGGTTTGGGGATTTGTAACCTATCTGACAACTTGATGTAAATATAATATTATTATGTGATGAATAAAATGAGTGTTCATCACTATTGGTACCTACTTTGTTGCGCTCATTTTACATATGTTAAAATGGTGTTTTACTTATATCGCAACAAGGCCCACAGATCACGGTTAACAACTCGTGCAGTTGGGCCACGCATTGGATGGTGGTCATGAAACCAACTGATTAAGAGTTGCGTCTGAAACGTTCCAAGTCGAGGACCTCGAGACAGGGCATCGAGAGTCCTATTGAAACTTGAGTCAAGAGTCGTGCTCATTGGATGAGTGTCGTGTTTCATCGGCAACAGGCGTGGGACGCCTACACGATCTTGATGGGTTGGTCGATTGGGGTCGAGCCGACTGGACTGACTCGCGGGGATCATCATATGGAAGCCTTGGAGGCTTGGTCGGTAGATTGGTTTTCCCCGGTTCCGATAGTACGGGAGTAATCCTTAGACTTGAGGAATCATGACAATCGCGTGCACATGACGGCTGTATCTTGGATCTGGCGAGAGGTAATCATTCTCTAAGATGATTATCATAAGCCTTGTTTAGTGCAGTCGGAATGTGTAGCGAGGACGGTGGATTCCAAGAAGAGGATCCGTCCCCTGTCAGTATGTGACAAAGGTATCTCCTATGCACTCGGAGACACGTTCATGCTGTTTGAAGCTGTGGCCATAGTGGTTTGTCGAACAGAGAATGGTTTTCTGTGTCGACGCAATGAAGCATACGTGGTCTCGAGTATTAAGCATAGATGCCCAGTCAAGGATGGGAACCGACGCCCAATTCCATACCGTAGACTAAGGCCGGGAGACGGTAGACGGAAGGATCGTACTCTTACAGAATCGGCACCTAAATGTTCACGCCAATTCACCTAGTCTCTAGTTGCATGGACCGTTGCTAGACGACCACCCATGGTAACGGGCCCTTGTGGGACACGGGCCCAAGTCTAGCTGAGGGTGAACCTAAAGGGTCACACACAAATCACCGAGGAGGTTGAGCGATCGACTTGGAGTCAATCTCGAAGGATAAATAAGTAATTGGATTACTTAAGGGAAAGTCCATTGGATGGACGGGCCGATATTGTATTGGGCTTTCATTTAATCGATAAATTGGATATTCGATTAAATATGGAAAGTTGAGACGTTGAGATGTTGGATATTTTAATTGGATTAAAAGACTAACGGGAATAATTTAAATGGACATTAAATTGGATTTAATGTTAGGTTCGTCGTAATTGGTTTACGACAAAACCCGGTTCGTTAAATTTTACACGAGAGGAGAAATAATTCCTATTTTGGAATAGGAAGAAGTTCGACTTCTTCCCTTAATTAAACATGGCCGACATGCTCCCTTGGAGGAAGCAAAATCAGCCATGTTTCATGCTAGGTGGTATGTTGACTTATCTCTTTTGGAAAGAGACAAATCAACTCCAATCAAGCTCTTCCCTTTTGGTATGATTTGATCATACCATAAATTGTGGTAGGCTTGATTGAAGAATTAATGGTGATTGATTGGAATGAATCTAGACATCCTTGGATGAACCTAGACACATTCCAATAATCACATTAATTATATATATATATTAGAATATACAACACCAGGCATAAGTGATTCATTATTCATCTTTTCTAGGAAAAAGAGAAGACAAAAATCCCTCTCCTCTCTCTCAACTCTCGGCCTCTCTCCATCTCTCACACTTGTGTTCTTCACTTGATTTTGAATCAAGAAGAACAACAAAGTAAGTTTAAGAGAACACTAATTCATAGTGTTCTTCTCTTAAACCGATTCCTTCTTAAACCCGTTCTTTTCTAGCAAGAAGAACGTGTGTTTCTTCCGGTGTGGTGTGGATCACCTTTGGAGAATCCATACATTTGGATTTCGTGAGCATTTCGGAGAAGGAACAACACAAGTAGCCTGGAGCATACACTAAACAATCGAAGGTAACGGTCTCCTTACGCTTTGATTGATATATTATATATATCTATGCCCTATGTGTTTAAATATATGTTTCCAATATTTACACATCCTACATCGAACGCCTGGTTGAGCACCCATGGGTACACCCCTTGGGACTCGTTTATTTAAATTTGATTTAAATTTACACACTATTTCTCGCTTTCTCGCTTCCTCTCGTGCTCCTGGGCGGATCCGCTTGTCCTTCAATATAGACGTCAAATTTTAGAGATTGAGTTCAAATAAATTGGGTGATTTACACTACCAATCAAACTAAAATTCCGAAACAAAGTGAACGAGCTCGAGAGATAATATTTGATGTGTGTTTTGCTTAAACTCAAATTCCAAAACAAAGTGAACGAGCTCGAGAGATGATATCTGATGTGCGTTTTGCTTAAACCCAATTCCAAAAGAAAGTGAACGAGCTCGAGTCTGAAGTATTTCAGAACCGTCGACAGAACGGAAGGCTTCATCTCCACCTTTGACCACCTTTCCTCCATGTTGAGTTCAAGTAGAATTGGAGTAATAGCTATGCCAGACTTTTATCACGTCAAGATCTCTTCAAAAATCAGAAATAGATTGAATTCCGACTTTGATACAAATAAAGTTGCTGATTATTGTAAAGCTACTGCAATTGGTGGGAGAAATCTAATCGACCAAGAAAAAATAGGCCTTGATTTGTGCTTAGAGATTTTGATTATTAAAAGGACAAATATTATGGGTTTTACTAGGCCCAAAACTTTCAAGTCGACAAGAAATTCAAGATGCATTTTGATCAAATAAGTCCATAATTTGGATGACAATTTGAATTTAATTCATATATTTCGTGACTCATTCACTTCAAAAATTACATGTTCAAGCATATGTTCGTGAACGAGTCTAGAGGGGGCATTTGTAGACAAGTTAATTTTGCACCCAATCAAATGACGACAAGTGGAAAATATATACTATTTATCAATTATAATAATTTCTATTTATACTTTGGAATTTACTAAATTAATTTTAAATATAACTAGTTAATTTAAATGATATTTTTGATATATATTTCTTCATCAGATCAACGGCCAACAAGTGTAAAATTGCGTTGTTTCGACCAATCAAATCAAGACAAATATTTCTTATATTATCTCTTTGAAAAATAAAAAAAATTAAAGAGAGGATATCAAAATCAACCAATCTCTTATATTGTCTTCCCAAATATTTAATGTATTATCTCTTTAAATTAAAATAAAGAGATAATATAAAATAAGTTTTCAAGTTCACCACAACTCTACCTCTTGACAGCTATATAAAGAGGTCCTTGGAACTCATTCAAGACACACAGATACAATTGAAGATACAAGCAAGAGAGCATTCAAGAAGTCCCGAAATCGTCTCAAGCACAAATCAAGGAAGATCCATGGCGTTCTAGGCAAGATTCAAGGCGTTCGTCGCAAAAATTGTCTAAAATCATCGATTAATTCGACACGAAGTCCGAAAATCGGCGAATTAACGTTATTATGATAGAAGTCTACCTTGAAGGAAGATCAAAGTCTCAAATCCACCAAGAAATATCCTAAGTTCAAGTCGAATATCTTCAAGTTTATAGCGTTTGATCAGGGAACAAGTCAACGACCCCTCGAATTAACGTTATTGAAAGTCAAGTCAACGTCAAAGGAGATCACATCGAGTTTCACCTTCGCAGTTGTCGATGTCAAAGGTCACATTTTTTAAGAGAAGAATAAGAGGCTTCAAGTAGAGATTTGCATCCACAGATATTCAACCAATTCAAGAAATTTATTTGCACTACAAGAAAATATGCTTTTTGCTACCATTTTTTTGGTACAACAAAATACCTGTAGCAAATGCTGCTTTTTACTACAAAATTTGACCTGTAGAAAATATTCCAAGCAAAATGACGTTGTACCGAGTTTTTGCTACAATTTGATTTTGTTACTAAAGCAATCATACTTTATAAAAAAAGAAGTGCATAAAACAACATAGTTTTATGACTTTTTGCAATAAATATTTACATATTTTAGGGAATTTTTTTTGATTCCAAAACAAAATTTATTTCCTCCAAAAAATTTATTGTTAAAGAATTTTAGAAAAGAGAAAAAGAAAAGTCCTTACACATTCAACAATTTTTTTAAAAAAAGATCCGTAAAATTAAAAACCCTAAATTGTGCTCAAGACAAACTTTCACAACGATTCAACACAGAAACCTCCTCCATTCTTCGAACAAACTCTCCTAATCATTTTAATATCTTTGCTTACTCTTCTCACCTCCGCTGTTGGAAGATGAAGGAAAAAGGATCGGCCCAGGAATGTGGCGGAAGCACGGTGGAGATAAAAACGTGCAGAATAAAAGAATTTAAATCGCGTTCAAGGGGTATTCCCTTGAATGTTCCCGGGCTATCGGTGTATAAACACAGAATATAAACATATAAAATCAATAAATGTTCGTGGCTATAGAATAAAGAAAAAAGTCGTCCACACCACACCGGGAGAGATCTCGTTTTTCTACAAGTAAATTGAGGGCCTGATACAATATCGGCCCATCAATCGAATGGACAATCCCATAAGTAATCCGATTACTTATCATCCTCTGAAATTGAACCCAAGTCAATTCCTTCACCTCCTTGGTGATTTGTGTGTGACCTTTTAGGTTCACCCTTAGCTAGACTTAGGTCGTGTCCAACAGAAGCCCGTCACCATGGATGGCCGTCTATCAACGGTCTATGGCACTAGAGACTAGGTGAATGTTGGCGTGAACATTTAGGCGTCAATTCTGTACGGATACGGTCCTACTGTCGATCATCTCCTGGCCTTAGTCTAGGATATGGAATTGGGCGTCGGTTCCCATCCTTGACCAGGCGTCTATGCTTAATACTCAAGATGCGTTTACTGAAGGACAAGCGGATCCGCCCGGGAGCGCGAGCGGAAGCGAGAAAAGCGAGAAATTGCGTAAATTTAAATCAAATTCAAAATACGCGAATCCCAAGGGGTGTACCCTTGGGTGCTCAACCGGGCGTTCGATGTAGGATGTGTAAATATTAAAACATATATTTAAACACATAGGGCATAGATATACAAATAAAATCAATCAAAGCGTAATAAACCGTTACCTTTGATTGTTTAGCGTATGCTCCCGGCTACTAGCGTTGTTCCTTCTACGGAATGCTCACGAAATCCAAACGTATGGATTCTCCAAAGGTGATCCACACCACACCAGAAGAAACACACGTTCTTCTTGCTAGAAAAGAACGGGTTTAGAAGGAATCGGTTTAAGAGAAGAACACTATGAATTAGTGTTCTCTTAAACTTACTTTGTTCTTCTTCTTGATTCAAAATCAAGTGAAGAACACAAGTGTGGGAGAGGGAGAGAGCACGAAATTTGAGAGAGAGGAGAGGGATTTTGTCTTCTCTTTTTCCTAGAAAAAGATGAATAATGAATCACTTATGCTTGATGTTGTATATTCTCATATATATACATAATTAATGTGATTATTGGAATGTGTCTATGTTCATCCAAGGATGTCTAGATTCATTCCAATCAATCACCATCAATTTTTCAATCAAGCCTACCAAAATTTATGGTATGATCAAATCATACCAAAAGGGAAGAGCTTGATTGGAGTTGATTTGTCTCTTTCCAAAAGAGATAAGTCAACATACCACCTAGCATGAAACATGGCTGATTTTGCTTCCTCCAACTGAGCATGTCGGCCATATTTAATTAAGGGAAGAAGTCCAACATCTTCCTATTCCAAAATAGGAATTATTTATCCTCTCGGGTATAATTTAACGGACCGGGTTTTATCGTAATCCAATTACGACGAACCCAACATTAAATCCAATTTAATGTCTATTTAAATTATTCCCGTTGATCTTTTAATCCAATTAAAAGATCCAACGTCTCAACGTCTCAACTTTCCATATTTAACCAAAAATCCAATTTACCGATTAAACGAAATCCCGATACAATATCGGCCCGTCCATCCAATGGACTTTCCCTTAAGTAATCCAATTACTTATTTTTATCCTTCGAGATTGACTCCAAGTCGATCTCTCAACCTCCTCGGTGATTTGTGTGTGACCCTTTAGGTTCACCCTCAGCTAGACTTGGGCCCGTGTCCCACAAGGGCCTGTTACCATGGGTGGCCGTCTAGCAACGGTCCATGGCACTAGAGACTAGGTGAATTGGCGTGAACATTTAGGCGCCGATTCCGTACAGGTACGATCCTTCCGTCTACTGTCTCCCGGCCTTAGTCTAGGGTATGGAATTGGGCGTCGGTTCTCATCCTTGACTAGGCATCTATGCTTAATACTCGAGACCACGTATGCTTCATTGCGTCGACACAGGAAACCATTCCCTGTTCGACCAACCACTGTGGCCACAGCTTCAAACAGCATGAACGTGTCTCCGAGTGCATAGGAGATACCTCTGTCACATACTGACAGGGGACGGATCCCCTTCTTGAAATCCACCGTCCTTGCTACACATTCTGACTGCACTGGATAAGGCTTATGATAATCATCTTACAGAATGATTACCTCTCGCCAAATCCAAGATACAGCCGTCCTGTGCACGCGACTGCCATGATCCCTCAAGTCTGAGGATTACTCCCGTACTATCAGAACCGGGGAAAACCAATCATACCGACCAAGCCTCCAAGGCTTCCATATGATGATCCCCGCGAGTCAGTCCAGTCGGCTCGACCCCAGTCGACCAACCCATCAAGATCGTGTAGGCGTCCCACGCCTGTCGCCGATGAAACACGGCACTCATCCAATGGAACACGACTCTTGACGCAAGTCTCAATAGGACTCTCGATGCCCTGTCTCGAGGTCCTCGACTTGGAACGTTTCAGACTTAACTCTTAATCAGTTGGTTTCATGACCACCATGCAATGCATGGCCCAACTGCACGAGTTGTTATCCATGGTCTGTGGGCTTTGTTGCGATATAAGTTAAACACCGTTTTAACAAATGTAAGATGAGCGCAACAAAGAAGGTACCATTGGTGACGAACACTCATCTTATTCATCACATAATAATATTACATTCACATCAAGTTGTCGGATAGGTTACAAATTGCCAAACCTATTGGCTTTCTGGTCACCTATTCCGACAATCTCCCACTTGACCTAAAGCCAATCACCCATTGACCTCGAACCTCTTATTCAGATGGTGAGTATGGGCAACTTGCGACATGGGCTTAGCAAGTGGATCTGCTATGTTTTCTGCGGAGCTGACTCGGTCCAACCGAACGTCACTCCTGCTATCCATCTCTCTACGTAGATGGTAGCGTCTAAGAATATGCTTGGATCGTGATGAGATCTCGGTTCCTTTGCTAGCACTATCGCCCCGTTGTTATCATAAAAAGATAATTACAGGCTTAGCAATGCTAGGTACTACATCCAACCCTTGGATGTAGCTCATCAACCAAACCACTCCTTAGCAGCTTCCAAAGCCGCTATGTATTCAAAACTCTATGGTGGAGTCCGCCGTGGTAGTCTGCTTGGAACCCTTCCAAGTAACCACGCCACCATTAAGTCTGAACACATAACCAGACTGAGACTTGGCATCGTCGTCATCCGATTGGAAGCTAGCGTCGCTACAGCCTTCCAGTATCAACTCTCCACCACCGTAGATCAAGAACATGTCCTTAGTCCATTTAGGTACTTTAGGATAGTCTTGACTGCACTCCAGTGTGCGTCCCCGGCACACGACTGATATCGACTTCTTACGCTCAAAGCGAAAGCCACATCAGGTCTAGTGCATTGAACAACATACTGTATGCTGCCTACGGCTGAAGCATAGGGGATGTCCAACATCCGTTTAAGCTCCTCATCAGTCTTAGGAGACTGCTTCTTGGATAACTTAATTCCATGCCTCATTGGAAGGAATCCTCGTTTTGAGTTCTCCATCTTGAATCTCTTCAAGACTTTCTCAATGTACGAGGACTGGGCCATTCCTAACATCCTTTTAGATCTATCCCTGTAGATCTTGATGCCAAGGATGTAGGATGCCTCGCCCATATCCTTCATGGAGAATTGCATTGACAGCCAAGCTTTAGTGGTACCCCAACATCTTAGTATCATTCCCAATGAGCAAGATGTCATCCACGTAAAGCACCAAAAACGCAACTGAGCTCCCACTGATCTTCTTGTATACACAAGGATCGGGCTCGTTCTTGATGAAATCATATCCCCGTATGACTTCATCAAAACGTATGTTCCAGCTTCGGGTATAACCCCTTTTGGTGGATCTGCTAGGGTCCAAACCTTGTTTGTACCCATCGAGTCCATCTCGGATTTCATGGCCTCAAGCCACTTGTCCGAATCGATGTCCGACATCGCTTCTCCGTACGTCTTTGGATCATTATCCAACTGACCGGTCAGGCCCAGAAATCCATACCTATCAGGTGCATGGGATACTCTGGCCGACCTACGGAGGACTGGAACAATATCAGTGGGAACCACTGGCTCAGATGTCACTGCTGCCTCATGGGGTGCCTCACTTGATTCCTCAAGGAGCACCTCATCGCGTCGACTATCCGATGGAAAACCTTTTTCCAAGAACACTGCGTTTCGCGAGACAAAACACATGCGGGGCAACCCACACACTTTCAAGTATTTGTAGGAGGCAGGCTTGCCACGCCAAATCTCATATGGCGTCTGGGATACCCTTTTAGATGGCGCCAAGTTCAAAACTTTGGCCGCCGTCTCAAGAGCGTATCCCCAGAAGGAAAGGGGTAGTTCAGTAAAACTCATCATGGATCGGACCATGTCCAACAAGGTCCGATTCCTCCTTTCAGACACACCATTAAGCTGCGGTGTTCCAGGAGGGGTCCACTGAGAGAGAATCCCATTCTCTTTTAGATAATCAGTAAACTCACCACTCAAATAATCTCCACCTCGGTCCGACCGAAGGGCTTTGATCTTTCGACCGGTTTGGTTCTCTACTTCAAGTCTGTATTCCTTAAACCTTCCAAAGGTTTCAGACTTGTATCTCATCAGGTAAACATAACCATACCGTGAGTGATCATCGGTAAAGGTTATGAAGTACGAGTACCCACCTCTAGCCTGAGTATTTAGTGGACCACAGACATCTGTATGGATCAAATCCAATAGACCACTGGCTAGCGTACTTTGTCCAACAAAGGGTTTCTTGGTCATCTTTCCCTTTAGACAGGATTCGCAGGTCGGTAGGTTGTCCAAATCGTCTGTTTCTAGACTCTTTGAGTCCACCAACCTTCTTATCCTATCTTTAGAGATATAACCTAACCTCGCATGCCATATCTGTGCGTTATTATGATCACCACGTTTTCGTTTGTGTTCTGCAGTCATAATCCAATTAGACTGTTGAAGTATGTACAGACCGTTGACCAATGTACCAAGCAAATGAGAAATACCATCTTTGATAATGAAAAAAAAATCGTTTTTATTGATGGTAAATTCATATCCCTCCTTATCAAGGACCGGGATGGAAACAATGTTTTTAATCATGCTAGGTACATAGAAACAGTCGTTCAGTACAATCCTAACATGACTACTAATGGCTAACTCTAGTGATCCCACGGCCTCCGCAGCAACGGCCTTGCCATCGCCTAGCCTCAGGATCATCTCATCCTTGGTTAGCCTTTTGCTTCTTTGCAGTGCCTGCAAATCATTGTAGATGTGAGCACCACACCCGGTATCAAATACCCATGAAGCAGAATTAGTAATCATATTAACTTCAACCACAAACACACCTGGGTTGGAGAGGAGTTGTGGGCACTCCCTCTTCCAATGCCCTTTCCCTTGGCAATGTATGCAGACATCATTTGCCTTGGACCGCTGAGAACTACGGGCCTTCCCTTTCCCTTTGCTTGGTCCAACCGGAGCAATAGGGGTGCCTGGAGCGCGAGCAGGGGCCGCAACCGTCTTCCCTTTGCCCTTCTTCCTCTTCCAGCGTCCGGCCCTCTTGCCATTCGCCTTGGAGGTTGAAGCCTCTCCTATCAATACCGCCGGCGCCGACTTGTAGGTCGTTGCCTCGTATTGGACCAGCATGTTGATCAACTCATGAATAGACTTCTCAAGTCCGTTCATGTTGTAGTTTACAACAAACGGGTCATAGGATGGAGGAAGCGACTGGAGGATCACGTCAATGTACGTGTCATTGTTAATCCCAGCTTTATGGTCCTCGAGTTTCTCCACTAGGGAGAGCATCTTGACCCCATGACTTTGTACAGACGCTCCTTCAGCGAGCTTGGTTTCAAAGAATGCTTTTTGTGGCGGCATATTTAATATGCCTATCCGGAACCGCATAAACCTCGTTCATGCGGAGCATTATGGTGGAGACGTTGTCCAGCCTCTCATACTGCTTCTGGATGTCGTTAGACATCGAAGCCAGTATGATACTGCGTACTTTCCGGTTGTCCTCATGCCATTTCTCGAACGTCAAACGTTCTTCAGGCGTGGACCCCTCCTGTAAAGCAGAAATTAGCAGATGATGGTAATATTATTGTTCAAGTTGAAGACTTGGTCTTTTAGTCTTTAACCCTCCCACTATTTATACGAAAGTCCGCCACTCTCAATTGGAGTTTCGGGAAACCATTTTCGAGTAGGCTTGGGATCCAGAAGTGTAATCTTGTTAGAATAGGTGACCATGTAAGCCAATTTTGGCAGGAATATGTAACCTATGTCTAGACAATTTCAGGTGTTTGATAAAACATTTATGAATAAAGAAGTGAAGATTCATATGGCAAACACTTTGTTTACGTTCACTTATATCTGCTATTACATATCTGTTCACTACGCAAACAAAGCCCACGGACTGAGAATCGATTTCGAAGACTGGGACAATGCTTAGAGGTAGGTCCATGAAATCAGTCTTACCGAATCAGTCCGAAAATATCCAAGTCAAGGAATCTCAAAAATGGGTACCGGGATTCCCTTTGAGACTTGCACTAAGCATCTGCTGTCGTATTTCATCGACGGGTGACGAAGGTCGTCTAAGCAGTGTTAGTGGGTCAGCATGCTAGGAAGCAACTGACTGAGGTGACTCGCGGGAACCGTCTTACGGAGGACCTTGAGTATGGTCAGCAAGGTATGATGTGAGTTCCCGGTTCCAACGGTACAGGTCAAGTCCTTTGACTTGAGGAACTGCTGAGTTTACCTGTACATCAGGTCTGTATCTTAGATATGGTGAGAGATTGCCAAAATACTCTTGAGTAGTCATTAGCCATGTCTAGTGCAGCTCGGGTGTACAGAGTGACAGTAGTTTCCAAGAAAGGATCTGTCTCCTATCAAAAGGCATTGACAGTTGAGTCTCATGTATGCTCTGTGTCTTGTCCCTAAAATCTGTGGCCACAATAACTGAACAGAAGGGAAGGTTTCCCTTGCGGCGTTTAGTAAGGACAGACCGACACTTAGGTCCAAAATGGGTACCTGCATTTTCCGTGCCCTAGACTCTAAGTGATGAGACCGAAGACAGAAGGACAAGTGTACTGTTAGAGCCTAAATGTTCATCCCCGATTATTTCACCTAGTCTCTAGTGCTATGGACCGTTGCTAGATGGCCACCCATGGTAACGGACGGATTCTAGGAATCCGACCAAAGTCTAGCACTATCCACACACACTTAGTATTTAATTTGGAATTAAATATTGGAGTAAAGGAAATGATTAAATTGGATTTAATCGGGTCCTATATTTTCTTGGAGAAATTAATTCCTTCTATTTGATAAAGAAAATTAAATAAATAAATTGGATTTATTAAGGGAATTAATTTAATGGGTCTAGAATAAATATTAATATTTATTTATTATATTTATTTGGCCGGCCTTTTGCAAGTTTATTATGTACCCAGTATGATTAAAAACATCATTTTCATTCCATTGTTAGACAATAGTGGTTATGAGTTTATGATCAATAAAAATTGCTTTTATTTGATGAGGTGTGGAATTGCTCATCTACTTGGTACACTTAACAATGGGCTCTATATCTTGCAACAAACGAACTTTGTTCTAAACGCTCAACACAAATGTAAAATAGATAAAAAAGAGAACGCACGACTGTGGCACGCTAGGCTAGGTCACATATCCCAAGACAGGGTGAAAAAATTGGTAGACTCAAATAACCTAGAGGTAGGGGACTTGAGTGAGCTACCAACTTGTGAATCCTATCTAAGAGGGAAAATGACCAATAAGCCCTTTGTAGGACAAAAGCAGGCTTGCCACAGGTCTGTTGGACTTGGTCCATACAGACGTAATGTGGACCACTAAGGACGCAGGCTCGAGGTGGGTTCTCCTACTTCATAACCTTTACCGATGATCATTCACGGTATGCTTATGTTTACCTGATGAGGTACAAGTCTGAAGCTCTTGAGAGGTTTAAATAAATTCAGACTTGAAGTAGAGAACCAAACCAACTGCAAAATTAAAGTCCTACGGTCAGACCGAGGCGGAGAATACCTTACTACCGAGTTCCTTAATTATCTAAAAGAAAAATGGTATAATATCTAAACGGACACCTCCCGGGACACCACAATTGAATGGTGTCTCTGAAAGGAGGAATCGAACCCTGTTGGAAATGGCTCGATCCATGATGAGTTTTACCAAATTGCCCTTGTCCTTTTGGGGCTACGCATTGGAAACGGCGGCCAAGTTGCTAAATTTGGTGCCAACCAGTGTATTGACCCAAACGCCATACGAGATATGGCACGGCAAGCCTGCGTCCTACAACTACTTGAAAGTGTGGGGTAGCCCCACATACATCAAGAGGTTAGTGGGGAGATAAGCTAGAATCCAGGTCTAGCTTATGCAGGCTCGTTGGATACCCTAAAGAAACTGCGGGTTATTACTTTTATGACCCTTTGGAACGAAAGGTATTTGTTTCAAGGAATGCAGTGTTCTTCGAACAAGGCTTTTCCAGAGGATATCCAACCTGATGAACTGATCCTTGAGGAGTCAAGTGATGGAAACCAGTCATCAGAGGAACCCGCGGATTCCTCGCTTAGAGGATTCAGGATAGACACCCGAAGGGCTGACCGACCTCGAGAAGTCCAACATGGTAAGGCATGAAGGACAGCCTCAGGAACAGCCAGCCTCGGTACCTAAATCGCCTGCTCCTATACAGTCAGCACCCACAGTCACCACTGACGTTCCTGTTCTCCATTAGTCAACTAGAGAGTCCAGACCTCCAATGAGATATGGGCTTTCTAAATACGACCGTCTTCTGGATAACGATCCTAAGACATACGGAGAAGCGATGTCTGACATCGACTCCGGGAAATGGCTTGAGGCCATGAAAACTGAAATAGACTCCATGAGCGAGAACCAAGTCTGAAGACTTGTAGATCCACCGAAGGTGTTAAGCCAGTTGTGTGTAAGTGGGTCTACAAGCGCAAAGTTGGCGTTGATGGAGAAGTCATGACTTTTAAGGCTAAGCTAGTAGCTAAGGGGTACACTCAACGACCCGAGGTTGATTTTAAGGATACCTACTCGTTGGTAGCCATGGCTAAATCCATTCGGATCCTGCTCCCCATAGCAGCATGGTATGACTATGAGATATGGCAGATGGACGTTAAAAACGACCTTCCTTAGTGGTTTCGTTGAGGAAGAGATCTATATGGATCAGCCGAAGGGTTTCACAGTCACTGGAGAAGAACAGAGGTCGGTCGTCTCCAGAAGTCCATCTATGGCCTCAAACAAGCATCCCGAAGTTGGAACATTCGCTTTGATGAAGTGATACGGGGCTATGACTTCATCAAAAATGAATCCGACCCTTGTGTATACAAGAAGGTCAGTGGGAGCTCTATAGTGTTCCTAGTGCTTATGTGGATAACATTCTACTCATAGGTAATGATGTTAGAATGTTGGGTGACACGAAAGCATGGTTATCAACCCAGTTTTTCATGAAGGACTTGGGTGAAGCCTTCTACATCCTAGTCATCCAGATTGTCAGGGACAGATCTAAAAGGATGTTAGGGCTCACCCAAAAGTCGTATATGGAGAAAGTCCTAAAGAGATATCGGATGGACAACTCCAAACGAGGATTCCTTCCCATGAAGTATGGGATCAAGTTATCCAAGAAACAGTCCCCGCAGACTGATGAGGAATTTGAAAGGATGAATGTCATCCCCTATGCTTCTGCCGTAGGTAGCATCCAATATACGGTCCACTGCACCAGGCCTGACATTGCTTACGCTTTGAGCGTGACAAGCAGATATCAGTCTTGTGCAGGAGAGGCACATTGGAATGTTGTTAAGAGCATCCTTAAAGTACCTAAGAAGGACTAAGGAAATATTCTCTGTCTATGGCAATGGAGAACTGATCCTGGAAGGCTTTAGCGACGCTAGCTTCCAGTCTGATGACAATGATGCCAAGTCTCAATCGGGTTATATATTCAGGCTCAATGGAGGAGCAGTGGCTTGGAAAAGTTCCAAGCAAGCAACCACTGCTAACTCCACCACTGAGGCCAAATACATAGCAGCTTCAGAAGCTGCCAAGGAAGCGGTCTGGATGAGAAACTACATCCCAGAGTTGGGTGTGGTGCCTAGCATCGCCGAGCCCGTTGACATCTTTTGTGATAACAACGGTGCAATAGCGCAAGCAAAGGAACCGAGATCTCATCACCGTTCCAAACACATTCTTAGACGCTACCATCTTCTAAGAAAAATGGTAGGAAGAGGTGACGTTCGGATGGACCGAGTCAACTCAGCAGACAACACAGAAGATCCGCTGACAAAGCCTACGTCGCAGAGCGCTCATACGCAACATCTTGAGAAGATAGGGATTAGACATATGGGCGATTGGCTTTAAGGTCAAGTGGGAGATTGTTAGAATAGGTGACCATGTAGCCAATCTTGGTAGGCGAAATATAACCTATGTCTAGACAATTTCAAGGATTTTGATATATTATTAATGAATAAAGAAGTGAAATTCATTTAGCATTACTTTGTTTGTGTTCACTTTATTTGCTTTATACATATCTGTTCACTACGCAAACAAAGCCCACGGACTGAAAACGTACTTTGGGGACTGGGACTACGCTTGGAGGTAGGTCCATGAAATCAGTCCCTCCGAATCAGTTCGAAAATCTCCAAGTCAAGGAATCTCGAAAATGGGTACTGAGATTCCCCTTAAGACTTGCACTAAGCATCTGTTGTCGTATGTCATCGACGGGTGACGAAGGTCGTCTAAGCAGAGTTAGTGGGTTAGCCTGCTAGGGAGCACCTGACTGAGGTGACTCGCGGGAACCGTCTTACGGAGGACCTTGAGTAGGGTCGGCTAGGTATGACGTGTGTTCCCGGTTCCAACAGTACAGGTCAAGTCCTTTGACTTGAGGAACTGCTGAGTTTACCTGTATATCGGGGCTGTATCTTAGATATGGTGAGAGATTGCCAAGATGCATTTGAGTAGTCATAAGCCATATCTAGTGCACCTCCGGTGTACAGAGTGATAGTAGTTTCCAAGAAATGATCTGTCTCCTGTCAAAAGGCATTGACAGTTGAGTCTGACATATGCTCTGTGCCTTGTCCCTAAAATCTGTGGCCACAATAACTGAACAGAAGGGAAGGTTTCCCTTGCGGCGTTTGGTAAGGACAGACCGACACTTAGGTCCAAAATGGGTACCTGCATTTTCCGTGCCCTAGACCCTAAGTGGTGAGACCGAAGACAGAAGGACGAGTGTACTGTTAGAACCTAAATGTTCATCCCCGAATTTTCACCTAGTCTCTAGTGCCATGGACCGTTGCTGGATGGCCACCCATGGTAATGGGTGGATTCTAGGAATCCGACCAAGTCTAGCTGAAAGTTGAACCTAAAGAGTCACACACAATCGACACACATTAAGTATTTAATTTAGAATTAAATATTTGGAGAAATTGAATGATTAAATTGAATTTAATCGGGTCCTTAATTTTCTTGGAGAGAATTAATTCCTTTTATTAGATAAAAGGGATTAATCTAATAAATTAAATTTATTAGAAAATCAATTTTTGCAATTTAATTTTATACCGGCCCTCCGCATTCGCGCTATTTCCGGGGACGATCCACAATCTTTCAAGGACCACCCTAGACAGACCATAGACTCACTGCATAGTGGGACGCATAGGTTGGGCCCATGATCATCCAACAGGGGTATGCTAGATTTACTTGCATGCGATGCATTTATTGAAATGCTTTGTAATATTAGATATTTATGCATGCAAAAATATTAATGTGATGAGGTCTCGGTCGATAATTTTGAACTCTCACTTGGTTGGACCAAGTTGAAATATTAGGCCCATGATGGACTTGGATCAAAATGGTTTTGATCTGTCCAAACCTTCCATCCATAGCAATGTCGTGATGAAGCTACCGCTACCCAAGTGTGGTCTCATGAATCTTGGCACATTTAGAATAGAGGAAAGCTGCACCGTTGATGTGAACATAGAGTACGCTCATTGTTTTCATGTCTCACGAGTCGTGGGGGGGCGATAGTTGAGGTATGATTTGGTTGATGGTCGGGCCTAACATCAAGTAGCATAAATCGCTTGGAGTCCTCGGGATCATATGAAAAGATGAGACAGAATATCTTGGGAATCTCATCGGTTGAGAATGGTATTGGATACCTCCCACGAGGCTTTTCCCATGTGAATCGTAAAAGCGGGGCATGAGAATTACGCTTGTAGATCCCAAGCCCACTAGGAAATAGTTTCCCGAAACCCCATTTGGGGAGTGATGGGCTTTCATAGAAATAGTGGGAGGGGTTAATGACTAAAGGACCAAGTCTTAACTTGAACATAATATTATTATAATCTACTGAATGTTTTTCTATTTAACTATTGATGTATAAGGATCCACTAACCGTTATACTTGAGATTAATAAGTCTAATGGAACGTATTACCATGCTTGGCTGTGAAATCTTAAGATGGTCTTAGATTTCAAAAAACCAGACATATATTCTGGATAAGGTTTTTCCTCAGACCTTGCCGGAAGGGTCATCGTCCAAAGAACGTTTGACGTTCAAGAAGAGGCTTGATGACAACTGGAAGGTCTGCTGCATCATACTAGCATCCATGGATAAGTATGATAAGCTGGAGGATGTTGTCTCGATGATACTTGAATTGCAGCAAGTCTATGCGGTCCCAGACCGGCTTTGTTAGATATGTTGCAACGAATGCATTCTTTGGAGCGAAGATGATAGAAGGATCGTCGCTACAAGAGCATGGAGTGATGATGCTATCCCTTGTGGAAAAGCTCAAAAACCTCTAAGTTGATCTCGAAAGAGAGATGTACATTAACGTGATCCTTCAGTCTCTTCGCCCGTCACTCGACCTATTTATAATCAACTACAACATGAGTGGTCTTGAGAAAGACCTTCATACGTTGATAAAAAAATGTTGGTCTAGTACAAGGCAACGATTAAAACTCTGCGTCGACGATACTAGTGAGAAGGCTTCGACCTCTAAAGCGAAAGGCAAGGGTGCCGGACGCAGGAAGAGGAAGAAGGCTCAGACAATATCAGCCTTTGCCAGCACTTTGAGTGCTCCTGTTACACACCACTGGGCGGGGGTAAAGGAAAGAGGAAAAGGGTTCGGTAGTCAGAGGTTCCAAATGATGTTTGCATTAACTTCGAGAAAAGGGACATTGGAAGAGGAAGTTTCCTAAAGCCCCTCTCCAATGAAGGTGACATTTGAATTGAGTATCAGAATGATCACTGTTCTGTTCTTTCGTATTGGATACCAGTCGTTCGTCACTTGTGAATGGTTCGCAGGTGATGATAAGGAATGGAAAGCTAAAACATACGATCCTAAGGTCTAGCAATGGCGAAACTGTCGCTGCAAAGACTAGGGACTAGTTAGGCTTAACAGTGATCATATTAGGAATGTTTCTGTGAGGATTATGTAACCTAGCATGATCAAAAATGTGTTCCATTTATTATTGGAACAGTTTTAGATAACATAATTTTGATCAATAAAATTACTTTTATTTGACAAAGAATGGAGATTCTTGTCTACTAGGTTTGGTACATAAACACTTGACACAGTCCCATTATTGGATTATCAGTAACTCAAATAAATGATTAAAATGGATACAATCAATATGAACTTACGGATTTGGCATCCATGGCTAGGTCAGTTTCCTTTAGTTAAGGATGAGGAAGTTGGACGATCCAAAGAGTTTAGCAATAGATGATTTTGATCTGCTAGCTTGCAAATCTTCTCTGAGAACGAAAAGACTAAAGAGTCATTTTGTTGGACAAAGTGGGCTTGTCGATAGTCTATTGGATTGGATCAAAAAGGACTTCTATGGATTACTAAATACACAGGACCAGAAGAGGGATCACAAGTCTAAGAACCTTTGGTAGGTTGGGGAATTAGACTTGGAGTTGTGAACCAAACTTGTCACCTTTCAATTTAGATCGAGAGAGTGTGTATTTAGTGGGAGCGCCAATAGCCTATTGGATTGTATCCAAAAAGGATATCTGTAAGGTTACTCAATACACAGGACTAAAAAAGGATTCACAAGTCTAAGAACCTTTGGTAGCTTCGGGATATTAGACTTGGAGTGAGGAATCAATTTGGTACATTTTGATTAGATCGAGAGGACGTGTATTCAGTAGGAGTTCTCGAAACTCCGAATGAGAACGGAATTCTAAATCAGTGAAATTCTTCTTGAAGCGACCATGGTTGAATGGTCTCTATAAGAGAGAAAACGAACCCTATTGGGATTTGGTTCGCTCGGTATTTCACTGAAGTTAACTTAGCCCATCTAGACATGGACTTGAAAGTTGCTAGGTTGAGAAACATGCACTTTCTTAAAGTCATGATCTAGTTACCATATTGGATATGGTTTGGAAATCCTGTATCCTACAAAGTTCTTGAGTATGTGGGATGGTCTTACATACGTGAAGGGACTAGTAGGAAGACAGACTAGACTCGGTGTTTGGTTTGTGCAGGTCTGTGCAAAATAATTCAAACATCAGGTTATTTTCCCGCTAACTATATTCTAGTCCTCCTAGGAACGACTAGAATACCTTATACACCTAATAGGTATAGGTTTCTGAGTCCGACCGGTCTATTGGAGTATGATCTAAAGGACATATGGAGAAGCGATGTTGGACATGGGGATTGGATCAATGGCTTGGAGCCGCAGGGATCTGTCTTGGAATTCAAACTAGATTTGAGATTTCATGTAATTGGAATATTCATTTTGACAAACCAATACGATGTATGACTCAGTCAATAATGAGCATTTGGGTCAGTGGGAGTGTGGTAGTGTTCCGAGTGTTAAATGTGTAACGTCTTATTCATTTGGAATGAAATTAAGACGTTAGGAAACACTAGAAACACGAGCTTTGTTCATGCAATTCTCCATGACTAGGGCCAAGCTATCCAAACCTTAGTCTCGATTGACTAATGAGGAACCTTAGATGTTTACATCCCCTACGTCTTTGTCGTACGTAGCATGGGTATGTTGTTCGGTGCACAAGGCCTGATGTTGTTTATGCATCGTACATAACACGAATATTAAGTGTGTACCGACGAGGCAATAGACAACAGTTGAGAGTAGTCTTTAAGACCTGAATAAGGATTAGAAAAGTGTTCTCGATGCACGGTTATGGAGATTTGATTCTGGAAGGCTATAGCGATACTAAGTTCTAGAATCATGTGAATAAGATTTAGTCTCAATCCCTATGTATGTTCGGACTTAATGGTGAGTGTGGTAGCTTGGAAAGATTCCAAGCAAGATACCATGATGTTTCATCATGAAAGTCGAATATATGCCAACTTTGGAAGTTGTTTATGGAAAGTGATTCAAATGAAAATAACACCAATTGGATGGATGTGGTGCCTAGCACAGCCGAGCCAGTAGTTGCCTTGGAGGTTGACAACTAGGCTATGGCTAAAGCCTTTTGGGCCCGAGATCTCATCACAAGATCCATGTAATATTCTTAGACAGCCACTATCTGTAGGTAGTGATGGTAGGAAGAGGTGAGATACGGTTGGATCATATTACCTCGGCAGAAAAATAAAGTAGACCTGCGAGACTGAGGCGGTATCGCAGATTACTAATTCTCAGAAGGTTTTGAGAGACATGGGTAATTGGCTTTGAGGTCAAGTGGCAGATTGTTAGAATAGGTGATCAAAAAGCGAATTGGATTGGCGATTTTGGGAACTATTCGTCAATATTTATTAATACAATATTATCCTGATGAATAGAGTAAGTATTCATCACTGGCATTGTGTTTGTTGTGCTTACTACTAACGTTGAACAGCGTTTAAACGTCATAACAAATGCCCACAGACCAATTGGATAACCCATGTAGTTGGGTTGCGCATTGGATGGCGGCTATGAAACCAACTTCTGAGGGTTGGTCTGAAACCTTCCAAGTCGAGGACCTCGAGACTAGGCATCGAGTGTTCTATTGAGACCTCCACTAAGTATTGCATTCACTGGGTGAGTGCCGAGTTTCATCGGCGACAGACGAAGGTCGTCAATGCAATTTTAGTGGGTTACTTGACCAGGTGGTCGACTGACTGAACTGACTCACGGGAATCGTCATATGGAAGCCTTGGAGGCTTGGTCGGTATGATTGGAATTCCCGGTTCCGATAGTACGGGATTAGTCCTCGGACTTAAGGAATCATGGCAGTCACGTGCATATGAAGGTTGTATCTTGGATCTGGCAAGAGGTGATCATTGTAAGATAGTCATTATAAGCCTTGTCCAGTGCAGCTGGAGTATGTAGCGAGGACAGTGGATTCCAAGATAGGATCTGTCCCCTGTCAGTGTATGACGGTGATGTCACCTATGCGCTCTGAGATGGTTTAGACTCTGAAAGTCTATGGCCATAGCAATTGATTGAGTAGGAAAGGATTTTCTACGTCGTTCAATAGAGTAAATGTATCTCGAGTATTAAGGATATATGCTTAGTCAAGGATGGGAATCGATGCCAAATTCTATACCCTACACTAAGACCGGAAGACGGTCGATAGTAGGACCGTGCCCGTACGGAATCGGTGCCTAATTGTTCAGGCCAACATTCACCTAGTCTCTAGTGCCATGGACCGTTGCGAGACGGCCACCCATGGTGACGGGGCTCCTGTTGGACACGAGCCCAAGTCTAGCTGAGGGTGAACCTAAAGGGTCACACACAAATCACCGAGGAGGTGAAGAAATTGACTTGGAGTCAATTTTAGAGGATGATAAGTAATTGGATTACTTATGGGATTGTCCATAGGATGGATAGGCCGATATTATATCGGACCCTCGTATTATCGGTAAATGGAAATTTATCGATTAAGTAGAGAATCGAGGCTTGGATCTTTTAATTGGATTAAAAGATCAATGGGAATTATTTAATTGGACCATGAATTAAATAAGATTTAATTCTTGGAATTATTGTAACTGGATTACAATAAAATCCGGTCCATTAAATCTTGGCCCAAGAAAGTTGTTAATTTCACTTTTGGAATTGGAAGAAGTTAGACTTCTTCTAAAAGGGGATGGTCGGAAATTACTTCTTTTGGAAGTACTAAAATTGGCCATGAAGACCTTTGATGACAAGTTGACTTGTCTCTTTTGGAAAGAGACAAAACATTCCAATCAAGTCTCTTTCACTTGGTATGATTAAATCATACCTTATGAAATGGTAGGCTTGATTGATGATTAATAGAGATTGATTGGAATGTATCTAGACATCCTTGGATGAACCTAGACATATTTCAATAATCACATTAATAAATTATATGTATATGTGTATATACTATCATCAAAGTGAAGAGTTTTATTATTCATCTTTTTCTAGGAAAAGATGAACACTCTCTACACCCTCTCTCTCTACGTTCTAAATCCTCTTTGTTGCTTCATTGATCTAGGATCAATTGAAGAACAAAGTAAGATCAAGAAGGAACACTAATTTGATAGTGTAATCCCTTCTTTGATTTTATCCTCTAGATTCATTTTTCTCTAGCAAGAAAAACGAGATTTCTCCCGGTGTGGTGTGGACTACGTTAGAGGGTCTCTACGTTGGGACCTTGCGTGAATGAACGTCGGGAGGAATCAACGCATGTAGCCGATCGAAATACAAAGTCGAGAAAGGTATTGCGACTTACATTTATGCTCTCGGTTTCTTTCTTTACTCTATAGCCACGAATTCTTGTTTATTTTATATGTTGATATTCTGCATTTATACACCGGTAGCCCGGGAATGATAAAGGGCACACCCCTTGAACACGATTTAAATTCTTTTATTCCGCACGTTATTATCTTCACCGTGCTTCCGCCGCACTCCCGGGCCGATCCGCTTTCCTTCACGTACGACAAAGACGTAGGGAATGTAAAACATCTAACCTTCCTCATTAGTCAATCGTGACTAAGTTTTGGACAGCTTAGCCCTATGAATGGGAATCCAAGTCCTTCCATGGAGAATTACGTGAACAATACTCATGTTTCTAGTGTTTCCTAACATCTTAATTTCATTCCTAATGAATAAGATGTTACACACTTAACACTCGCAACACAACCACACTCCCACTTACCCTAATGCTCGTTATTGACCGAGTCATACATCGTATTGGTTCATCAAAATGAATATTTCAATTACATGAAGTCTCAAACCCAATTTGCATTTCAAGACAAATCCCGCGGCTCCAAGCCATTGATCCAATCTCGATGTCCAACATCGCTTCTCCATATGTCCTTTGGATCATGCTCGAATTGATCGGTCGGACCCAAAATCCTGTACCCATCAGGTATCTTAGGTATTCTGGTCGTCCCTAGGAGGAGTGGAATATAGTCAGTGGGAAATAACCTGATGTTTGCATTATTTTGCACTAGACCTGCACAAACAAGATACCGAGTCTAGTCTGTCTTCCTACTAGTCCCTTGACGTATGCAGGATCATCCCACATACTCAAGAACTTTGTAGGATAAAGGCTTTCCGAACCATATCCAATATGGCAACTAGATCATGACTTTAAGAAAGTGCATGTTTCTCAACCTAGCAACTTTTAAGTCCATATCTAGATGGGTTAAGGTAACTTCAGTGAAATACAGAGCGAACCAAGTCTAACAGGGTTCGTTTTCTCCCTTATCAGAGACCATTCAACCATGGCCGCTTCAAGATGAATTTCACTAATTGAGAATTCCATTCTCATTCTGATATTCGAGAACTCCCACTAAATACACGTCCTCTCGATCTAATCAAAAGGTAACCAATCTGATTCACCACTCCAAGTCTAATACCCCGAACCTACCAAAGGTTCTTAGACTTGTGAATCCTCTTTTAGTCTTATGTATTCAGTAACCTTACAGATGTACTTTTTGGATCTAACCTAATAGGCTATTCGCACTCCCACTAAATACACACACTCTCGATCTAATTGAAAGGTGACCATTTTGGTTCACCACTCCAAGTCTAATTCTCCAAACCTACGAAAGGTTCTTAGACTTGTGAACCCTCTTCTGGTCCTGTTTATTCAGTAATCCATAGAAGTCCTTTTTTGGATCCAATCCAATAGACTATCGGCCAGCCCACTTTGTCTAAAAAAATGGCTCTTTAGTCTTTTTCTCCTCAGAGAAGATTTGCAAGCTAGCAGATCCAAATCATCTATTGCTAGACTCTTTGAATCTTCCAACTTCCTCATCCTTAACTAAAGGAAACTGACCTAGCCATAGATGCCAAATCCGTAAGTTCATCTTTATTATATCCATTTTAGTCATTTGTTTTGAGTACTCATAATCTAATTATGGGACAATATCAAGTGTTTATGTACCAAACCTAGCAGACAAGAATCGCCACTCTTTGTCAAATAAAAGTAATTTTATTGATCAAATTATTGTATCCAAAATTGTCCAATAATGAATGGAACATATTTTGATTATGCTAGGTTACATAATTGCCACAGACATAATATTAACATGATCACTACTAAGCATAACTAGTCCTTAGTCTTTGCAGCAACAGTTTCGCCATTGCTAGACCTTAGGATCGTCAGTCTTAGCTTTCTATTCCTTATCATCACTTGTGAACCATTCACAGGTTATGAACGACTGGTATCCAATACCAAAGAACAGAACAGTGATCATGTTGATACTCAATTTAAATGTCATCTTCATTTGAGAGCGGCTTTAGGAAACTCCCTTTTCCAATGTCCCTTTTCTCGCAGTTAATGCAAACATCATTCGGAACCTCTTATTGCCGAACCCTTTTCCTCTTTCCTTTACCCTAGCCAAGCGGTGTAACAGGAGCACTCAAAGTGCTGGCAGCGGCTGATATTGTCTGAGCCTTCTTCCCCTTCCTACGTCCGACACCCTTGCCTTTCGCTTTAGAGGTCGAAGCCTCCTCACTAATACCGTCGGTGTAGATTTTTCAATTATTGCCTTGTACTGGACCAACATTTTTATCTACTCATGAAGGTCTTTCTCAAGCCCATCATGTTGTAGTTGACTATAAATAGGTCGAGTGAGGGGAGAAGAGGCTAAAGGATTACGTCGATGTACATCTCTCTTTCGAGATCAGCTTGGAGGTCTTTGAGCTGTTCCACAAGGGATAGCATCATCACTCCATGCTCTTGTACCAACGATCCTTCTATCGTCTTCGCTCCGAAGAATGCCTTCATTGCAGCGTATGTAACATGCCGGTCTGGGACCATATAGACTTGCTGGCAATCGAAGCATCATCGAGCCAACATCCTCTAACCCTATCATACTGCTTCTAGATCTCATTATGCATGGATACCAGTGTGATTCTAGGGACCTTCCAATTATCATGAATCCTCTTCTTGAACGTTAAACGTTCTTTGGGTGATGACCCTTCCGGCAAGGTCTGACAAAAACCTTATCCAAAAATATAAGTTTGGTTCTTTGAAATCTAAGACCATCTTAAGATTTCACAGCCAGGTGTGGTAATACGTTCCATTAGACTTATTAATCTCAAGTATAAGGGTCAGTGGATTCTTAGACATCAATAGTTAAACAGATAAACATTCAGTAGATTATAACAATACTATGTTCAAGTTAAGACTTGGTCCTTTAGTCATTAACCCCTCTCACTATTTCTACGAAATCCCATCACTCTCAAATGGGGTTTTGAAAAACCATTTTCTAGTGGGCTTGGGATCCACAAGCGCAATTCTCCATGCCCCGGTTTTACGATTCACATGGGAAAAGCCTCGTGGGAGGTATCTAATACCATTCTCATCCGATGAGATTCCCAAGATATTTTTCCTCACCGCTTCACATGATCCCGAGGACTCCAAGCGAATCATGCTACTCGATGTTAGGCCCGACCCATCAACCAAATCATAGCTCAACTGTCGCCCCCCATGACTCGTGAGACAGAGAAAACAGTGAGTGTATTCTTTGTTCACAACAATGGTGCAGCTTTCCTGTATTCCAAATGTGCCACAACTTGTGAGACCAAACTTGGGTAGCGATAGCTTCCTCACGACATTGCTATGGATGGAAGGTTTGGATAGATCAAAACCATTTTGATCCAAGTGCATCATGGGCCTAATATTTCAACTTGGTCCAACAAAGTGAGAGTTTGATTGAGAATTGACCGAGACCTCATCACATTAATATTTTCCATGCATAAATATCCGATATTATAAAGCATTTAAATAGATGCATTGCATGCAAGTAAACCTAGCATACCCCTGTTGGATGATCACGAGTCCAACCTATGCGACCTACGGCGCCCGCAGTGAGTCTATGGTCTATCTAGGGTGGTCCTACACTATTACAACAAATTAACCCAATGTCATGCCAATGGGCCTTGTAATCTACTTGTTTCGCCTTCATGTCTCACCTTGGGCCTCCGTCAAATGTAGGCCTCATTTTTCTCCGCGGGCTTGCCATATTATACATAAAATGTAAAACCTCACCAAAAAATTCCTAAATACTCTCATTACAAGAGAAATGGAATACATGGTAAATAAAAAGAAAAAAAAGACAAGTCTTAACATCATGAAGCAAAAGTGGGAGATAATAGTCCCAAAACAAGAGGCACAGGCCCCACCCGAAAGGAATATAAAAACCATACACAAGTCAATAGGATTCATGATCATCACTTGTTAATCCAATTAACAAAACACAACATAATTACATATACAATATAATCATGCTCCTAATAATACAAATCATGTATTAAATCAATGATATCCAATATCATTCCCTAACATAATTAAATTGAGAAAAATACATGTCCAAAGTGCAATTAAAAATGAATATTAGAAACCTCGTACAACCCATGTAATTTTTTTTTTGTTTGGAAACCATTTTCAAAATAATCTTAGGCTATTTAATTTTAAAGAAAATCATTCTCAACTAAAATAAAAATCATCCATAAATTTAATATTTCAGAAAAAAAAATATGAAGAATACCAGAAAATCAAATTTTTCGGAAAAACGACGAAAAAAACTGCCCAGCCGGCCGGCCGCGTCCAACGCGCGCGCCCTACGCACTTGCCTGCGCACGCGGGCGACTGCCTGCGCATGGTAGCAGGCAGTGAAAACCTGTGATAGGCGTGTGGATCGTCCCGGGAATAGTGCGAATGCGGAAGCGCGCTATAAATTTAAATTAAAGAATTTAAACATGCTTTATACGTGTAAAGTAAGGAACACGTTCAAGGGGTGTGCCCTTGAAGTTCCCAGGTGTTCGGTGTATCTCATGAATTAAAATACATAGAAGCAATCATGGAGGCCATAGGATTTGAAAAGAAAAAGGAGACGAAAATGTAAAAGAGACCTACCGATTTGTCATTTTTGTCTTCTAACCGGTACTCGCGTTGTTCCCCGATTTGCACCAAATCTCGTCTATGAGATCCTCCAAATTATGACACGCAATCCGCCCATGTATCTTGCACGTCGTGCTAGCAAATGAACAAGTATTTATTTGGAGAGGACAAATCAGTCACACGTTATTACTTAACGGGATTAATCCTCCTTTTGTTCAATTGTTAAAACAAAAGAACAAAGCATGGAGAGAGAGAGAGAGTGGCGGACGAGAGAGAGGAAACCGAGAGAGAGAGTGTGTGTTATGTGAGTGTTGGAGTTTCATCATCTCTCTTATGGTGAGGGGCTAGAACTATATATAGAGGAGGAGTTTAATCCTCTTCAAACTCCAACTCTAAAGAAGACTAATTTGACTAGGATTTTGCCCTAGTCAAAGTAGTAATTTGACCTAGTCAAATTAATCGTAGCCATCCATCTCTGCCTTTTTAATCTCAACCATTAATTTAATTTAATGGAATATTTGAAACCTATTTGAATATTCCAAGGGAAATAAATAAATATAATAAATATAAATATTTATTCTAGGCCCATTAAATTAATTTTCTAATAAATCTAATTTATTAGATTAATTCCTTTTATCTAATAAAAGAAATTAACTCTCTCCAAGAAAATTAAGGACCTGATTAAATCCAATTTAATCATTTCATTTCTCCAAATATTTAATTCTAAATTAAATACTTAATATGTGCGGATTGTGTGTGACTCTTTAAGTTCACCTTTCAGCTAGACTTGGTCGGATTCCTAGAATCCGCCCGTTACCATGGGTGGCAACCTAGCAACAGTCCATGGTATATTTGGGGATGAACATTTAGGCTCTAATAGTACACCTATCCTTCCGTCTACGGTCTCACTACTTAGGGTCTAGGGCACGGAAAATGCAGGTACCCATTTTGGACCTAAGTGTCGGTCTGTCCTTACTAAATGCCGCAAGGGAAACCTTCCTTTCTATTTAGTTACTGTGGCCACAGATTTTAGGGACAAGACACAGAGCATATCTGAGACTCAATTGTCAATGCCTTTCGACAGGAGACAGATCCTTTCTTGGAAACTACTGTCACTCTGTACACCGGAGCTGCACTAGACATGGCTTATGACTACTCAAGTGTATCTTGGCAATCTCTCACCATATCTAAGATACAGCCCTGATATACAGGTAAACTCAGCAGTTCCCCAAGCCAAAGGACTTGACCTGTACTGTTGGAACCGGGAACACACGTCATACCTAGCCGACCCTACTCAAGGTCCTCCGTAAGACGGTTCCCGCGAGTCACCTCAGTCAGCTGCTCCCCCAGCAGGCTAACCCACTAAAACTGCTTAGACGACCTTCGTCACCCGTCGATGAAATGCGACAATAGATGCTTAGTGCAAGTCTCAAGGGGAATCTCGGTACCCATTTTTGAGATTCCTTGACTTGGAGATTCTGGACTGATTCGGAGGGATTGCTTTCATGGCCCTACCTCCAAGCGTTGTCCCAGTCCCCGAATTACGTCTTCAGCCCGTGGGCTTTGTTTGCGTAGTGAACAGATATGTAATGCAGATAAAGTGAACATAAACAAAGTAATGCCATATGAGTTTCACTTCTTTATTCATTAATAATTTATCAAATCCCTGAAATTGTCTAGACATAGGTTACATTTTGCCTGCCAAGATTGGCTACATGGTCACCTATTCTAACAATCTCCCACTTGACTTCAAAGCCAATCTCCCATATGTCTAATCCCCATCTTCTCAAGATGTTGCGTATGAGTGCTCTACGACATAGGCTTTGTCAGCGGATCTGTTGTGTTGTCTGCTGAATTGACTCGATCTATCCGAACGTCACCTCTTCCTACCATTTGTCTTAGAAGATGGTAGCGTCTAAGAATGTGTTTGGAACGGTAATGAGATCTCGGTTCCTTTGCTTGCGCTATTGCTCCGTTGTTATCACAAAAGATGACAACGGGCTCGGCGATGCTAGGCACCACACCCAACTCTTGGATGTAGTTTCTCATCCAAACAGCTTCCTTGGCAGCTTCTGAAGCTGCTATGTATTCGGCCTCAGTGGTGGAATCAGCAGTGGTTGCTTGCTTGGAAATTTTCCAAGCCACTACTCCTCCATTGAGCCTGAATACATAACCCGATTGAGACTTGGCATCATCGTCATCAAACTGGGAAGCTAGCGTCGCTAAAGCCTTCCAGGATCAGTTCTCCATTGCCATAGACTAAGAACATTTTCTTAGTCCTCCTCAGGTATTTAAGGATGCCGTTAACAGCATTCCAATGTGCCTCTCCTGCACAAGACTGATATCTGCTTGTTACGCTCAAAGCATAAGCAATGTCAGGCCAGGTGCAGTGGACCGCATATTGGATGCTACCTACGGCAGAAGCATAGGGGATGACTTTCATCCTTTCAAGTTCCTCATCAGTCTGCGGGGACTGTTTCTTGGATAACTTGATCCCATGCCCTATGGGAAGGAATCCTCGTTTAGAGTTGTCCATCCGATATCTCTTTAGGTCTTTCTCCATATACGAGTTTTGGGTAAGCCCTAACATCCTTTTAGATCTGTCCCTGACAATTTGGATGCCTAGGATGTAAGAGGCTTCACCCAAATCCTTCATGGAAAACTGGGTTGATAACCATGCTTTTGTGTCACCCAACATTCTAACATCATTGCCTATAAGTAGAATGTCATCCACATAAAGCACTAGGAACACTATAGAGCTCCCACTGCCTAGGATTCGTTTGACTAGGTCAAACACTAGTTTGACTAGGACTTTGACTAGGTCAAAATCCTAGTCAAATTAGGTTATTTAGAGTTTGAGTTTAAAGAGGATTAAACTCTTCCTCTATATATAAACCCCTAGCTTCCAACATTTGTGGGATTGATGATTCTTGAAAAACACACACAACACACACTCTCCCCTTCCTCCTCTCTCGTCCGCCCCTCTCTCTTTCTCCAACAAGAAACTATTTTTTTCTTAGTTCTTTTTGTTCTTGGAACATCAAGAACTTAGACGAACCAATACCGTTAATTGATAACGTGTTATTGATTCGTCCACTCCAAAAATAATACTTGTTCGTTGCTAGCACGACGTACAAGAATACGTGGGTGGATCGTGTGTCACGATTTGGAGGATCTCAAGAACGAGGTCTTGGTGCAAAACGGGGAACAACGCGAGTAGCAGTTGAAGACGAAAACGACAACGGGTAGGTCTCGTTTTAAGATTTTCGTCCCTCTTTAATTTTCAACTCTATGGCCTCCATGATTTCTTTAATTGTTTTATGATCATGAGATACACCGAACGCCCGGGAACCTCAAGGGCACACCCCTTGAGCGTGTTCTTTAAATTAAAAGCATGCCTTTTATTTTAATATGTTTATTTTTTACCGCGCTTCCGCATTCGCGCAATTCCCGGGACGATCCACCGGATTTCTTTCACTCACATACGAGATTTGGTGCAAATCGGGGGATCAACGCGAGTACTGGTTATAAGACAAAAACGACAAATCGGTAGGTCTCTTTTATGTTTTCGTCTCCTTTTTTCTTTTCAAATCCTATGGCCTCCATGATTGCTTGTATGATTTTAATTCATGAGATACAACAAACACCCGGGAACTTCAAGGGCACACCCCTTGAATGTGTTTTTTATTTTACGTACAAAAGCATGTTTAAATTTTGTAATTTAAATTTATACCGCGCTTCTGCATTCGCGCTATTACCCGGGACGATCCACATGCTTTTCATAGGCTTTCAGTGGTATCAGAGCCTGGTTTTGTGTGCATTATGAGCATGAAAAACGTGTTTAGCATGTTTTAATTAATTCTTGATATTATTATTATTAAAGCATGTCGTTTTTCTTGCTTTCAATTCGTATGATTTTGGTATGTTGGGATTTTTTCTGTTTTTCTTGGGAAACAGGTGCAAAAGTCGAACGAAAACGGGGAAACACAGCACGCGGCCTGTCGGAGGCTAGCTGCGCGCGGCCGTGCGGGCTGGCGAGGCAAACGCGCGCAGGAAGAGGAGCCTGCGCGCTGCCGCCTGTGCCAAGCGCGCATGGCGGCGCACAGTCAGGCCAGCCGGGTGGCGCGGCCGGGCAACAGGCGCTGGCCTGTGGCGCGCACACGTGCCAGGCCAACAGGCTAGGGTTCATGTGCGCCGGACGCGCGGCCAGACAGGCCGCGCGCGCGCACGCAGACGGAGGAGTCTGCGCGCGCTCGCCTGCATGAGGCGGCGCCGCCAAGCACGCACGCACGCAAGCGATGGTGTCTGCGCGCGCGCACGCAGGCAGGGGCCTACGCGCGTGCAGGGGCAGCAGGCTGGGCCTGCTGTCCTATGCGCGTCGGCTAGCTGCTGCCGTCATCACGTTTTTTTCGTTATTTTCAGTCTTTTTTAATCTTTTAATTAATTCTGAAAATTCATTTTGTTTAATTTTGCTTATTTTCTAAAGAACATTAATTTGGGAGGTTAAGTTTATTAGATTTGGAATCCCGGGGATAACTTACCTAGAAATAATGAGGTTAACTTTATTGGATTTGGCCCCTGCCTGCTTGCGCGCGCCCCTGGTCGGCAGCAGGCTGCACGGCCGTGCAGGCTCCCTTGCCCGCGCGCGCTAGTCTGTCGGCCGCCAGTCGTGCGCCTGCCCTGTGCAGAAGTGCACGCACGCACGCGCACTGGGCGCGCGCTGCCGGGCGCACGCGCAGACACCATCATCTGCGTGCACGCGCGCCTGGCGGCGCCGCCGCGTGCGCACGCGGATGCGGCCCTTCTGTACGCAATCGCGCACGCGCGCGCACATAGGGCGCGCCTACCGGGCACACGCGCGCAGACTCCTCCGTTCTGCGTGCGCGCGCGCCTAGAGGCGTCGCCCAGTGCGCGCGCTCGGGCGCGGCCTCTCTGGGCACGCGTCCGGGCGCACAGGCATCCCAGCATGCTGGCCTGGCGCGCGCGCGCGGGGCCTCCCTGCCCGTTTGCGCACGCACACCGACCAACTGCCTGCCTGACGCCCGGCCGCGCCACCCGGCTCCCCTGCCTGCTCGCGTCTGCCTCGCCTGTGCGCGCGGCCAGTCTCCGGCAGGCCGGCGTGCTACGGCGTTACTTCGTTTTTTGCTCAATTTGTCACCCCCCGTTTACCAAGAAAAATAGAAAATCCAATAGCACCGAAAATCATACGAATTAAAAGTAAGAAAACGATATGCTTTAATAATAATGTAATCAAGAATTAATTAAAACATGCCAAAACACGTTTCATGCTTAAAACGCACGTAAAACCCTAGGCCTATACACCGAACCAGGCTCTGATACCACTGAAAGATTATGGATCGTCCCGGGAAATAACGCGAATGCGGAAGCGCGGTATAAAATTAAATAACAAAAATTTAAACATGCTTTACGTAAATTAAAGAACACGTTCAAGGGGGTGTTCCCTTGAAGTTCACGGGTGTTCGGTGTATCTTCATGAATTAAAAGCATGCAATAATCATGGAGGCCATAGTGTTTAAAATAAAGAGAGGGACGAAAAATAAATCGGAACCTACCGACTGTCGTTTTCGTCTTCTAATCGTTACTCGCGTTGTTCCCTGATTTGCACCAAATCTCGTATGTGAGATTCTCCAAATTGTAACACGCAATCCACCCACGTATCTTGCACGTCGTGCTAGCGAACAAACAAGTATTTTGGAGAGGATGGATCAATCACACGTTATTAGGTTAACGGGATTAATCCTCCTATGTTCAATTGTTTCCAAGAACAAAAGAACAAGAAAAAACAATTTTCTTGGAGAGAAAAGAGAGAGAGGGCGGACGAGAGAGGAGAGGGAGAGAAGAGTGTGTGTGTGTGTGTGTGTTTCAAGATTCATCATCCTTCCAAAGGTGAAAGGCTAGGAGTATTTATAGAGGAGGAGTTTAATCCTCTTCAAACTCCAACTCTAGAAGACTAATTTGACTAGGATTTTGACCTAGTCAAAGTCCTAGTCAAAGTAGTAATTTGACCTAGTCAAATTAATCCTAGCCATCCATCTCTCCTTTTAATCTCAACCATTAATTTAATTTAATGGAATATTTAAAAACCTATTTAAATATTCCAAAGGGCAATAAATAAATATAATAAATATAAATATTTATTCTAGGCCCATTAAATTAACTTTCTAATAAATCTAATTTATTAGATTAATCCCTTTTATCTAATAAAAGGAATTAATTCTCTCCAAGAAAATTAAGGACCCGATTAAATCCAATTTAATCATTCCATTTCTCCAATATTTTAATTCTAAATTAAATACTTAATGTGTGTGGATTGTGTGTGACTCTTTAGGTTCACATTTTAGCTAGACTTGGTCAGATTCCTAGAATCCGCCCGTTACCATGGGTGGCCATCTAGCAACGGTCCATGGCACTAGAGACTAGGTGAATATCCGGGGATGAACATTTAGGCTCTAACAGTACACTTGTCCTTCCATCTACGGTTTTCACCACTTAGGGTCTAGGGCACGGAAATTGCAGGTACCCATTTTGGACCTAAGTGTCGGTCTGTCCTTACTAAACGCCGCAAGGGAAACCTTCCCTTCTGTTCAGTTACTGTTGAAAGAAATCGGTGGATCGTCCCGGGAATTGCGCGAATGCGGAAGCGCGATAAAAATAAATTTACAAAAATAAAAGGCATGCTTTTAATTGAAAAGAACACGCTCAAGGGGTGTGCCCTTGAGGTTCCCGGGCGTTCGGTGTATCTCATGATCATAAAACAAATAAAGAAATCATGGAGGCCATAGAGTTGAAAAATTAAAGAGGGACGAAAATCTTAAAACGAGACCTACCCATTGTCGTTTTCGTCTTCAACGGCTACTCGCGTTGTTCCCCGTTTTGCACCAAGACCTCGTTCTTGAGATCCTCCAAATCGTGACACACGATCCACCCACGTATTCTTGCACGTCGTGCTAGCAACGAACAAGTATTATTTTGGAGAGGATAGATCAACCACGCGTTATGAATTAACGGGATCGATCTTCCTTAGTTCAATTGTTCCAAGAACAAAAGAACAAGAAAAATAATATTTTCTTGCTGAGAGAGAGAGAGGGGCGGACGAGAGAGGAGAGGAGAGAGTGTGTGTTGTGTGTGTGTTTTCAAGAATCATCATCTTACAAATGTTGGAAGCTAGAGGTTTATATAAGAGGAAGAGTTTAATCCTCTTTAAACTCAAACTCTAAGTAATCTAATTTGACTAGGATTTTGACCTAGTCAAAGTCCTAGTCAAACTAGTGTTTGACCTAGTCAAACGAATCCTAGCCTTCCATCTCCCCTTTCCATCTCAACTGTTGATCTTAATTTAATGGAATATTTAAATTCTATTAAATATTCCAAAAGGCTAAAAGAATAAATATAATATAATAAATAAATATTATTATTTATTCTAAGCCCATTAAATCAACCCTTTTAATAAATCCTATTTATTAATTTAATTCCTTTATCAAATAGAAGGAATTAATTTCTCCAAGAAAATATAGAACCCGATTAAATCTAATTTAATCATTCCTTTACTCCAATATTTAATTCCAAATTAAACACTAAGTGTGTGTGGATAGTGTGTAACTCTTTAGGTTCACCATTCAGCTAGACTTGGTCGGATTCCTAGAATCCGTCCGTTACCATGGGTGGCCATCTAGCAACGGTCCATGGCACTAGAGACTAGGTGAAATATTCGGGGATGAACATTTAGGCTCTAACAGTACACTTGTCCTTCTGTCTTCGGTCTCATCACTTAGAGTCTAGGACACGGAAAAAGCAGGTACCCATTTTGGACCTAAGTGTCGGTCTGTCCTTACTAAACGCCGCAAGGGAAACCTTTCCCTTCTGTTCAGTCACTGTGGCCACAGATTTCAGAGACAAGACACAGAGCATACATGAGACTCAACTGTCAATACGTTTTGACAGGAGACAGATCCTTTCTTGGAAACTACTGTCACTTTGTGCACCCGAGCTGCACTAGACATGGCTTATGACTACTCAAGAGTATTTTGGCAATCTCTCACCATATCTAAGATACAGACCTGACGCACAGGTAAACTCAGCAGTTCCTCAAGTCAAAGGACTTGGCCTGTACCGTTGGAACCGGGAATACACGTCATACCTTGCTGACCATACTCAAGGTCCTCCGTAAGAAGGTTCCCGCGAGTCACCTCAGTCAGTTGCTTCCTAGCATGCTGACCCACTAACACTGCTTAGACGACCTTCGTCACCCGTCAATGAAACACGACAGCAGATGCTTAGTGCAAGTCTCAAAGGGAATCCCGGTACCCATTTTCGGGATTCCTTGACTTGGAGATTTCCGGACTGATTCGGTGAGACTGATTTCATGGACCTACCTCCAAGCGTAGTCCCAGTCCCCGAAATCGTTACTCAGTCCGTGGGCTTTGTTTGCGTAGTGAATAGAAATGTAAATGCAGATATAATGAACGTAAACAAAGTATTGCCATATGAATTTTCACTTCTTTATTCATAAATGTTTTATCAAATACCAAAGAATTGTCTAGACATAGGTTACATATTCCTGCCAAAATTGGCTTACATGGTCACCTATTCTAACAACTGTGGCCATAGATTTTGGGGACAAGACACAGAGCATATGTGAGACTCAGCTGTCAATGCCTTTTGACAGGAGACAGATCCTTTCTTGGAAAACTACTGTCACTCTGTACACCAGAGCTGCACTAGACATGGCTTATGACTACTCAAGTGCTTCTTGGCAATCTCTCACCATCTAAGATACAGACTTGATATACAGGTAAACTCAGCAGTTCCTCAAGTCAAAGGACTTGACCTGTACCGTTGGAATTGGGAACACACGTCATACCTAGCCGGCCCTACTCAAGGTCCTCCGTAAGACGGTTCCCGCGAATCACCTCAGTCAGCTGCTCCCCTAGCAGGCTAACCCACTAACACTGCTTAGACGACCCTCGTCACCGGTCGATGAAATACGACAGCAGATGCTTAGTGCAAGTCTTAAGGGGAATCTCGGTACCCATTTTCGAGATTCCTTGACTTGGAGATTTCTGGACTGATTCGGCGAGACTGATTTCATGGACCTACCTCCAAGCGTAGTCCCAGTCCCCGAAATGCATTTTCAGTCCGTGGGCTTTGTTTGCGTAGTGAACAGATATGTAATGGAGATAAAAGTGAACACAAACAAAGTAATGCCAAATGAATTTCACTTCTTTATTCATTAATAATTTATCAAAACCCTGAAATTGTCTAGACATAGGTTACATTTTGCCTCCCAAGATTGGCTACATGGTCACCTATTCTAACAAACCGCTGCCGTTGCTGTCCATTTTTCCATAATTTTTCAACATTATTTTTCAGCACATACCAACAGAAATAAACTGAAAACGAGCATGCAATTTTAGATCCGATCTAAGAAAATAAGCATGCCAAAAGTCCATCAAATTCAAACAATTGAATCATCATATTATTCATATATTTATGTAATCGAACATGCCATTAAAGTCATAAAAGCAAGTAGATCATGCCAAGCACATAGATCTATGCCCCTTACATCGAACCGGGATCTGATTCCACTTGAAGGACAAGCGAATCCGCCCGGGAGCGCGAGCGGAAGCGAGAAAGCGATTAATGGTGCGTAAATTTAAATCAAATTTAAATAAATGTATCCCAAGGGTACAAGGGGTGTACCCTTGGGTTCTCAACCGGGCGTTTAATGTAGGATGTATTAATGTTAAGAGCATACATGTAACACATAGGGCATAGATTCAAAACAAAACTATCAAAGCGTAATAAATTGTTACCTTTTGATGACTTTACGTGTGCTCGGCTACTTGCGTTGTCCCTTTTTTCCGGAATGCTCAAAAAATCCAAACGTATGAATTCTCCAAAGGTGATCCACACCACACCGTAAGAAACTCACGTTCTCCTTGTTAGAGGAAAACGGGTTTATGAAGGAATCGATTTAAGAGAAGAACACTATGAATTAGTGTTCTCTTAAAACTACTTTGTTCTTCCTTTTGATTCAAAATCAATTGAAGAACACAAGTGGGAAGGGAGAGATATGGCTGAGAGTTAGAGAGGAGAGAGGACCGAATTTTCTTCTTCTTTTTCCTTGAAAAAGATGAATAATGATTCTAATACACAAGGTGTTGTATATACTCCTATATATACATAATTAATGTGATTATTGGAATGTGTCTAGGTTCATCCAAGGATGTCTAGATACATTTCAATCAATCACCATTAATTCTTCAATCAAGCCTACCAACTTTTAAGGTATGATCAAATCATACCAAAAGAGAAGGGCTTGATTGGAGTTGATTTGTCTCTTTCCAAAAGAGATAAGTCAACATACCACCTTGAATGAAACATGGCTGATTTTAGCTTCCTTCAAGGGAGCATTTCGGCGATGCTCAATATGGGAAGAAGTCCAACTTCTTCCTATTCCAAATTAGAAATTATTTCTCCTCTCGGGTCAAAATTTATCGGACCGGGTTTCATCGTAATCCAATTACGACGAACCCGATATTAAATCCAATTTAATGTCCACTTAAGTTATTCCCGTTGGTCTTTTAATCTAATCAAAAGATCCAACATCTCAACTTTCCATATTTAATCGAAAATCCAATTTACCGATTAAACGAGGGCCCAATACAATATCGGCCCTTCCATCCAATGGACTATCCCTTAAGTAATTCAATTACTTATTTATCCTTCGAGATTGACTCCAAGTCAATCTCTCAACCTCCTTGGTGATTTGTGTGTGACCCTTTAGGTTCACCCTCAGCTAGACTTGGGCCTGTGTCCCACAAAGGCCCGTTACCATGGGTGGTCATCTAGCAACGGTCCATGGCACTAGAGACTAGGTGAATGTTGGCATGAACATTTAGATACCGATTACGTATGGGTACAGTCCTTCCATCTACCATCTCCCGACCTTAGTCTAGGGTATGGAACTGGGTGTCGGTTCCCATCCTTGACTAGGCATCTATGCTTAATACTCGAGACTACGTATGCTTCATTGCATCGATACAGGAAACCATTCCCTGTTCCACCAACCACTGTGGCCACAGCTTTAAACAGCATGAACGTGCCTCCGAGTGCATAGGAGATACCTCTGTCACATACTAACATGGGACGGATCCTCTTTCTTGGAATTCACCGTCCTCGCTACACATTCCGACTGCACTGGAGAAGGCTTATAATGATCATCTTACAGAATGATCACCTCTCGCCAGATCCAAGATATAGTCGTCCTGTGCACGCGACTGCAATGTTTCCTGAAGTCTGAGGACTACTCCCGTACTATCGGAACCGGGGAAATCCAATCATACCAACCAAGCCTCCAAGGCTCCATATGATGATCCCGCGAGTCAGTCCAGTCGGCTCGACCCAAGTCGACCAACCCATCAAGATCGTGTAGGCGTCCCATGCCTGTCGCCGATGAAACACGGCACTCATCCAATGAAACACGGCTCTTGATACAAGTCTCAATAGGACTCTCGATGCCCTGTCTCGAGGTCCTCGACTTGGAACGTTTCAGACCCAACTCTAAATCAGTTGGTTTCATGACCACCATCCAATACGTAGCCCAACTGCACGAGTTGTTAGCCGTGGTCTGTGGGCTTTGTTGCAATATAAGTAAAACACCATTTTAACAAATATGAAATGAGCACAACAAAGTAAGCACCAAAAGTGACGAATACTCATTTTATTCATCACATAATAATATTACATTTACATCGAGTTGTATAATAGGTACAAATCGTCAAACCTATTAGCTTTCTGGTCACCTATTCTAACACCTTCAAAAGAATTCCAGCTCCACATTATTTGAGTTCGAAGACCATCTACATGTAACACCCACATATCAGACTCCTTCTGCTCTGCTTCCCCTGTGAGCTCTACCACAAAATCTGCAAATACTTGGGCTTTTACTGATGTCCGTGCATGATAATTGGACATCGAACTCTCCCAATTAGACCGCCCATTTAATCAATCTTCCAGATACGTCGGGTCAAGACATTACTTGCCTTAGCGGATAGTTCATCAGCACCACAATCGGATATGACTGGAAGTTGGGTCGCAACTTGCGAGCCATCGTGATTACCGCTAATGCCGACTTTTTGATTTGTAAGTAACCCTTCTCCACCCCTTGTAGCATCTTACTTACATAGTACACTGGATTTTGAGGGCCATCCTTCTCTTTGACTATAGTTGAGCTCATGGCCTCTTCTAAAACTGCCTAATACACGTATAGTGGTTCCCCTGCTCTTGGATTTGCTAGCAGAGGTGGCGATGTCAAGTAGTGATTTAGGTCCGTCAAATCCTGCTCGCATTCCTCAGTCTACTTAAAATCCTTAACCTTCCGCAATGTTTTAAAGAATGGGAGGTTCCTATCTGTCGACTGTTAGAATAGGTGATCAGAAAGTCTATATGGTTGGCTGTTCTGAGAACCATTCAATCTTTGAATGAGTAATATTATGTTGATGAATGTCGTAAGGATTCATCATTGGCAACGATGAGTTTGTTGTGCTTACTACTTGCATTGAACATCGTTTCGATGTCACAACAAACGCCCACAAACCGGACGTATGAATCCAAGAAGTTGGGCCGCGCATAGGATGGCTGTGATGGAACCAACTTCTGTAGATAGGTTTGAAACACTCCAAGTCGAGAACCTTGAGATCGGGCATCGAGGGTCCTATAGAAACATGCCCTAAGATTTCATTCATTAGATGAGTACCGTGTTTCATCGGTGACAAACATTGGACGTCTATGCAATATTAGTGGGTTAGTTGACAAGGGTAGTGTTGGCTGACTGAGGTGACTCGTGGGAATTGTCATATGAAAGCCACACGGGCTTGGTCAGTATGACTTGTATTCCCGGTTTTGATAGTATGGGATTAGTCCTCGGACTTGAGGAATCACGGCAGTCGCTCACATAAGAAGGTTGTATTTTGGATCTGGCGAGAGGTGGTCGTGTCATATGACATGGCCATCGTAAGCCTTGTTCAGTGTAGTCGGAGTATGTGGAGAGGACGGAGGATTCCAAGATAAGATCTGTCCCCTGTTAAAGAATACGACAGCGAGATCTCCTATGCGCTTTGAGATGGTTTAAACTCTCAAAGTCTATGGCCATAGCACTTGATTGAGTAGGAAATAATTTCCTACGTCAATCATAGAGTTAAACCTATCTCGAATATTAAGCATAGATGTCTAAGTCAAGGATGGGAATCGATGCCCAATTCCATGTCCTAGAATAAGGCCGGGAGACAGGCGACGGTAGGACTGTACCTGTCTGTAACTCGGGGCCTAAACGTTCACACCACATATTCACCGAGTCTCTAGTGCCATGGACCGTTGCTAGACGGCCACCTATGGTGACGGACTTACTTTGGTTATGTGATAACAAGAAGTAGGTCCAAGTCTAGCTGAGGGTGAACCTAAAGAGTCACACCCGCTATACCAGATGTGAAAGAAATTAATTTAGAATTAATTCTGGGGGAAGATTTAATTTAATAGGATTAAATTATACTTCTTGGAGATTCAAGCCTCGGTGGATTAATTGGATTAATCGGGCTTGAGTTCATAAATTATATTTATGGATTTAATAAAGCATGGACTTCCCTTTTAATTACATTAAACGGGAATTAATTAGTGGGTTTGGTATATTAAATATGATTTAATATAAAGTCTATTGGACCTTGGGTCTATTTAATTTAGAATTAAATAGGCCCATTCCATAAAGCCCATCAAAAATGGATGGATAAGATTTGATCTAGATATTGATGAGATGATGGGCCAAGATTAATTTGACTTACTCAAAGCCTAGTTGACTAGGTCAAAATCCTATTCAAAGTGTGCCTCTTTAGAAGAGGTTGAATAGGAATAGGAAAATATATTTCCTATAAATACTAAAAACATACACACACACACACCCCTACTAATCTCTACACTTTTTATCTCACAACTCTCTCTGTAGAATTCGTCCACGTCTCTTCTCTACTCCAAGATTTTACTTTTGTTCTTCTTGATTTATTCAAGGTAGAACATAAGGGACGTCGATAGCGTTAATCAATATCGTGTATTAATGTCTCTTCTCCCCTAACTGATTTCTTGCTAGCACGGGACTTCGTTTCTTTCCGGTGTAGCGTGTGGATGATTTAGAGGGTCTCTAGTTTGAGATCTTGGTGCAAAACGGGGAACAATGTTGTAGCCAAACAAAGATGACTAGGAGAGCTAACTGTTATAATAGGTGACCAGAAAGCCAATAGGTTTGGCATTGTGTAACCTATTTGACAACTTGATGTAATGTAATATTATATAATGAATAAAATGAGTATTCGTTACCAATGGTACCTTCTTTGTTATGCTCATTTTCCATATGATAAAAATGGTATTTTACATATATCACAACAAAGCCCACAGACCACGATTAACAACTCATGCAGTTGGGCCACGCATTGGATGGTGGTCATGAAACCAATTGATAAAGAGTTGGGTCTGAAATGTTCCAAGTTGAGGACCTCGAGACAGGGCATTGAGAGTTCTGTAGAGACTGGCACCAAGAGTCGTGTTCATTGGATAACTGTCGTATTTCATCGGCGACAGGCATGGGATGCCTACACGATCTTTGTAGGTTGGTCGACTGGGGTCGAGCCGACTGAACTGACTCGCGGGAATCATCATATGGAAGCCTTGGAGGCTTGTTGGTATGATTGGATTTCTCCTGTTCCGATCGAACGGGAGTAGTCCTCAGACTTGAGGAACCATGGCAGCCACGTGCACAGGATGGCTGTATCTTGGATCTGGCGAGAAGTGATCATTCTATAAGATGATCATTATAAGCCTTGTCCAGTGCAATCAGAATGTGTAGCGAGGATGGTGGGTTTCAAGAAGAGGATCCGTCCCCTGTCAGTATGTGACAAAGGTATCTTCTATGCACTCGGAGACACGTTCATGCTGCTTAAACCTGTGGCCACAGTGGTTGGTCGAACAAGAAATAATTTCCTGTGTCGATGTAATGAGGCATGCGTAGTCTCGAGTATTAAGCATAGATGCCTAGTCAAGGATGGGAACAGACACCATATTCCATACCCTAGACTAAGGCCGGGAGACGGTAGATGGAAGGACCGTACCCGTACGGAATCGGTGCCTAAATGTTCATGCCAACATTCACCTAGTCTCTAGTGCCATGGACTGTTGCTAGACGGCCACCCATGGTAACGGGCTCCTGTTGGACACGGGCCCAGGTCTAGCTGAGGGTGAACCTAAAGGGTCACACACAAATCACCGAGAAGGTGGAGAAATTGACTTTGGAATCAATTTCAGAGGATAATTAAGTAATTTGATTACTTAAGGGATTGTCCATTGGATGGACGGATCGATATTTTATCGGGCCCTTGTTTAATCGGTAAATGAGATTTATCGGTTAATATAGAGAGTCGAAAGATTGAATCTTTTAAGTGGATTAAAAGATAAATGGGATTATTTAAGTGGACCTTGAATTAAATGGGATTTAATTTTGAGTTCATTGTAATTGGATTACAGTGAAATACGGTCCATTGAATTTTGGCCCAAGAGGTGTGTTAAAAATCGGCCATACATGGTCTTGATGAGTTGATTTGTCTCTTTTGGTAAGAGACTAATCAATTCCAATCAAGCCTCTCTTTTGGTATGATTAAATCATACCTTAGAGATGGAAGGCTTGATTGATGAATTAGTGGATTGATCGGGATGTATCTAGACATCCTTGGATGAACCTAGACACATTCCAATAATCACATTAATTTTTTATATATATAAGTATATACATTCATCAATGCAAGAGAATTCATTTTCATCTTTTTTCTAGGAAAAAGAAGAAAAATACACCACACACCTCTCTCAATTTTCGGCCCCCTCTCTCTCTCTAACACATCCCCTTTGTTTTTCATTTGATATTGGATCATTTGGAAGAACAAATCTCTAAGATCCGTTTTCTTCTAGCAAGAAAAATGGTCATCTCTTCCGGTGTGGTGTGGATTAGCTCTAGATAGTTCATATGTTTGAACTTGGTGAACATTTCTAGAGGAACAACGCTAGTAGCCGTGCAAGTGTTTAAACTACAAAGGTAATTTCGCTTTTATGCTATTATAGTTTATCTTTAATATCTATGCTCTATGTACAATACATGCTTTTAATATTATTACATCCTACATCAAACGCCCGGTTGAGCACCCAAGGGTACACCCCTTGGAAATTTTGTGATAATTGCTTTATTTATGCGATTAATTCCATTCTCATGCTTCCGCTCGCGCTCCCGGGCGGATCCACTTGTCCCTTCAGTAGCGTTCTCTTTTACATTTCTTGTTCTAAATTCTATGGCCTCCATGTTATGTTTTATTGAACATGAGATACACCGAACGCCCGGGAGAATCAAGGACAAACCCTTTGATCTGTTTATGTATGTACAATGCATGCTTTAAATTCTATTTAATTTATGCTTTGTAATTTTATTATGCTACCCATTGCGCTTCTGCTATTCGCGCTTCTCTCTCGGGACAATCCGCTCGCTTTCAGTGGTATTATAGCCCAGTTCGGTGTATAGGCCTAGAATTCTATGTGCTACATGTGTTTAAGCATGATCAACGTGTTTTAATTTACATTTGAAGCATGTTTAGCGTAGATCTTGATTGGCGTTTCATTTTGCATGAGATTTTAGATCTTGGATTTCTTGAATATGTAAATACATGTTCTTGGGTTGGATTTGTCTTGTGGTTCAGAAAATTGCATGAAAGAATCAAAAAAAGGTGAAAACAGCATTCCGGCAGCAGCAGCACACTGGCCGCGCGCACAGGGGCACAGCCGGGTGCATGTGCAGGCAGGGGCCTGCACGCGCCCAGCGCGTGCGCAGGCATAGGCGCCTGTACACGTGCGCGCACCTGATCGGGCCGGCGGTGCCTTTTTTGTTTTCTATCATTTTTTTGGCGCGTTTTTCAAAACTGTTTTTCCTGAATTATTTTTATAATATATATCTACGTTTTTCTGAACCGGTTTGACTTGGGATATTTATTTTTTTGAGATTTGGAATTTTCTAAAATAAAATATTGCTTTGTTGATGAGGAAAGGGTTTCCTAACAAGATTTAATTCTTTCAATGGTTGCACCAATGATCAAAACTCTAGTGTAAAATTTTGAATTAATTTCTGCATTTTATGATGTTGGACATCATGGTTATTTTATAGCATGAGAATGTGTAGATTTTGGCATGTATTAATATTGCACAAATATTGAATTTGGGATTCTTGAATATATGGGTATATTCTTGAATTGATGATTTTTTTGTTTTAGAAAATTGATTAAAAGTAAACATTAAAACATGAAAAACCGTGGCAGTGAGTAGGGAGGCTGCGCAGCAGAAAGCAGGCGGTTGCTGCGCGCCTGGCTGGCAAGTGCTTGACCGTTTTTTGGTTTTTCGTTGTTTCGTGTGTTTTTAGAAAATTTGATTTTTCTGTATTATTCTGGAAATTTTTTGTGAACTAATTAACTTGGGGCATTTTAATCTTTGTTGAGATTTTATATTTCCTAGAATTAATATTGCCTTTTTTATTATGGAAAAGAAATTTCCAACAAAATCGTTCTGCATAGGTTGCACCATTATCCAATGTTTGATGTGAATATTTTGCATGTAATTTCTGCACTTATTTTATGGTATGGGATATCATATATGTTTGAATAGCATATTTTACGTGATATATGTATTTATGTTATTTGTGTTAATTGGATTGACAAAGGATGATCACAAAGCCCCTAAACCGAATGTATGTTTCTTTAATTTTATTTATTGGGTTGTGGCCTGCGTGCCTCTTTGCATCTTCTTACCTTTCTCGTTTTTTGCCTTGGAAGAATAAGGCTTTCTTTGTCCCTACTAATGTATTCCCCCCAACTGTTGATTGGGGTTTCTTATTTATATGATGTAATGAGAGTAGAATTAGTGGTCAGGTTTTATTTTTATTAATAAAGGATGCAAGAGAAGACAAGCCCAAGGCATTGGAGGCCCATGGAGGAGGCCATCGGTTGGCCCACGGAGGATCCATGGAGAAGAGGCCCGGTGTAGGCCCACGATGGAGAGCCCAAGGAGATGAAGAGGACTTACAAGGCCCATTGCATGTAACGGGTTATAAAATCTTGTAATAGCGTAGGCCCTACCCTTAAATTGTCCATAGATCCATTGCGGGCTCAGTAGGTCGCATAGGTTTGGGCTTGTGATCATCCTACAAGGGAGTGCTAGGTTTTATTTTGCATGCGATGCGTTTTATATTCTTTGAGTATTCTATTTGATTTATGTATGTTTACATTCATGCTTAGAATATTTCTGCTATTACGCATGCAAAACACTTAATATGTGATAAGGTCTCATTCCATGAAAGCTCTCAACATGGCTGGACCAAGCTAAAATATTAGACCCTTAATAAATGGACTACAACCTAAGTGGTTCATCTAAGCCTTCCATCCATAACAAAGTGAGGAAGCTAGTTTCACTCAATTGCGTGGTCTCACGAGTCGTGGCACGTCTTTTGTCCTAAAAATAAGCTGCACGTTTATTGTGAACGAAGTGAATAGACTCCTGTTACCTGTCGCATGAGTCGTGGGGGTAGCAGTGAGTGCTATGATTCGGTTGATGGGTCGGGACCAACGCCGGAATAACGTGATTCGCTTGGAGTCCTTGGGATCACGTAAAAGGGTGAGGCAATATATATATATATATATAGGGAATCTCATTGGATGAGAATGTATGGAATACCTCCCACAAGGTTGTTTTCCATGCGAGTCGTAAAAGCGGGGTATGGGGAATTTTGTTTGTGGATCTCAATCCCACTAGGAATTCGATTCCCGAAATCCTATTTGAGAGTTATGGATTTTCGTAGAAATAGTAGGAGAGGTTAAGGACTAAAGACTGAGCCTTAACTTAAATTCAATATCATTTGATTCTGCTTATTATTTCTGCTTCATATATTGTGAATGTCTAAGTATCCACCAAATGCATTACTAAGAGGCTTATTGAATGGAAACCAACTACACGAATTGACTGTGGAATCTTAAGATGGTCTTAGATTTCTAGAACCTAACTCACATGCTGGATGAGGACGTTCCTCAAACCCTTGCCGGAGGGGTCGACAACTAAAGCAACGCTTGGCGTTCATAAGTTGATGGACAACCACCGGCAAGTCCAACTCAATGATAAACGAGATCTAGAGCAGGACGACAATCATGATGATATTGGCTCAACTATGCTTTGTTTGCATAATGTCTATGCGGTCCCGAACCGGCATGTAGGATTTGATGTAACGAAGGCATTTTTGGAGCTAAGATGACAGAAGGGACGTCTCTACAAAGAACATGGAGTGATGATGCTATCCCTAATGAAGAAGCTCAAAAGACCTCCACGTCCGTCTTGAAATAGAGACGTACATTGACGTGATCCTTCAGTCTCTTCCTCCCTCCTACTAATCATTTATTATCAACATGAATGGGTTTTAAAAAGATCTTCATAAACTGGTAATTACGTTGGTCTAGTACGAGGCAATGATTAAAATCAACGTCGTTGGTACTAGTGTAGTGGGTTCGACCTCTATAGCGAAAGGCAAGGGTGCCATACGCCAAAAGAGGAAGAAGGCTATGGTAACATCAATAATTAAGTACTTCGAGTGTTGTTCCTTTTACGCCACAGGTGGTGGTAAAGGAAAGAGCAAAAGGGTTCAGCAGTCAAGTTCATTCACTGCCGTAAAAAGGGGAGGTCATTGAAAAAGGGAGTATCCTAAACTCCTCTCTAATGAAGGTAAAATTTGATATTGAGTATTGACCTGATCACTTTACTCTGTTTGGTATTGGATATTGTTCTTGTCACAAATCTATGGGTGGTTTGCAGAAAGTGATAAGGATTAGAAAGCCAAGAACAGTTCTAAGATTCAATAATGGCAAGGCCATTTGCTGAAAACAACTAGAAACTTGTTAGGCCTACAATCATGATCATGTTAGGATAATTTATAGGAATTACGTAAAGTAGAATGATCAAAAGTATGTCTCTTTGTTGGACAAAGATTTTATTTCATACATATTTGATCAACAAAAATTATTGAATATTGATTCATGTTTGCTAGTGTTTACACGTAAATTCCTAAAACACCATCCCATAAAAGGTTTATGAAAACTCAAAATTCAAATGATCTAAATGGATTAATCAAGATCAACTTAAAGATTTGGCATCCGCGGCAACTAGAGCGGTTTCCCCTTATTAAATATAAGTAAATTGGAAGGTTCGATGAATCTAGAAATAGACGATTCGAATTGACTAAATTTACAAGTCTTTTCTGAAGAAGAATGTCCGAAAGCTCTTTGTTTGACAAAGTAGGCTTGCCAAATAATCTATTGGAAGGGATCCAGTAAGACAACTGTAGGTAACTGAAATACACAAGACCATAAGGGGGTTCAGAAGTCTAAAGGTCCCATAGGAGGTTTGGGGAATTAGACTTGAGGTGGTGAACCATAAATGGTCGCAAAAGTAAACCTATTTTGACAAGATTGAAAAGGCCGTGTATTTAGTGGGAGCTCTTGAGCATCCAGTTGAGAATGAAATTCTCAATGAAATGTTTTCTGTAAAGGCCAAGTATGACAGTCTCTAATAAAGGGAGTGATCGAGCCTCGTTGGACAAAGGATGATAAAAGTTTAACCAAATTACCTTAGCCCGTGTAGACGTGGACTGGAAAATTGCCAACATGATGAACATGGCATTTTTCTAGGAGTCACGCACCATAGTGCCATGGTTTGGCAAGTCTGTGTCCCGACAAAGTCCTTGAGCATGTAGAAGGATCCTATATACGTCAAGGGACTAGTGGGAGACAAATTAGATTCAGTGTCAGATTTGTACAGGTTTACGGCAGAATAATGCTAAAGTTGCTTATAATCGCATTTCTTACTTAAACTGATCATATTCCTGTCCCCTTAAGAACAAACCCTAATGTCGTAGAGGTACAAGGATCGGGTTAAGTTTGCTCAAATTTGGATAGTGATCCAAACAACCTGCAGAACATGATGTTGGACATCGTAGTCGAATTTATGGAGACGAGCCATAGAATTCGCTAGGAAATTCAAACAAGGTTTGAAATACCACATAACTGGAATAATTATTTTTACGAGCTCATACGGAGTATGACTCGGTCTTAAACGACGTAAGTGATCAGTGGGAGTAGAAATGTAGTTCCAAGTGTTTAAGTGTGTAATATCTTGTTCATCATAGATGAATTCAAGACGTTAGGAATCACTAAAACACAACCGTAGCTTACGAAAATTTTCCATGATATTTTAGGGTTCCCACATACATATCGTGAATTGAGCTCTTCGAAGACTCAATCATGATAGACTGATGAGAAAGTTCAGATATGTAGAGGGATAAGTTATTCAAGACTTAGTCACGATAGACTAATGAGAAGACTTGGATGTTGAGTATCCCCTACGTCTTAACCCTAGATAAACATGAGATATGTTTACTCGGTGCATAAGATCCAATGTTGAGTATGCTTCTTGCATGACTCAACAGAAATCGATAATGCACTGAGGGGTTGAAGACAGCATTCAAGAACAATCCTTAGTACCTGAATAAGGACTAAAGATGTGTTCTCGATGCACCATCTGTGGAGAGTTGTTTTGGAAGGCTAAAGCGATACTAGCTTCCAGAGCATAGTGAAAAATGGTTAGTCTCAAAGGTATGCACAGTCAGGCTCAGTGACGATTGCATTAGGTAGTGAATATGGATGAAAAACGCGTCCATAGGATTGACGTGGTGCCTAGCACCGCTAAGCCGATGGCCGCCTGGATGGTGGAAAATCAGGCTATGGCAAAAGTTTTGGCACGAGTTCTCATCACAAGATCCACGGAATATTCTTAGACAACCACCATCTCTAGGCGGCGATGGTGGATAGAGGTAACATGGTTTGACCGTATTGCTTCGGCAACGAAATATATAGCAGACTCACGAGACCTTAGTCGGTATCGCAGATTACTCATGCTCAGAGGGTTCTGAACAAAGTGGGTAATTGACTTAATGGTCAAGTGGGAGATTGTTAGAATAGGTGACCAGAAAGTCAATGTGGTTGGTTGTTCTGAGAACCATTCGTCAATCTTTGAACAAGTAATATTATGTTGATGAATGTAGTAAGGATTAATCATTGACAACGATGAGTTTGTTATGCTTACTGCTTACATTGAACGTCGTTTTGATGTCACAACAAACGCCCACAGACCGGACGTATGAATCCAAGAAGTTGGGCCGCGCATAGGATGGCGGTCATGGAACCAACTTCTGTAGATAGGTTTGAAACACTCCAACTCAAGGACCTCGAGATGAGGCATCGAGGGTCCTATAGAGACTTGCACTAAGGATTGTATTCATTAAATGAGTAGCATGTTTCATCGCTGACAAACGTTGGACGTCTATGCAATATTAGTGGGTTAGTTGACAAGGGTAGTGTCCGCTGACTGAGGTGACTCGTGGAATCATCATATGGAAGCCACACGAGCTTGGTCGCTATGACTTGTATTTCCAATTTTGTTAGTACGGGATTAGTCCTCGGACTTGAGGAATCACGACAGTCGCTCACATACGGAGGATGTATCTTAGATCTGGCGAGAGGTGGTCGTGTCATATGACATGGCCATCATAAGCCTTGTTCAGTGCAGTCGGAGTATGTGGAGATGACAGTGGATTCCAAGATAAGATCTGTCCCCTGTCAAAGAATACGACAGGGAGATCTCCTATGCACTCTAAGATGGTTTAGACTCTCAAAGTCTATGGCCATAGCACTTGATTGAGTGGGAATGGATTTCCTACGTCAATCATAGAGTTAAACCCTATCTCGTGTATTATGCATAGACGCCTAAGTCAAGGATGGGAACCGACGTACAATTCCATGCCCTAGACTAAGGCTGGGAGACATGCGGCGGTAGGACCGTACCTGTATGTAACTTGGAGCCTAAACGTTCACACCACATATTCCCCCAGTCTCTAGTGCCATGGATCGTTGCTAGACGGCCACCCATGGTGACGAACTACTTTGGTTATGAGATAACAAGAAGTAGGTCCAAGTCTAGCTGAGGGTGAACCTAAACTGTCACACCTGCTACACCAGATGTGAAAGGAATTAATTTGGAATTAATTCCGGGAGAAGATTTAATTTAATAGGATTAAATTATACTTCTTTGAGATTCAAGCCTCGATGGATTAATTGGGCTTGAGTTCATAAATTAGATTTATGGATTTAATAAAGCATGGGCTTTCCTTTTAATGAGATTAAAAGGGTGAATCCTATTTAATATAAAGTCCATTGGACCTTGGGACAATTTAATTTATAATTAAAATAGGCCCATTCCATAAAGCCCATCAAAAATGGATGGACGAGATTTGATCTAGAGATTGATGAGACAAAGGGCCAAGATTAATTTGACTTAATCAAAGCCTAGTTTGACTAGGTCAAAATCCTAGTCAAAGTGTGCCTCTTTAGAAGAGGTTGAGTAGGAATAGGAAAATATGTTTCCTATAAATACTCAAACACATACACACACACCTACTTATCTCTACACTTTTCATCTCACAACTCTCTCTCTAGAATTCGTCCACCTCTCTTCTCTTCTCCAAGAGTTTACTTTTGTTCTTAATTTATTCAAGGTAGAACATAAGGGACGTCAATAGCATTAATCAATAGCGTGTATCGATGTCTCTTCTCCCCTAAACGATTTCTTGCTAGCACGGGACTTCGTTGCTTTCCGGTGTAGCGTGTGGATGATTTAGAGTGTCTCTAGTTTGAGATCTTGGTGCAAAACGAGAAACAATGCATGTAGCTGAACGAAGATGACTACGAGAGGTAGCGTCCTCTTTTATGTTTCTTGTTCTAAATTTTATGGCCCCCATGTTGTGTTTTGTTGAACATGAGATACACCAAAAGCCCAGGAGATTCAAGGGCACACCCCTTGATCCGTTTATGTATGTACAATGGGCAAAATGCTTTTTTGGTCCCGTAAGACTAAGGTATTATTTGTTTTGGTACCACAACTTACGTAGGTGGTTGTTTTAGTCTCATAAAACACATTTTTCAGTTTTTTTGGTCCCAACACATGACATTTTGGGACAAAAAAAATTAAAAAACGTGTTTTATGGGACTAAAATAACCACCTACATTTGGGACCAAAAAAAACTAAAAAGCGTATTTTATGGGACTAAAACAGTCACCTACCTAAGTTGCACCTAAATTTTTGGGACCAAAAAAACTAAAAAACGTATTTTATGGGACTAAAACAACCACCTACCTAAGTTTTGGTACCAAAACAAATAATCCCTAATCTTACTGGACCAAAAAAGCATTTTATCCATGTACAATGCATGCTTTAAATTTCATTTATTTTATGCTTTGCAATTTTATTATGCTACCCATCGCGCTTCCGCTATTCGCGCTTCTCTCCTGGAACGATCCACTCACTTTCACCGACCTCGAGATGAATCTGTTCAATGATGCGACCTTGCCTGTGAGTTTATGTACGTCCTTAACCGTTTTTAGGGAACTCAGCTTCATGATGGCGTCTATCTTTTCTTGATTTGCCTCTATCCCCTTTTCACTTACCATGTGGCCTAGAAATTTTCCTCTCCTCACTCCAAAGATGCACTGGTCGGGATTCATCTTCATTCCATATAAACTCGTGACCTCGAACGCCTCCCTTAGGTGTTTCAGGTGATCCTCTTCCTTTTTGCTTTTGACTAGCATATCATCGGCATAGACCTCCATCGAAACACTAATGAGGTCCTTCAACATCCTATTCACCAATCTTTGATATGTAGCACCTGCATTTTTCAAACCAAAAGGCATCACTTTGTAACAAAAAATGCCATTTTCAGTAATCAAAGATGTCTTATCTCGATCTTCCTCAGCCATGAAGATCTGGTGATATCCTTGGTGCGCATCCATCATACTGAATAATGCACATTGCGCAGTCGAATCTACCAACATATCAATTCAAGGTAGAGGAATTTTATCCTTTGGGCATGCCTTGTTCAAATATGTGAAATTTGTGCACATCCTCCACTTACCAGATGCTTTTGGAACAATCACCACATTCGACAACCACTCCGTGTACTGAATTTCAGACACATATCCAGCCTCTAGTAGTTTGTTGACCTCCTCTTCAATGATTTTGTTTCTCTCGACCCCAAATGATCTCTTCTTTTGCTTGACCGGCTTCATTTCAAGATCTACATTCAACCTATGCACTATCACCTCTGGGTCTATCCCTTTAAATTCTGAAGGTTTTCATGCGAACATGTCTGCCTTGCTTCTCAGGAAGTCTATCATCAAAGTTTCTAATTCGCTCGAAACACTCGACCCTATCCTCGTTATTTTACGTGGTTCACCCAGTATTAACTCGATAACCTTATGGTCCTTATTGGGCTTTATCCTTTCAGACTTCGACCTCTTAAACTCTTCGACCTCTTTTCCTCTTCAGTTACCCTTCTTTTTATTTTGGTCCCCTCGAGCCCTGTTTTCTTAACTGACAAATTGTAGCACCTTCGGGCCTTTTTCTGATTGCATCTGACCTCCCCTATACCATGCCTTGTTGGGAATTTGATCTTTAAATGGTAAGTGGACACCACCGCCATAAAGGGGTTCAATCCTGGTCGTCCTAACACCACATTGTATGCGAAAGATGTGTCTACAACTAAAAACCTTACCATCAATGTTTTCCTCCTAGGTTCCTCTCCTATCGAGACAAGGAGGTCGATCATACCCATCGTCGTTACTTCACTTCCTCTGAACCCCACTAAAGGTGTTTTGTACTGGCTGCAATTACGTATCTCCCAAATCCATCTTCCGCAACACGTCAAGAAATAATATATCTACTGAGCTCCTATTATCAACCAGCACTTTATGAACCAAGTAATTGGCGATATGCATCTTTATCACCATGGGGCCATTCTGCGGCCTCATGTCCTTGCACACGTCTCTGTTCCCAAACGGTATCTCCTCTTTCGGCTCGAGACTGAGCACCTACTCCGTTTGCGAACCACAACGTCTAGCATGCCTCTTCCTCGACCTCTGAGAATCACCTCCAGTTGGTCCCTCACATTTACTCTCGACAGCTCCTTACATATTCCTTGAAATATCCCTGTCTTACTAACCTCTCGACCTCGTCCTTTAACTGGTAACGATCCTCTGTATCATGTCCTCTTCCTTTGTGGAACTTGCAATACTTACTCGAATATTTCTTTGCTAGGGTGTCTCTAGTTCTTCTCAGCCAATGCAACACGTTCGCTTCTTTTACCATCAAAATCGCTCTTTCTCTAGTCATGTTTAATGGTGTATACTTATGGTATTTTGGTCGATACGGGGGCTCTCTCTCTCTCTTTCTGGCTGGAAACGCCTATTTGGTCTCCTATCTCGACCCTTATCTCATCCCCTGGAACTCAACCACTCTCCATCTTTCATATCATTCATCTCTTCCTCGTCTACGTACTTTTGTGCCACCTGTATCAACTGTTCTACATCATTTGGCGGGCCTCTCGCAAGTGCGGATGCCAGCGATCCTTTTTTCAGCCCATGAATCAGTATGCTAATCATCATGTCAATTCTCAAGTCCTGCACCTCTAGCGTTTCATTATTAAACCTCCCCATAAAATTTTTCAAAGACTCATCCTCTTTCTGCCTGATAGTGAATAAATAGGTTTCCAGCCTCTTCGTCTTCTTCTTACTGGCAAAGTGGAATGTAAACTTCTGCACTAACTTTCCATAGGGCTCGATGCTCCACTAGCTAGGCTAGTAAACCATTCCTGGGTTTTTCCTGTCAAGGTAGTCACAAACAATTTAGCATTAATAGAATTGGACTGCCCATATAAATTCATTACCAACTCGAAAGCACTGACGTGTTCTTGCGGGTCTTTCATGCCGTCATATTTGGGCAAGTCAGGAAGTCAAAAAGTTGGATCAACCACTTCCGTCAAAATTTTGTTCGAGAATTGGGAGTTCCTATTTTGAGCCATGATCTCTCCCCTCTTTTTTAGTTCATCGATTTGCAAACCTAACCTTTCAATCTGCCTCCCTACTTCATCGACCTCAGCCCTAGAGAACACAGGTTCTCTTCTCTTTTCTTGTTCGCTCGAAGTCGCATCAGAAATATCTATTTCCTTGCCATTTCCAGGCACTTGCTCCGGCTGATCGACCTCTGCCTCCCTAAACAACTGCCTTTTAGCTCCCTCTTTCACAATCGATGTGGCATTCCTTCTCTCGTACTCTGCGACCGCATTTTTGCTAACCTCCATAATCATCCTTTCCAACTCGGCTCTAGTCATCGGTACTATTTGCATATCTTGCCTTGTAGGTGTTTCCTCCACTATTAGTTCCCTACGTGACGTTGCTTCCATCTCGAGTTCCTTCTCAGAGTTCCTACAGACGGCGCCAACGGATTCGGGTCGAGATACTCGATCTCTGGAGTTAGTATGAGATCACTTCAATATCCCCAAGAGATCTCAATGCAGCAGCTCATCCCAGACGATGTGGTCCCTGAGAAGAGAGCAAACGTGAGTCTAGCCAGGATGGTCCCCCGCGAAAAACCTCCGATGCCTAAGTCAGATCACGCTCAAGATAGAGGAAATCGATAACGATTAGCTCCAACTGTAATAAATATCAAAATGTACCTGTAATAAATGAGGGTGTCATATATTTATAGGGCCATGTACGGATTTATCCGGTTCACGTGGCACAATCCTGGTGATTCCTCAATTATAGATCGAATGCATCTGATGGATACACGCGGTCGGGTCGAGGATACTCGACCCGCCTGGGAAGTGCACGAATCCTATGGCGTAAGGCGTAATTTATGCCCTTTTCGAGGGAACTTTGGGAATACGGGGAGTAAACCCATCAAACTTACTTTTTTTTTATCTAGTAAAGGTAAATTTCATTTAAAGTCAAAAGAGTATGTACAACCAACCTATGCGACCCTATAAATGTTGTTAGGGTAAATTTTATTTTTGGTCCCATATATTTGCTTCAGTTCAATTTTGGTCCCAATCATTATAAAAATATCAATTTCAAAATAATATCTTTCAATTTGTTTGATCCCAACGTCAGAAATTGATAGAAAACGTTAACTTTCGTTAAAATGAGGCACTTGCCCCTCACATGGTTTCATATTTTGGGAAATATATAAATGTATTGACAGAAAGGAGGGGGAAATCTCAAATTATGATTCATACGCGATATTTCTCTTTCCATTTTCACCCAAATTCCGCTTCCACCTCTGAAAAAATGGAGTCAACAAGTGATTGGGCTTCTATCCAAAGATCTCTCATGTGTTATAGTGGTAAGAAAGCATCTTTAACACGAATTCATATCATATTTTTTTTCAAATTTTGACAAACATCAATAGATTTTTCGAAATAAAAAAGAGGGAAAACTTACGATAATCGGGCGGGACGAAATCATTAAACTTTGGCTCTCGAAAGCTTATTCTTCTTGCAACAATCTACTGCTCTTTCACTTCTTCGATGGGAGATTCAAAAAAAAAAAAAAAGAATGGCTTACAAGGGTTTTTTGCAAAGGAAAGGGCAGGGATTTGGGGAAGATTAGGATTACAAATATGTGATTTTTCCCCAAATACGCAAGTTATACGGACCATGTGAGGGGCAAGTGCCTCATTTTCATGGAAGTTAATGTTTTCGTCAATTTCCGATGTTGGGACCAAAATTAAGACAAATCGAAAGATATTGTCCTGAAATTGAGATTTTTTGTAATGATTAGAACCAAAATTAAACTGAGGCTAATATATGGGACCAAAAATGAGATTTACCCATGTTGTTACATCAAGTCCAAACAATTTTCCAAATCCTATAAATATAGAGAATTGTCATGTCTCCTGCAAATTATCACGCAATATTCTGAATCTGATTTGCTCTATAATGAGCCTTGAAACTGTTTTGTGAAGATGATGTTAAGTTTTTGAACCTTCGCTTATATCTCTTCTGCTATATGTGGTACACAAGAATGCAGGTGTAGCGTTGTGTGCTGCATTGAGTAGATACCTTCCCCTCCACCTTCTAATAGCCCAAGTAATGCCTCGTCGCCGTTGTTGGTAAGGCCACTGTAACCTTACCTCTTTGTGAAGAATAGCCAGAGAACCTGCAGCTGAAGAATAGGTGTTCATGTGCTTCATGTTCTTGATCATCATATAAAACACAATTCTGATTGACTTGCCGTCAATGTTTTAAATTTCAGACTGTTGATCTAATCATAAAATTGAGTGGGTCAAGGGGCACTGGTTCATCCGTTGGGTGAATCATGATCGAACCAATAATGTCATAATAAAAATTAATATATAAGATTATATTAAAATAATAAAATATACAAAAATATGAAAAATTATTTTGAAGTTCATATAGGAATTTGATAGTAAAATAAATATATTAAAGATTTCAGGCCAAGAATAAAAATAGAAGAATTGCACAAATAACAAAAATAAGAACTATTTACCATTATAATTAATTTACAACCAAATTTTATTATCAATAAATAGCTAGCATCTCCATTTTAAAATAATATATAAATCTTATTTTATTAATTATTTAATTAAAAATTTAAGTAATCATAAGATATAAAAATTTAATTAGATCGGACTTAATGAGTTTGCTCATTTATAAATATAGAATTCAAATAGTTAGTAAAATGTGGGTGTTGGTTTGTTGGATTTCTCTCAAATTTCATATAAACTGTCATGGTTCAATTTCAAATTGCATCAATTTTTGAAAAAATTTAAAAAGTTCATGAACCGACCAGTTCACTTGATTCAGGACCAAGTCAACCAAGTCACCGGTTCAACCGACGGGTTTGAGCATTTTTAAAAAAAAAACAATTTTGAGACTAATCCAGTTTTATGGGTTGGAAGGAACCATTTTATGGACCGCCTCATGATTTCACCGGTCCGATCGAACGGTCCGAGCTGGATTTTAAAATATTGCTTGTTGCATCTAATGCTTATCCAAAGTAGACAACCTTTCAAGTGCTGCAAGCCATAAGATGAACTGATCTCTGGTAATCTTGAACGACCCCCTAAGCAAAGAGAACTAAGGTACAATTTAATAGGAGGCTGGAAAAAGTTTGATAGCATCTGTTGTGCCAAAATGGCTTGATGGGGATCTCCAGTTGATAGTATCTTATCCATGATGCACTGCTCAGAAGTTCTCAATTAATAGATCGTGAAGCAGGGCGGGCACTGCCACTTCCCATTTAATAGAAATAGTTCAAGCTAAACTTACTTTTTTAAAGAGCTTATAACATCCAAAGTATTTATTTTAAAATCTTATATTTTTTTTAAACAAAAAAAATTGTCAATCAATTTTATTAAACTTAAATTCTCTGAAATATTTTATAAAATGTTTTGAAGAATTAATTTATAAGCTCAAACAAACACCAAATAGGCTTTCAGATACATAGATAGTTACCCTTAGTATAAATGGCATATTACTAGAGCAGTGCTCTACGTTCTAACTATTTAGGGCTCTTTAATACACTATTGTCAACATACTAATATGAAATCCACATAATAATAACAACAAAATATTAATTAATTAATTTCAAACCATTTAATGTTAAAATTTTGTAGAGGGGAAAATTACAATTTGATCCGATAGGATATGGATTGTTGCACTTTTGGTCCTATTGTTTATGGGCTCAGCACTTTTGGTCCCAACTCCATTAAAGGTGTTAAATGAATGCAAAACCAACTTTGGCCATTCAAAGTTGATTTTGATGGCTTGAAACTACTCATCTTTGGAGGGAATTAAATCAGATTTTTCCACCATTTTAGAGGGAATTTCTTGTAGGGATTATTATTGCACTCCTTTTGTTGGTTGTATGTATCTTAATAGTTTGATTTATCTAAATTTATGTAATTTCTAATATGCAATTTTTGTAATGATATAATTAGAATGAAATATTAAATTAAATAAAATCACTGCAATTAAAAATAAAAAACGACTGATTGCATTGAAAGAAAAATATCCCCTGTTTGCAACATACAATTTAGCCATATTCCTCCCCCCCCCCCCCCCCCCGGGAATTATTCACATATATGAAATTTACATAGAAAAAAATTGCAAATGTTTGCAAAAAAAAAGAAAAAAAAGATTGCAGATTTGCCCAAAAAACCAATTACATCCATAAAGATGTTAGTATGCAAAACTAACTACAACACCCAAAAGTAGTGCAATAATAAATCCCTAAAAGAAATTTCCTCCAAAATGGCCGAAAAATCTGATCCAATCCCCTCCAAAGACGAATAGTGGTTTCAAACCATCAAAACCACATTTGAATGGTCAAATGTGGTTTTTCATCTATCATTTAACACCTTTAACGAAGTAGGCACCGAAAGTGCAACACTTTTAGTTCTTGTGGGACCAAAAGTGTTGACCCCGTAAACAATGAGACCAAAAGTGCAACAACCCGTATCCTATGAGACCAAAAGTGCAATTTTCCCCTTTGTAGAGTATAGAAACCGGCTAGAATGCATTTAACCTCCACGTCTTTTGTTGAAATAGCTAAAAATCACTTTGTGTTGGGAAATAGACTAAACTCCCTCTGTGTTTTGTAAAACTCAGCAAAAAACACTCCTTTCGTTAATAATTAAAGAAAGGTGTATTGAACACGCATCTTGTGCATTTTGGGGTATTTTGTAGCTACTTTTGACCCTTTCTTTGGGAGTTTTGGAGTAAATTGTCCTCATGGTGTCTATATATTTGATTGAGGCATCATTAGCTTGTTTGGAGTGTTTTTTTTTTTTTTTTTTTCACATTTTCATCTATCTAAAAAAGTAAATATTTTTTTAAAATATAATTACTTAAAATTATGAAAAAAGTATCTAATATTTTTGAAGTTTTATAATTTAAATTGAAATATTTAATTAAAATCACAGTACAAAGATTAATATAGTAAATTTATTTTTCAAATTTAAATATCTTAACGAGTATAAATGTTAATAATTATAAAATTATATATTATTAACTAATTTAAATTATTATTAAATTACAAATATTTAAATAATTATCTTTATTTACTATAAATAATAGTTAAATTTAAATTACTGTTATAAGTTAGTGAAATTTAACACTTTTCTTTAATTTTTAAAATTTTAAAATACTTAAATGAATTATTAAAATTTAATCAATTTAAAATTTTAATTATTTTTAAATATAAAATTTAGAAACTAAAAAAGTTAAAAACTATCACGCCCCAAAAATGGGACCCTATAGGCCTTATTCTCAAAACACGACCTAACCAAAATCATAACAAGAATAGGTTCACCAAACTAATAATCCGATAACCGGAACAAGTACAAATCCTAACCATTTTGACCATCCTTCCTAAGCACCTTGATCGCTTTCTTAGATCAGCTAGCTTGACTTGTCACATTATCACTTGTATCTGGAGGAAGAAATTTAAAGTACGTAAGCAAAAACTTAGTGAGGCCATGAGTGTGTGCACGTGGAAGAAAATAGTCATATAAGAAAACTCGATCAAAATACTTAAAACATATCATATAGATTGGCATTAATACTGATCAAGTCTGTGAAGACCATATCAGGCGAAGACCGAAACACATGGTTACCACCTTATGTCTCCCAAAAGACCATTTACTCCCTTATCCTCCATGTAGAGAGCGACCCGACGACCGCATTGAACTGTCCATCCCTAGGTACATGACGGCACAGATCACACGCAGACAACCTCCAACCTGCCCGTGAAAGGACACCTAAGTGGGAACTGAACGACAAAGCCTCAACTGGCATCCCAATGCTACACTAGCATGCCCGCGAATCGTCCAGCCCCGGGCCCATTGTCCGCTTAGCAAGAACCACATGAACGAGTATAGAAAACGAAACGAACAATCATATAGAAAATAGACCATTGAAAGACTACATCCATATTGAATATTACGATGAACTGAGCGGTATGAAGATAAATGGGACCTCTTGGATACTCATATAGACTCTAGAGGTGGCTCCCAACGGAGTTCATAACAAGTACCAGAAATCCACATGATCAACGTAATAATCACGTTGTAGCACTTAGCTCCATAGAGTTCCAAAGGCCCATTCAAATCCAAATAGATAACCAAATATCATATCATTTTCGTTTATATCAATAAAGGAGTTCAAGAAAATATTTTACTGAGGTACGTCATAAGGAAAGACCATTTTCATACTTATAAAGTATCCATGTACAATGTACATATAATATTCCTCCAATTTTTGAAATACGTATATAATTTTAAATGGCACTCACAAAATCAGATTAAGTATTAGGTTTATAGTCCTTGTGTGAGGTTGTCCTTTCTCCATTCGTGACTATAGTCCAATGATTATCTCTGAAACAATCCATGCTGCATATGTCTCTTCTCATGCGTCATGCTATCACATGACAAGGGTGGCCTCATTTCCGTTATTGTTATGCTCCAATAAATTAAAATACTAATAGGATACAATATTGGCTAATACTATCATAACCTTGTGAGGTGGCTTGGAAATAATTGACTTATATTAGTTAAAACAAATCACATAAATCACTTTAGTTTGATATCTTCTCTTTCTAAATAATGGTACCATCTTAATTAGACAAGTATTACAAATAAAATTCATTAGTATTTGTCTCAGTGCGTCGTTAAATAATCAATCACACTAGTATCGTTTCAACTAGCTAAGTAATTACCAATATTTTACCAATTTGAAAGAAGTTAAACAACTAAGAGAAAAGTGCTATGTGTGATTGTGTACATGTGTATATGGCCAGCAATGCTTATAAAGCTTGCCTTTTTTTATTTATTCTTTTTAATTTATCTTTTATGCATAGGTATGCATGTGGACGCTTGCTAACGTTGAAGGTAAAGGTTGGTGGCAGCCACGTGCTGCCACCCCAATTTTCATCTTTCTTCTTCTTTTTTTATGTATAATTTATATTTCAATCCCTTAATTTTTAGGCTTATTTTATTTAACCCAAAAAAATATATGAAGTTTCGATTTAGTCCCTAATTTTTTTTAATATATTTGAACTATACCCAATAATATATCCCTAGTCAATTTGAGATTTTCAATTCTTATCAATTAATTAATTAAGTATAATTTCTTTCTTTACCTCAAATTAACTCAATCAAACTTCTCATGAATAAATCTTAAACAAGAGATAGGTGAAAAAATAAATCCCATAGGTAATAATAAAATAATTCATAAAGATGATATATAATATTTATTATAGTAGATATGAGGTGTTACACTCTCCCCCCTATTAAAAGAATTCGGTCCCCGAATTTCAACACGCAATTGACTTGTTTCTAAAAGCTAGTCTTATTAGGTGAACTCTATCACACTAATATAACCATTTACTACTTATAAAATATGTTTGGGTTCTAATTTAATCCTCGTGCTAAATGACATAGGATGCCATACTAAAACCTAGGGTTTGCAAATTTGAAATACTTATAGAATGTACTCCTCAAACCGTCAGGGTTGTAATAATTCCATCACTAGATTACTTCCACTAACTATCAAGGTTTGAGATGTTCTTCCCAAAATATATAAGCATGCAAGTTTAGCATGCCGTTCCAACTTATTGACCTAATCTAGTGTATAATAACATTTCACTAGTCACATAAAACGACATGTAAATCAGTTCATATCAACTAAAGGTTAATTTCATTTAACAACAAGATAAACTCACTCAGTCTTAAGCACATGTGCATATCAATCAATTACTATCAATGAAAAGTGAAACTCCCCCCGTGAATCAAGTACAATCAATTGACTTAAAATTTAACATTATCAAAAGTAATTGATATCTCGAGACAAGCTAAACCCAAAAGGTCAATCCATCTATACTCCTTACATAAGATCATATTATGAAAATTTACCTTTTCTTCAATCATCTAAATAAGATTATCTAATCAATACTTTTATAAATCTACTGTTTTTGGTGTTGAGATCCTTCACAATAAACCCAATACGATACACAAATGTGGTCGCTATTAATAAACTCTATAATAGACCTAATCAATTCTTATATATACCATCGATATAATTCCACCTAAAATCATCATCCTCAAACCCATATATCTGTCATACATATTTGCATTAAAAAAATTGAATGAAAATATTAGGCTCCTATGTTGTTCCTACCTGTTGGGTTAGTAAAGATGATTGAAAAGACACTTATAAGGTTTCTGTGGGTTGGAATAGGATGAAGATATACAACAAAGGTAACTTGGGATTAGATAAATGCACCAGTCTCTACCAGTGGATTTTAGGGATCAAATCTATATCTGCCATTAATAAAGCTCTGATTTGCAAACATTACGGAAATCAACTGGGGAGTAAGACTTCAGTTTAGGTGAAGTGGATTAAACATTACAAATTAGAGAGGAACTTTGTATGGGCAGCTTCTACAACTATTGGTTCTTGAAAATTGAGGGTTTATATTCTTCCAGCTATTCGCTGTCAATTGGTACAAGGGAAACACTTGGCTTCGGAAAGATTCTTAGCATCCACTTGGGATAACTGCAATAGTGTTTTACTAGTGGACCATTACCAACTGGTTCGAATGCAAACTCAAAGTCTCTGCATTACTTATGTATGGAGAGTGGCCTTGGCCTGATGAGAAAAGAAGCGTTGGAAACCATTCAGAATTTACCAAAGTATTTAGGGCCACAGGGATCTCAGAAAGTGGAAGTTGTCATCAATTGGTCAGTATATTACTAACTTCATCACTACAACTATTTCCCTCAGTGTCCGCCATCAGTCACCTGGTATTCCCTCCTACTTGGACCTCTTAAGATCTTAAGGAATGTGTTTATTATTTGGCTAATTACATAAGAAAGATTGATAAAGTGGAATTGGCCTTATAGACAATGGCAGTAGGGTACCTAGTGGCCAGCTAGGAGGGGGAGAGAAAGACATCCTGTGAATGCAGCTAATCAAGTTGTCTTGACTTCACTGGTGTACCATGTTTAGCAAAAATGGAACACAAGGAGATCTCAACATGTTTTAAGTAAACTAATAGTCGTTGCATAGTTGAGCAAATCAGACCGAAACTCTGTCTTGAGAATACGGAGAATAGTGTGGTGGAACAAGTTACTTGTATGATTGTTTTACATTACGTGAAATTTACCACCCAAAAATATTTGATTAAACACCAAGAATGTCATCTCATCTCGCTAATAAATTACCACAAAATCTCAAATAATCTCTTAAGAATCTTGATAATATTACTTTATATGACCTTTAATTGGTAAACCAACTAATCCCAAAACATAAATTATAAATTGAACACCACTACTAATGATTCGAATATCTAAAACTTTTCAATCACTCATAACCACACTTTTCACATAAGTCCCTTTCAACCTTTCAAATATAGATTGTCTCCAAATATGTCAAATCATACTCAGAATTCAATATCTAATCCAAACTCTTATATTGTCATAACCCAAATGTAACTACCACAACAAGATCTTGTTAGAATAGGTGACCAGAAAGCTAATTGGATTGGCGATTTTGGGAACTATTCGTCGATCTTTATTAACTACAAATATTATCCTGATGAATTAGAGTAAGTATTCATCACTGGCATTGTGTTTGTTGTGCTTACTACTAACGTTGAACGGCGTTTCACCGTCACAACAAATGCCACAGACTAATTGGATAACCCCATGTAGTTGGGTTGCGCATTGGATGGCGGCTATGAAACCAACTTCTGAGCGTTGGTCTGAAACATTCCAAGTCGAGGACCTCGAGACTGGTCATCGAGTGTCCTATTGAGACTTACACTAAGTATTGCATTCACTAGGTGAGTGCCGAGTTTCATCAGCGACAGACGAAGGTCGTCTATGCAATTTTTAGTGGGTTAGTGGACAAGGTGGTCGACTGACTAAAAGTGACTCTGCGGGAATTGTCAAATGGAAGCCTTGATGTCTCCTATGCGCTCTGAGATGGTTTAGACTCTGAAAGCCTATGGCCATAGCAATTGATTGAGTAGGAAAGGGTTTCCTACATCGATCGATAGAGTAAACGCATCTCGGGTATGAAGCATAGTTGTCTAGTCAAGGATGGGAACCGAAGCCCAATTCCATACCCTAGACTAAGGCCAAGAGATGGTCGACAGTAGGACCGTACCCATACGGAACCGGCGCCTAAATGTTCACGCCAACATTCACCTAATCTCTAGTGCCATGGACCGTTGCTAGATGGCCACCCATGGTGAGGGCACCTGTTGGACACGAGCCCAAGTCTAGCTGAGGGTGAACCTAAAGGGTCACACACAAATCACCGAAGGGGTTGAAGGAATTGACTTGGAGCCAATTTCAGAGGATGATAAGTAATTGGATTACTTAAGGGATGTCCATTGATGGACGGGCCGATATTATATCGGGCTCTCATTTAATCGGTAAATAGGATTTATCGATTAATATGGAAAGTTGAGATGTTAGATCTTTTGATTGGATTAAAATATCAAGGGGAATTATTTAAGTGGACATTAAATTAAATTGGATTTAATTTTGGGTTCGTCGTAATTGGATTACCCGGTAAGATCGGACCGTTAAATTTTGACTCGAGAGGTGTGTTAATTCCATTTATGGAATAGGAACAAGTTGGACTTCTTTCCTAAATAAGCATGACCGAAAATTGCCACCTTGGAGAGAGCAAAAATCGGCCATGTTGGATGCTAGGTGTTAGTTGACTTGTCTCTTTTGGTAAGAGACAAATCACTCCAATCAAGCCGTTCCCTTTTGGTATATTTTTGATCATACCTTAAAAGATGGTAGGCTTGATTGAAGAATTGATGGTGATTGATTGGGATGTATCTAGAGATCCTTGGATGAACCCTAGAACACATTCCCAATAGTTACATTAATTATGCATATATATGGTATAAACTAACACCTATGTATGCAATGAACTTCATTATTCATCTTTTTCTAGGAAAAAGATGAACACTCTCTACCCTCTCTCTCTCTCTACTCTCTAAATCCTCTTTGTTGCTTCAATGATCTAGGATCAATTGAAGAACAAAGTAAGATCAAGAAGGAACACTAATTTGATAGTGTAATCCTTCTTCGATTTCGTCCTCTAGATCCGTTTTTCTCTAGCAAGAAAAACGAGATCTCTCCCGATGTGGTGTGGACGGCTTTAGACTACGTTGGGACCCGTCGCATGGATGAACGTTGGGAGGAATCAACGCTTGTTTATTTTATATGTTTAATTATGCGTTTATACACTGATAGCCCGGGAACGTTCAAGGGAACACCCCTTGAATGCGATTTAAATTCCTTTTATTCCGCACATTTTTTATCTCCACCGGCTTCCGCCGCGTTCCCAGGCCAACCGCTTCACTTCAAGTGGTATCAGAGCCCGGTTCGGTGTATGTTTCTATGGATTCACATGTTTTACGTGTTCAAGCATGTTCAACGTATTTTTAGATCTCCTTTAAAAAGCATGTGTTTTATTGCTTTAATTTTCATAATTATTTGTTGAAATTTGCATGTTTAATTATGTTGATTAATCATGGATATTTGGGTGATTTTAGAAAATGGGGTATTTGTTTCCAGTTTTTATGTGTAGAACCCAAAAAAAAAAAAAAAGGTTTTACAGCAGCAGCCGCTGCAGGGTCCGGCAGCAGGCTGCCTGCTGTCGCGCGTGCGCCCAAGCGTGTGCGCAAGGTGCGCCTCGCTGGGCGCTGCAACTGTGCTCACCCTGCGCGCGCTCACCCAGTGCAGGCAATGACGCCTGCGCGCGCGCGGCTAGCATCGGCGGCTGGCCGGCACGGCCGAACGGTTGGGTAGTGATGCCATTTTTTCGCCGTTTTTTTTCTCAGAAAATTTGATTTTCTGGCATTCTGCATATTTTATCTGAAATATTTAATTTGTGGCTGATTTAATTTTAGTTGAGAATTTTTTCCTAAAATTAAATTGCCTAAAGATTATTTTTGGAAATGGTTTCCAAACAAAAAAATGTACATGGGTTGTACAAGGTTTCTAATATCCATTTTTAATTGTATTTTTGACATGTATTTTTCTGCAAAGTATAATTATGTTGTGGAATGATACTGGATATCATTTATTTTAATACATGGTTTGTATTATTTGGAGCATGATTATATTGTATATGTATTATTTGTGTGTTTTGTTAATTGATTAACAAGGGATGATCACGAAGCCCATTGACTGTGTATATGGTTTTAAATTTCTTTTTGGTGGGGCCTGCGTGCCTCTTGTTTTGGGACTATTATCTCCCACTTTCGCCTCATGATGCTAAGCCTTGTCTTTTTCCTTTTATTTTTCATGTATTCCATTTCTCTTGTAATGAGAGTAGTTAGGAATATTTTTGTAAGGTTTTAGATTTTATGTATAATAAAGCAAGCCTACGGAGACAAAGGAGGCTTACGTTGGACGGAGGCCCCCAAGGTGAGATATCAAGGCGAAACAAATAGAGTACAAGGTCCATTGGCATGACATTGGGTTAATTTGTTGTAATAGTATAGGACCACCCTAGACAGACCATAGACTCACTGCGGGCTCAATGAGTCGCAAGGTTGGGCCCCCCACTAGTGATCATCCAATAGGTATGCTAGATTTACTTGCATGCGATGCATTGTTTAAATCTTTATATTATTAGATATCTATGCATGCAAAAATATTAATGTGATGAGTCTCCGATCAATAATTTTCGAACTCTCACTTGGTCGTGGACAAGTTAAAATATTTAGGCCCATGATGGACTTGGATCGAAATGTTTTGATCTGCCCAAGCCTTCCATCCATAGCAAATCGTGAGGAAGCTACCCGCTACCCAAGTGTGGTCTCACGAGTCGTGGCACATTTGGAATAGGCGGTAAGCTGCACTGTTGTTATGAACAAAGAGTACACTCACTGTTTTCCTGTCTCACGAGTCCGTGGGGGTTCGACAGTTCAGGTATTGATTTGGTTGATGGGTTAGGCCTAACATCGAGTAGCATGATTCGCTTGGAGTCCTCGGGATCATGTGAAGAGGTGAGGCAGAATATCTTGGGAAATCTCATTGGTTGAGAATGGTATTAGATACCTCCCACGAGACTTTTTCCATGTGAATTGTAAAAGCGGGGCATGGAGAATTGTGCTTGTGGATCCTAAGCCCACTAGGAAATGATTTCCCGAAACCCCATTTGAGAGTGATGGGCTTTTGTAGAAATAGTGAAAGGGGTTAATGACTAAAGGACCAAGTCTTAACTTGAACATAATATTGTTATAATCTACTGAATGTTTTTTCTGTTTAACTATTGATGTCTAAGAATCTACTAACCCTTATACTTGAGGTTAATAAGTCTAATAAAGCGTATTACCACGCCTGGCTGTGAAATCTTAAAATGGTCTTAGATTTCAAAGAACCAGACTTATATTCTGGATAAGGTTTTTCCTCAGACCTTGCCGGAAGGTTCATCGCCTAAAGAACGTTTGACGTTCAAGAAGAGGCTTGATGACAACTGGAAGGTCCGCAGCATCATACTGGCATCCATGGATAATGAGATCCAGAAGCAGTATGATAAGCTGAAGGATGTTGGCTCAATGATGCTTTGATTGCAGCAAGTCTATGTGGTCCCAGACCGAATGTTAGATATGCTGCAATGAAGGCATTCTTCAGAGCGAAGATGATAGAAGGATCATCGGTACAAGAGCATGGAGTGATGATGCTATCCTTTGTGGAAAAGCTCAAAGACCTCCAAGCTGATCTTGAAAGAGAGATGTACATCGACGTGATCCTTCAGTCTCTTCTCCCTCACTCGACCCATTTATGACTACTACAACATGAGTGGGGCTTGAGAAAGACCTTCATGAGTTGATAAAAATGTTGGTCCAGTAAAAGGCAATGATTGAAAAACTGCGTTGACGGTACTAGTGAGGAGGCTTCGACCTCTAAAGTGAAAGGCAAGGTGTCGGACGCAGGAAGAGGGAGAAGGCTCAAAACAATATCAGCCGCTGCCAGCATTTTGAGTGCTCCTGTTACACCGCTGAGCGAGGGTAATAGGAAAGAGGAAAAGGGTTTCGTCAGTCAGAGGTTCCGAATGATGTTTGCATTAACTGCGAGAAAAGGGACATTGGAAGAGGGAGTTTCCTAAAGCCTCTCTCCAATGAAGGTGACATTTGAATTGAGTATCAACATGATCACTGTTATGTTCTTTGGTATTGGATACCAGTCGTTCATAACTTGTGAATGGTTCACAAGTGATGATAAGGAATAGAAAGCTAAGACAGACGATGCTAAGGTCTAGCAATGGCGAAACTGTTGTTGCAAAGACTAAGGACTAGTTAGGCTTAGTAGTGATCATGTTAAGATTGTATCTGCCGGAATTATGTAACCTAGCATGATCAAAATATGTTCCATTTATTGTTGGACAATTTTGGATACAATAATTTGATCAATAAAATTACTTTTATTTGACAAAGAATGGCGATTTTTGTCTGCTAGGTTTGGTACATAAACACTTGACACTGTCCCATAACTAGATTATGAGTACTCAAAACAAATGACTAAAAATGGATATAATCAAGATGAACTTACGAATTTGGCATCCATGGCTAGGTCAGTTTCCTTTAGTTAAGGATGAGGAAGTTGGAAGATCCAAAGAGTCTAGCAATAGATAATTTGGATCTGCTAGTTTGCAGATCTTCTCTGAGAAGATAAAAGACTAAAGAAGCCATTTTGTTAGACAAAGTGGGCTTATAGATAGTCTATTAGATTGGATCCAAAATGACTTCCTATGGATTACTGAATACACAAGACCAAAAGAGAGTTCACAAGTCTAAGAACCTTTGGTAGGTTCGGGGAATTAGACTTGGAGTGGTGAACCAAACTGGTTACTTTTCGATTAGATCGAGAGAGTGTGTATTTAGTGGGAATGCCAATAGCCTATTGGATTAGATCCAAAAAGGATATCTGTAAGGTTGCTGAATACACAAGACTAAAAGAGGATTCACAAGTCTAAGAACCTTTGGTAGGTTCGGGGTATTAGACTTGGAGTGGTGAATCAAATTGGTTACCTTTTGATTAGATCGAGATGACGTGTATTCAGTGGGAGTTCTCGAATATCCGAATGAGAATGGAATTCTCAATCAATGAAATTCTTGTTGAAGCGGCCATGGTTGAATGGTCTCTGATAAGGGAGAAAACGAACCCTGTTGGACTTGGTTCGCTCGGTATTTCACTGAAGTTACCTTAGCCCATCTAGACATGGACTTGAAAGTTGCTAGGTTAAGAAACATGCACTTTCTTAAAGTCATGATCCAATTACCATATTGGATACGGTTTGGAAAACCTGTATCCTACAAAGTTCTTTAGTATATGGGATGGTCCTGCATACGTCAAGGGACTAGTAGGAAGACAGACTAGACCCGATGTCTGATTTGTGCAGGTCTAGTGCAAAATAAATGCAAACATCAGGTTATTTCCCACTAACTATATTCCAGTCCTCCCAGGGACGACCAGAATACCTTAGATACCTGATGAGTACAGGTTTCTGGGTCCGACCGGTCAATTGGAGCATGATCTAAAGGACATATGGAGAAGCGATATAGGACATCGGGATTGGATCAATGGCTTGGAGCCGCGGGATCTGTCTTGAAATTCAAACTGGGTTTGAGATTTCATGTAACTGGAATATTCGTTTTGACGAACCCATACGATGTATGACTCGGTCAATAACGAGCATTGGTGTTAGTGGGAGTGTGGTAATCTTCCGAATGTTAAGTGTGTAACGTCTTATTCATTTGGAAAGAAATTAAGATGTTAAGAAACACTAGAAACACGAGCATTGTTCACGCAATTCTCCATGAATAGGGCCAAGCTGTCCAAAACTTAGTCACCATTGACTAATGAGAAAGCTTAGATGTTTTACATCCCCTACGTCTTTGTCGTACGCAGCATGGGTATGCTGTTCGGTGCACAAGGTCTAATGTTGTTTATGCATCGTACATAACAACAAATATCGAGTGTGTACCGATGAGGCAATAGACAACAGTTGAGAGCAGTTTTTAAGACCTGGATAAGGATTAGAGAGGTGTTCTCGATGCACGATTTATGGAGAGTTGATTCTGGAAGGCTATAGCGATACTAGCTTCTATAATCATGTGAATAATATTTAGTCTCAATACCTATGTATGTTCGAACTTAATGGTGAGTGTGGTAACTTGGAAAGATTCCAAGCAGGATACCACGATGTTTCATCACGAAATTCGAATATATGCCAACTTTGGAAGTTGTTTCAGGAAAGTGGTTTGGATGAAAATAGCACCCATTGGATGGACGTAGTGCCTATCACGGCCGAGCCAGTAATTTCCTTGGAGGTTGACAACTAGGCTATGGCTAAAGACTTTGGGCCCCGAGATCTCATCACAAGATCCATGGAAAATTCTTAGACAGCAACCATCGACAAGTAGTGATGGTAGAAAGAGGCGAGATACGGTTGGACCGTATTACCTCGGCAGAAAAATAAAGTAGACCTGCGAGACTGAGCTGGTATCACAGATTACTCACTCTCAGAAGGTTTTGAGAGACATGGGGGCTTTGAGGTCAAGTGGGAGATTGTTAGAATAGGTGATGAGAAAGTCAATATGATTGGCGGTTTTAGGAACTATTCGTCAATATTTATTAATACAATATTATCCTGATGAATAGAGTAAGTATTCATCACTGGCACTGTGTTTGTTGTGCTTACTGCTAACGTTGAACGGCGTTTCACCGTCAAAACAAATGCACACAGACCAATTGGATAACCCCATGTAGTTGGGCTGCGCATTGGATGGCAGCTATGAAACCAACTTCTGAGGGTTGGTCTGAAACATTCCAAGTCGAGGACCTCGAGACTGGGCATCGAGTGTCCTATTGAGATTTGCACTAATTATTGCATTCACTGGGTGAGTGTCGAGTTTCATCGGCGACAGACAAAGGTCGTCTATGCAATTTTAGTGGGTTAGTTGACAAGGTGATCGGCTGACTGACGTGACTCGCGGGAATGTCATATGGAAGCTTTGGAGGCTTGGTCGGTATGACTGGAATTCCTGGTTCCGATAGTACAGGATTAGTCCTTGGACTTGAGGAATCATGGCAGTCACGTGCATATAAAGACTGTATCTTGGATCTTGCGAGAGGTAATCATTCTGTAAGATGGTCATTATAAGCCTTGTCTAGTGCAGTTGGAGTATGTAGCGAGGACGGTGGATTCCAAGATAGGATTTGTCCCCTGTTACTATATAACGGTGATGTCTCCTATGCACTCTGAGATGGTTTAGACTCTGAAAGTCTATGGCCATAGCAATTGATTGAGTAGGAAAGGATTTCCTACGTCGATCGATAGAGTAAACGCATGTCAGATATGAATCACAGTTGCCTAGCCAAGGATGGGAACCGACGCCCAATTCCATACCCTAGACTAAGGCCAAGAGATGGTCGACAGTAGGACCGTACCCGTACGAAATTGGCGCCTAAATGTTCACGCCAACATTCACCTAGTCTCTAGTTCCATGGACCGTTGCCAGACGGCCACCCATGGTGAGGGGCACCTGTTGGACACGAGCCCAAGTTTAGCTGAGGGTGAACCTAAAGGGTCACACACAAATCATCGAGGAGGTGAAGGAATTAACTTGGAGTCAATTTCAAAGGATGATAAGTAATTGGAATACTTAAGGGATCTTCCATTGGATGGACGGGCCAATATTATATCGGGCCCTCGTTTAATCGGTAAATAGGATTTATCGATTAATATGGAAAGTTGAGATGTTGGATCTTTTGATTGGATTAAAAGATCAAGGGGAATTATTTAAGTGGACATTAAATTAAATTGGATTTAATTTTGGGTTCGTCGTAATTGGATTACGGTAGAACCCGGTCCGTTAAATTTTGACCCGAGAGGTGTGTTAATTCCATTTATGGAATAGGAAGAAGTTAGACTTCTTCCCTAAATAAGCATGGCCGAAAATTGCCACCTTGGAGGGAGTAAAAATCGGCCATGTTGGATGCTAGGTGTTAGTTGACTTGTCTCTTTTGGTAAGAGACAAATCAACTCCAATCAAGCCCTTCCCTTTTGGTATGATTTGATCATACGTTAAAAGATGGTAGGCTTGATTGACGAATTGATGGTGATTGATTGGGATGTATCTAGACATCCTTAGATGAACCTAGACACATTCCAATAATCACATTAATTATGTATATATATGTGTATATAATAACACCTATGTATGATGAATTTCATTATTCATCTTTTTCTAGGAAAAAGATGAACATTCTCTACCCTCTCTCTCTACTCTCTAAATCCTCTTTGTTGCTTCATTGATCTAGGATCAATTGAAGAACAAAGTAAGATCAAGAAGGAACACTAATTTGATAGTGTAATCCCTTCTTCGATTTCATCCTCTAGATCCGTTTTCTCTAGCAAGAAAAAGGAGATTTCTCCTGGTGTGGTGTGGACGACTTTAGAGGGTCCCTACATTGGGACCTCGCGTGGATGAACGTCGGGAGGAATCAACACGTGTAGCCGATTGAAATACAAAATCGAGAAAGGTATTCCGATTTACATTTATGATCTCAGTTTCTTCTTTATTCTATAGCCACAAACGCTTGTTTATCTTATATGTTTAATTATGCGTTTATACACCGATAGCCCGGGAACATTCAAGGGAACACCCCTTGAACGCGATTTAAATTCCTTTTATTCCGCAAGTTTTTATCTCCACCGCGCTTCCGCCGCATTCTCGTACTGATCCGCTTTACTTCAGATCACTGACATGATTTCTCGTCTCAGTACTCCAATTGTAGTAAATCGCTAACTGGTCGGCCGTTCAGTAGTGATCTATAACAATTTTTGCACTGAACAAACCCAAAAGTCTCCAAATAGCTTAGGCTACCTTTAATTTAAATCCAATAGTTAACTTACACCTTAGGTCAGAAGATCTTGTCCTAGTATGGCTTAGACAGTAACCCAAGCTCTGATACCACCTTTGGCATGCCCCAAAAATAGGACCCCGATAGGCCCTATTCTCAAAACGCGACCTAACCAAAACCATAACAATAATAGGTTCACCAAACTAATACCCCAATAACCAAAAGCAATTACAAATCCTAACAAATTTTGACAATCCTTCCCAAGCACCTTGATCGCTTTCTTAGATCAGCTAGCTTGACTTGTCAAGTTATCACTTGTATCTAGAGGAAAAAATTTAAAGTACGTAAGCAAAAGCTTAGTGAGGCCATGAGTCTGTGCACGTGGAAGAAAATAGTCATATAAGAAAACTCGATCAAAATACTCAAAACATATCATATAAACTGACATTAATACTGATCAAGCCTGTGAAGACTACATCAGGCGAAGACCGAAACACATGGTTACCACCTTATGTCTCCCAAAAGACCATTGACTACCTTATCCTCCATGTAGGGACCGACCCTATGACCGCATTGAACTGGCCATGCCTAGGTAGAAAACTACATGAATATTGAATATTACGACGAACTGAGACCTCTTGGATACTCATATAGACTCTAGAGGTGGCTCCCGACGGAGTTCATAACGAGTACCAGAAATCCACATGATCAACATAATAATCACGTTGTAGCACTTAGCTCCATAAGTTCCGAAGGCCCATTCAAATCCAAATAGATAACCAAATATCATATTATTTTCGTTTATATCAATGAACGATGTTCAAGAAAATATTTTACTGAGGTTCGTCGTAAGGAAAGACCATTTCATACTTACAAAGTAGCCATGTACGATGTACATATAATATTCCTCCAGTTTTTGAAATATGTATATAATTTTAAATGGCACTCACCAAATCAGATTGAATATTAGGTTTGTAGTCCTTGTGTGAGGTTGTCCTTTCTCCATTGCGTGACTACAGTCCATTGAATATCTCCGAAACAATCCATGCTACAAATGTCTCTTCCCATGCGTCGTGCTATCACATGACAAGGGTGGCCTCATTTCCGTGATTGTTATGCTCCGATAAATTAAAACACTAATAGGATACAATCTTGGCTGATCTATCATAACCTTGTGAGGTGGCTTGAAAATAATTGACCTATATAGTTAAAACAAATCACATAAATCACTTTAGTTTGATATCTTCTCTTTCTAAATAATGGTACCATCTTAATTGGAAAAGTATTACAAATAAAATTCATTAGTATTTGTCTCAGTGCGTCGTTAAATAATCAGTCACACTAGTATCGTTTCAACTAAATGCGGCTACATACATAGTTCAGGGGTGCAAAATGTATATAACCCTTTTTTTATGGGGGTGGGAGATGGGTTAATTTAATTAATTTATTTTTTAAAATAATAATTTTTATTTTTATAATATATATTTAAAATTAGTTAAATTTAAATTCTTGATTTTTTGTAAATTTAAGATCCAACGGTTAAAATTAACTAACTAGATCTAATGACTCTCGTATAATTAATAAAGATCAAATAAAGAATAATATATAATAAGTAAGGGGATAACGATTATTTTATCAAAAAGTTAACACTGATAGTTATATTTAACGGATAGGAGCGACTGAGCTACGTTTAACAAAACACCGAGAGATTTTTAACCTATTTTTTAAAACATATAAAAATTTTTAGTTGAGTTTTCAAACATATCAAGTTTTATGCATTTAAGCCTATAGAAACCAATAAACTAACATCAAGCTGACCCAATTGCACAACAAAATGGCCCAAGCATTGACATTGAACAACTTCATAAATAACCTTTTGACCGCACAACAAATCCATTATGCTCAAATGCAAATTCTTTTCTATAAATTAATTTTGAAAAATAATTATTGGATTTGAAATATTAATTTTGACCAAAAAAAAAAAAAAAAATCCAGATTGAGGTCAAGTTCCCCTCTAAGAAGTTGTTTCTGGCGTGCAAGAAACCGCAATTAGTGTAAGAAAACTTTGTCAACACACGCAAAAATAAATAAATAAATAATAATGATAAAAATAAAAAGGATGAATTACCACGACCTTATATGAGATTTGACATAATTAAAAATATTTCTTATTTTTTCAAAAATAACAAATACATGTTTGTAATCGACTAACAAATAACTCATTTTCATCCATTTTTATGGGTGAACTGACCAAAACGCCCTTATGCAAGCTGAATTATTTTTTTATTAATTTTTAGAATTTTTTTGGACTAGAAGGCGAAGGAAGATGTTTCTTACAATTTTTTACATAGAGGGGCAATAATATAATCTATCTTTATTGATTTTTCTATAATTAAAAAAAATCAAAAATAAATAAACAATTACAGATCTTTGATTAAAATTTATAAATATTAAGATATTTTTATAATTTTAAAAATAAAAAGATATTTATAATTATATTAAATATGCTGAAGGCCATCGTAATTTGTACAAATAAAAAAGGAAAAAAAACTCGTCATCCCATTCAACAGTCATCTCCTGGGGGGTATTTCAGTCATTCAATAGCTCTTGTTCCCCAACGCTGATACGAAATACATGACAAAGCCTTGTTCCCGGGTTGCGATTTGCTCTTTCTTTTGTCTGCTTTAAAATCACCAAAATAGGGGAAGAATTCTGCTCCATAATCAACCTTGGAAAAATCTTCTTTACATCAGTAATTTCGAACTCATAATTTTCGTCTCCTTTAGGGATTGAGAATTTTCTTGGGTGGGGCGAATTTTTTCATTAATGGGGGCAGCAGGAAAGATCTGGAATGCGACGGAAGTGGCGGAAAGTCACAGCTCTGATATCCCGTCGTCCTCTCTCACTGTCGACCACGCTCTCTCCCTTCCAGATATGAAGCCTCGGATAGTGTGCGCATTTTCTTAGTCTTTTTCGCATTTCTGTTGTTTATTATTCCTTTGCTAAGGTTTTCATTATCGCCGACGTTCTCGATTGAAGTGAATGAACTGGGAGCTCTTTAGTTTCCTTGGAGCTTTTGTTTTGGTTCTACATAGAGATATATACCGTGCTCAGAGATTGGATGTCTAACACAGGTGTGAAAAATGTGAAGTGGTTGGGTCGTATTACATAACCAACATACGGGCCACGTGATTGAGTTACGGAACGAGAGAATATCAGGAGGGTATGTAGTTGACTCATCAAGAAATTGTAAGGGAGATTAAATTAAGAGGGAAAAAAGAAAGTTAAGTGGTTAAGCGAACAGAAAATTAACGATGGTAAAGATGAAATTCCAATTTGTGAGATGTATGGTAAATATATATTTACCATGTTTCAAGTAAGAGATGGTTAGCAGCAATGTAAACTCGATGGAGTATGGTTAGGAGGTATGATCTTCAGACATTCTTGGTGTTTATAAGTGAGATTGTAATGACTATATGAACAAATAATGGAGGAAATAATGCTACGATGTGTGGAAGACTCTTAGGTGTAGTTTTGGGGGAAGCCAACAAACTTGAAGGATCGTCGCCCAAGTTCCTGTATTCGGTTGGAAAGTTCCCCCAGGATTTTTCTCACTGTTTGCAAAGCATAACAGGAGACTATTTTCCTAGTGTTGTTATTTTGGCTATTATGATATTTTAAGTGAGCTTGGACTTGAAGTGTGATTTTAGTGCTTTGAGGTTGTAGCATAGTATTTTCAGCTTGCAAAATTAATGACTTTCAGCTTATGAGGATACTTGTGCATTTTAGCCCTTTGGTACCTCAGAACATCCATGAGAGTTCTTATCCTCCTTTCCCTAGTAAGATGTAGAAGATAGTTATTGGTTCTGCTTACTTGTATTTTGGAGAAGGATGGGTGAGCGTTGGGGGAAACTTAGTGATGATGCTAAGCTTTCCCTTTGTGTAAATGGAAAGTGCATGCTAGTCGCATCTCCGCCCCATTCCTTTATTTCATCGACTTACTTTCTGGATGATTGCACCATGATATCATCATGAACAAAATCACTTTGCCATTAAGGCTTAGTTGTAGATGATGTGCACCTTTATCTGGTGATGCCGTGATGGAGAGAGCCTTCATGATAGCTCGCCACCCAAGTGTGCCTTTGTAACAAAAAAGGGTCAGAAAAATAAACTCCGTGCTTCCTGATCTTTCTTTCTTCCCTTCCCTCTTCTTTCTTCTTTCTCCCTTTGCCTTGCACCCAAAGTCTTCTTTCTTCCTGCCTTTTCATTACACGCAGGCTTTCTCTTCCTTTATCCTTCTACTCTACTATACTCCACTCTTTTGGTCTCTCTCTCTTTACTGAAGTTCAAGTTGGGAAGGTTTTTCTTCTCATATTTGTTGCTCAAACAATTAAAATCCTGATTGTTCTGCAATAATTGCTTAAATTTCTAGAGTTTGCAGATATTATTGCTCAATAATTGCTGGAGTAGGTGCTGAAGTTATTTCTGAAGTTCACTCAATTAATTGCTGGAATTTACTGGATACTGCTGAAATTTATTTTAGAGAAAGCTACTAACATTTTACAAAATTTATCTCTTCAATTATGCTTCTCACTTTGATATGGCTTGCACCACGCTCCATGGATCTAAGCAACTTTATGCTGCTTTACGCCTTGAGCCTCTAATAACTATATCTGAGTGGATATTCACCACTGAGATCATGAGAATGTTTTTGTCTTTACAATGTTAAGGCGGGCCCATGTAGTCAACTTTTGCTACATGTGTATTTGCATATACCCCATATTTATATAATATGCAACTCTCTTATTACCTAACCTTAAGCATATATTTTTCAGTTCTATGCCAGAACCTCTTGAGTGTTTTGTTTTTCCTATTACACATTTCCCTTCAGAATGTGAATCTCTACTACATTGCGCCTGATCAATATAAAAGTTGGAATTTTGCTAAACTGAATATTTTGTGGTCTTTAACATGTTCTTTTTCCTAGATGGATGGTGGTCTTTCTGCCCTTCAAGTATGTCTTACCTTGTTTTAGTGCGTGCTGTTGAGTGTTGATTGCAGCATTAGAATCTAGTTCAGTTATTAAGAAGACACAAGTGTGCATGTTGAATGTTTACGCTGATCTGTGTACAAAAAAGTGATGGATTGAGAATAAGTATATATAGACGTTCTACTAATTTTCTTCTGTTAAATGTCTTATTTCTATGGCTATGAGATGTTTCAGAAAATAGCAAATGATTGCTGCAGTGGTTTTAGAAATTGGTTACTGGCCTGTTTGGCCAAGATTTGGTATAACGAGTGCCTTTCCTTCTTTTTGCCATGTTTCGGTCCACAACTCTGGAAATGACCTGAATGTCTGTCCTCTATCTCTTACCAATTTTGTGTATCCTTATTCTTGTAGTTCTCCTTTGCTAGTATAATGAGCATTATTTGGAAGCAAAGGGTAACAAACTGGCATTTCATTTAGGTGTTCTCTTGATTTCATCTCTTAAAGAAATTAGAGTCATAAATCTTGTTTTCAGTACTGTTTTGCGTAACAACCAGTTCCTTTTAGTTGTACTTTATTTTCTTTCAACTTTTTGGTAGGGAGCTATGCAAAGATCTATTCAAACAATGGTCAAAGTTGGATGAGTCAGATTTTTCCCTTGAAACAGTATCTGGTGGCATCACAAATCTTTGTGAGTCTCTCTTGTTTCCTTTGTGAACTTTTTTCCTTGTAGCCTTTTTTCCCTTCTTCTATTTTTAAGATGGATAAGAAGTTCGTTCTTTTTTAGTTAAATAATTAGATTTTAATTCCAGTCATAGATATAGAACTATGACGGATCTTATTTTCTTACATATTGGTGGTTTGGTGTCTGTCCTACAAATCAGTTACCCTAGGATTATCTTTCTATTGTAACAGTACTCAAGGTATCCGTGAGGGAGAACGATGAGAGTGTTGTGTGTATGACAGTGAGATTGTATGGACCAAATACTGAATATGTGATCAATCGTGAAAGGGAACTGCAGGTATGTCGCTGAGGTATTTCTGTTAAAAATTCTATGTCCATTGGGTATGCAATCGACTGCCTGTATGGAATTTATTGGATGTAACGCCATATCTTTTGGTCTATATTCCAATACTGATGTGAAAAGATTCGCTTTCATTCTGATTGGTTCTAAATGTATGAATCTTGCAATATTGCGTTTAGGCTATTCCAAACCTCTCAGCTGCAGGATTTGGTGCAAAGTTGTTGGGAGTTTTCGGGAATGGCATGGTGCAATCGTTTATTAATGCTCGGACACTTACTCCATCTGGTAAGCATTGGAGGTGAACATGTGATGTGAAGTGGTTATTACCTTCTTAGTGTATAATCTTCTCCCATTTCCATTGTTCTGTTCTTTTTTTCAACATTTAGCCATCGAGCCTTTCCAAGTAATTCTTTTGTAGGTGGTAGTTTCTCATAAATTTCAGAAGTTCCAAGTGTCTGTCGTCAGCTGTTCACTTGTCCAATTTCAATTTCTGTAAGATTATTACTCATGGTAGATGATTATCAAGTTTGCAAAGTTTATTGTTGAAAGTTGTTCGTATTTATTGTTATTTACATTCTGTTTTGGGGTTCGTGATCAACCTTACAATCACATATTTAGAAATCATCGTTTCATTTTTCTCTTTTTCTTTGCTGGGTGGTGAACAAGGGGAGGATGGGTCTGTAAACTACATAATATATCTCTTGGACTTGTCCAAATGCCAAAAACAATAAGCTTTAGTGGAAGTAGGAATGACTGGATCTGCAATGACAATTCAGGGAGAAGATGCCTTAGCCTAATAGTTAAGTTAACATGGTTTCTACATGCGAGAATGTTGAAAAATTTGAGTCGAAATAGTATTCTTTGAAGACAACTTCTGCAAGAGGAAAGATGAGGATTTGGAACCAATGTTTTCAAACTCGGCTCTAGGTGGCTGGTCCAACCAGTTGAGCCTCCACCCACGCCATAAAACTGTAGTTCTAAGTTCTGTCCATAAAATTGATGCCAGACCCACTTTAATTTTGTCAAACTGGTAAAACACCCATTCAACTGGTGAACTGATTTACTAGGAGTTGGTGCTGGGTCCTGGGAATCAAGTGTGAGTTTAAATTAATTAAATAATTTGACGCCCTAATTTCCTATTTCACTATACCTTTTTCTCGTAACATAATTTTCATAAAAATGTGATCAGATAAGGTTATTATTGAAAGCAGAATTTGCAATATGTGCATCATCTTAAGAATGAAATAGTTCACCATTTGCTAGCAATAGAACTTTAGGTATTCCTGATTCTTAAGAATGAGTAATTCAGTATCTTTGCTGACTATGCTATCTCTATATCTTAATCTGAAATTAGAATGCTAACTGAGTTTATTATTTTTTATTGATTTTAGGGGTTTAATTATTTCTATATGTATTTTTATTTTTATATTATTGTAATCTATTTTTTTATATATTAATTTCTATGATGACATGATCATGTTCCTAGTTCAATCGTGGTTTACTCAATGATTGAACCAGTGACTCTTGAGGCCTTGGCCTGGTTGGTTCTTTGGTTGAATAAATGGTTCGGGTTTTAAAACATTGCTTTTAATAGGAAATAGTTATCCATAACTAATCATGTACGACTAAGCACACAAGCTTAATCTTTCAAGGATGAAGAAAATCCACTCGAAACAAATTCAAATGGTAGTAATAGTGCACCCTTTTCCAATAAGAGCCAATTAAAATATTTATAGATCTTAAAGACAACTTTGACTAGAGAAGTTACAAGGAATTTTTTGAGTGTTCTCTTCTAGTGTGACTGTACGATTTCTTTCTGTTTGTCTTTTATTCATGACATTCTGTTTTGTGACATTTATGTACATTACATGCATTTTCTGGCTGAGAAGTATTAAAACTCTAGCAAGCTTCCTTTGGTGTGCACAATGTAAACCAAAGTAAATGTTTCAATACAGCCCAATGATATGCAAAATACCCAGCTCAGATATATCACCTAGAAATTTTGATTTGAGTTGCTTTGATGCAGCACTTCAATAACAATTGCTCTTGTTTTGTCAACCAATTTGTTTAACCTGTAAGGGTATGAAGAGCTCTTTATATGTTCACTAGGTTCATTTGAAGCATTTCCACCATGAATATTGTTGAATGTCAATATCTCCTTTATTCTTTTCCTTTTAATGGTAATATGAATTATGGACTCCCCTTGGTTTCTGTAAGGCTTTTGTTCTGCTAGAGGCTTGTGGGTGGTTTAACCAGAGGAATAAACTTCAGTCTTGATTAATCTGATTTCTAGCAGGAGATCACACTTTAATCTATATACATTGTTTTCAATTATTCTGTTAAAAGTCATGCCGTTTGATCATAAATGCTTGAGTTTGTTCCTGCAGATATTCACTTTTATGGATATTGAACTCAGCCTAGTACTCAACACTTATCATTAGCTTTTTTGTGACTAAAATTGGAAATACTTTCTTGATTTTGTTTCGGTTCTTAACAGACATGCGAAAACCAAAGCTCGTGGCAGAAATTGCTAAACAGCTCCGGAAATTCCATGAGGTGGAAATTTCCTGTTCTAAAGAACCCCAACTGTGGAATGACATCTTCAAGTTCTTAGACAGAGGTGTTTTTTTGTGATAATCTTTTTAGTACCAAAGATTTCTGGATTCTTAGTGCTTATTGTCTATTCTCTATGTGGTGAATTAGGATGTTCTGTTATAGATAAGTGCTGCTGCTGTTGAGTTTTTACCTCATGTATTAGCTACTCTGGTGTTGCATGCAGCATCAAGACTCAAGTTTGATGATACAGAGAAGCAGAAGAAGTATGAGATGATTTCATTTGGAGAAATTAATGAAGAACTCAGTGAGCTCAAGGTTACCTTCTGCCTAATGTCCTGGTTTTATTTTGCTTGGTGCCATGTCTCTTTTTGTTCCAGAGAAGAGCATGCTGCCTTAGGCAATGATTTTGGCATATTATTGGTGGTGTAGAATTGATCACGTTCTTCCTTTTACTTTTAACATTCTGAAGTAATTGGTTATCAGCATCATCTATAGCATCACGAGTGTGGAAACTAAATTTGTCTCGTTCTGTTTATATTACTATTGCTTACCCATTTTTTTCGTGCTCGCTTTCATCTAAGAAAGAGCAGTAACTTATATTGCTTTTTCATCAAATTTTATGCGTCTTTACACACTGTACTAAGTGTCTTTTCCACGCAGAAATTGTTTATTTGCTAAACACGTCTATGGATTTTTATCTCTATTTACTATTGGTATTATTCAGTTCCAATTTTGTTGGAGTTCTTTAGTTTTAACATATGAAAAAGGAAAAAGAAAAGTGAAGCTAATTAAGCTTATTGCTTGTTGTCTCGCCACAATGCAATTTTCTCAGTCAATAGTACGCAATGCATGAAAGAGATCTTGTGTCGGGAAGATGGGCATTTTATATTTAACCTGCTGCATGTGCTATTTACGTTGGTTTTTAATGTTGGTGGATAAACTTATTTTTAAACAATCATCTTTTCGTGGAACAGGTAATTACAGATCGACTTAGTGCTCCTGTGGTATATTGTCACAATGATCTGCTTTCTGGGAATTTGATGCTTAATGATGATGAAGGTAACTTATAACGCATATTTTTTCTGTAAATCGACCCCCATCTCTCTCTCTCTCTCTGTGCGAATGGGTGTGTGTGCTTTGGTGTTTGTGGGATTCTTTAGTGGTATTTTCTCTGATGCGACATTATAAGAATGATTTCATTCAATTTTCAGCCCTGATACTTGTGGGACATAGGTTTGACTTATTAATATGACAATATGCTATTGATGATAAGAATGCATTACTGGTGTTAGTTGCATTTCATGTATGGGAATTGAGATCCTATAGGGTGAAAGGAGAAACTAAAAGGAGCAGGTTGTGTATGTTGCTGCCATCTCCAACTTGGTTCAGCAACTTTATCATATCCAATAGCATTATTTACATTCTTCTCACGAAAACCATGTTTCCTTGTAAATTTTCAGAAAAGCTTTACTTCATTGACTTCGAGTATGGCTCATACAATTACAGAGGTTTTGACATTGGGAATCACTTCAATGAATATGCTGGCTATGATTGTGACTATAGCTTGTATGTCATCTTCCTTCTGTAAATTTCTGTTAGAAGTTGCTTTCTCCATTTAGATGATGATAAGATATACTCGCTGCTTCAGAATACCCGAGTAAAGATGAACAGTACCACTTCTTCAGGCACTATGTAAGACCTGACAGACCACATGAGGTATGTTGGAGTGATCCATTAGTCATTGATCTTATGTTGATTAGAAAAGTCTGTAGACCTGAGTCATCTCCATTATTCTTTGTCATGGAAGGAGACATTACATACCTGGATGAATTTACGTGTCATTCACATTGATAAATTTGCTTATGAATAATTTATGGAAATTTCAGTATATCTACGTATGTAGAGGTTCTCTCTATTATGGAAGGTAATGACATGGATCCAGTCCAAAGACTACATTATGCCATGAGCAACACCTTCATGCTTGTAATCTGATGACCATTGGCAAAAAATGACAGGTTACTGATAAAGAACTTGAAGCTCTTTATGTGGAGACAAATACTTATATGCTAGCTTCACACTGTACTGGGCGTTATGGGCTTTAAATCCAGGTACTTGTATTTCTTGAAAGTTTTTCTTGTCGAGTCAAAGAGGAAGCATGAAGTTTTCGCTTTCTTTGTGGCAGGCAAAAATGTCTCCTATTGCTTTTGATTATCTGGGTTACTTCTTCCTGCGATACAATGAATACAAGAAGCGGAAGGGGGAGTGTTTTTTGTTGGCACAATCGTATTTCTCAATACCTCAGGCTGGTTAAATGTAGCATGCAGCCTTGGCAGATATCTTTGCTATAAAATCCTGGCTTTGTAGATGATGGCAAGTGTTGTCCTGGGGGCACTCTAATGTAAGTCTCATGATCTGATGAATAAAGGTGTTTGCTTTGTGTTATACCATTTTGCGTGGGGAGTGAAACTAAGTGCAAGGGGTGGAAATCGACTTCATTCCACGAATTGTGGCATTCTGGTACTAGCTGTGATTTCTGCCTAAAGATATTACGTTTAGATTAGATGATTCATTTTTTGCTAGAACTTATCATCCCATGATTGCGTTTAGGACAAAACTGTGCACTTGTACCATGGAAAATAATTTTCAGAAAGGGCTCCAAAATGAGCAAGGAATATGTTGATGGTTACATTGATGTATTGGAATGGTTTTTTGTCAATTGTGAACCTTCCGACGATTCTAATTGGCATCTTCGGGGGACTGTTTTTGGTTATGTTTTCGATACGTTTTTTATGGTATTTTCTAGTTGGGTTTAGGGGATAATTGATACCAAATTCAAGATATTTGGAGATGTATTTGAATTTTGATGTTTGATTCCACTCCTAGAGATATTAAGATATGGGTAAAAACAGGGGGTTAATTACACTTAGATTTCTTCTAAAAATGCAAAATTACACTTTCTCCCAAAGAAGTATCGAAATTATACTTACACTCGCTTTGAATTTTTTTTGTTTATATTTGATCTTCATCCGTTAGAGTTTGGACGGAAATTGTCTACGTCAGCAAAAGAAATTTAATTTTACCCATCATTTAATATTTTAATATATATTTTTATACTTATGTAAGAGGATAAGTGTAAGGTACATATAAAGACCGGGGTTCATATTATTTATATTTTTTTTCCTTATAAATATAAATTATTACATGTGGATGTTGAATGAGGTAAAATTAAGAGTTGATGTAAATTTTTTTGTTAACGTCTACATTTTCGTTAAAATCTTAGCGAAAGGAGGTCAGACGTAAAACGGTGAATTTTTAGAGGGTGTAAGTGTAATTTTAATTTTTTTCAGAGAAAAAAATAAATTTTTTATTTTTTAGTGGGAGTTAAGTGTAATCAACCCTACAAAATAATGAGACTATGATTTTATTTTTTAAGGGCCCTGGTCAATAGAAGGTGCAACTTGATTGAAATTTGTTATTGTTATTTTAGTAATAACGAAAGATATTGTTGGGAAAATTAATTGAGTAGACTGAAAATTCAAAAATATTTTATAGATAATATTATTTTAATAAGTGTTCATGAATATATATATCTACACTATATAGGGAAAAAGAAATTTAATCCACTAATTTGGCTCTCGTTCAATTTTAATACACTAATTATCATAGTTATCAATTTTATATGTCATGTTGCAAAAATGTTTCAATTAGGCCCTCAGGTGGCCGGATTTTGCTTTTTTGGCCGGAAAATAGCATGTGCATTGCACATGCTATAAAATTTGGGGATTTTTCATCCCATGTGGCACTAAAGTATGACTTGGCACTTGAGGTGTATATTTTTTTATATCTTCTCTGCCACATAAGAACTTATATAAAAAAAAGGTTAAATTGCATAAAAAAGAAACTTTAAATTATATTTTATACTAGGTTTTGTGACAGCATCTCTGCATGCATATAAAAATAATCTTACACCATTTAAAAATATATTATAAATTAAAATAAAATATATAACTATACACATCAGCTTTGATGTGAGCAAAAAAAGTGCTCAATCACAGTAGTCTTCCTGGACTTGAGCGTAATGGGCTTGATTTTGCAAACTTGGACAAGAAACCTGCAAAAAAAACGTTAGCACTCCGACGCTCAAGTCAGTACGTAATTTTGGAATAAATAAGTGTGAATGTAAAATGAATTTAAAGAAAATCAGGAGCATAAGTGTGATTTAGCAAGAAATTCAGAGATTAAGAGTGTAATAAAGAGACGTTACTCAAACCAGCAAAGGGAGCTGGTATTTATAGAGAGAGTTCCTCGAAAGAGGAGAGCTCTATGGGAGGGAGGACTCTTAGGGATCGGCTGAGGCCTCTCTAGAGTCCTACCCATCTTGACTTCCTAGAAATGGGGAAATTGGTTGAGTGATCCGCTCTAGATCCGAGGGGGGCTTATCCAATCTTGATCCGGATTTAGGTTGACCCGCATCTCAGGGCCCTCTATAACCAAGAGTCTGTCCTCCACAGAACTTCCCAACTTGGGCTGGGTCAAACATTCCTGGTTGGGCTTCCGCCTTCTGGGCCGCAGGTGGGCCGCTTATCAATCTCTCCCTCTTGGACCTCTCCCGTTACTTGGGCCTCGCTTCTTCTTTTAGGGGATCCTGGCCCAGTCCTCGTGAGAGCCTAGTATCAGCTCTCCTCGGTTGGACTGAGGCTTCTTTCGTCTTGGGCTCGTCTCCTGGAGATGTGATTTCCTGGCTCTTGGGCCGCACGCATGGGCCGGATATTTTATTCATATCAATCAGTCCCCCGCACTCTGAGGGGGAGGAATACTCCTTTACTCCCCCTGAGAGTAGAAATCTGCCTAAGGACCCTCTGGGGAGGTCTCCTTCCCAAGAGGCGAGGCAACCCTGTCCTTCTCCGACTCCCTGTCTTCCAAGGGTGCAACCTTCTTAGGTATCGGAAACGTTAGCCTTCTCTCCTTGGGGACAACAAGCTTCCTTCGTCATTAAGAGAGAGCTGTCAGTCTTTCCCCATTTCGAGGCTGTAGCCATAGCCCCACAATGATGGCTAGTACTTGATTCAATTTTCTGGCGCCCAAATTTCTTGGGATGCGGGTGCGTGGCTCCACTTGCTTTTTACATGGGGGCAATTTTATTAACTGCCCTCGTTGGTCTTGGTAACTGCCCAATGAGGGGAGGTTACGTGCACGTCACCCCAGGTAATCGTATCCCTCCCCCCCTCTCACCCCTGTAACCGCGCCATATAAGGTCTTTCTTCCGCCTTCCCATTCTCGCCTTCAACGCCATTTGAAAGCAAGAACTTTAAAGTCTACAAAGAACTGTAAGTGTCATCTTTTCCCTTTCTGTCTATTTTTCTTTAGCAACTTGATGAATCAGTGTGATGTGTGGTAGAGAGATTCGGTCGGTGATGATCCCTTCGAAGCCACCTCTGGGGATGTGGGCAGTGGTTCGCGGCCCCCAGTGGCGGCTGGAGGTGGAGCTTCAGGCAACTAGCCCAGTCTGCTAGATACTTGGTAGATGAGCCTGAGGAGGAGAGAGTGAGGGAGAGGAGGAAAAGGAGGGTCTCGAGGGTTCTGAGGGGGAGAGTTTAGGAAAAGAGGAGGAGGGTTCTTCCCCTGGTGAGGCGGGGACGATGTTTAGAATCGGAAGAGATGGGCCTGGTGGAGGCAGGCAGGACTGCCTCCTCCCCAATGTGGCCGCCTTGAGGGAGAAATTCGGCATCCCTCCAGAGTTTGGTATTTATATCCTTCGTCCTCAAATGTGCCAGAGCACCCTCCTAGGGGGTGTTTAGTGAGTTTTTTTTCATAGCGCCAACTTTCGAGCGGCCTTAGGTTCCCCCGTGCCCGACTTTTACCAGGATGTGTCTAACTTGTATAAAGTCCCCTGAACCAGCTGAGTCCCAACTGTTTAGAATAGGTGACTATGAAAGCCAATAGGTTTGGCGATTTGTAACCTATTCGACAACTTGATGTAAATGTAATATTATTATAATGTGAATAAAATGAGTGTTCGTCACTTTTTGGTGCTTACTTTGTTGCGCTCGTTTCACATGATATTTAAAATGGTGTTTTACTTATATCGCAACAAAGTCCACAGACCACGGTTAACAACTCATGCAGTTGGCCCACACATTGGATGGTGGTCAGGAAACCAACTGATTGAGAGTTGGATCTGAAACGTTCCAAGTCGAAGACCTCGAGACAGGACATCGAGAGTCCTATTGAGACTTGCATCAAGAAGTCGTGTTCATTGATGGGTGCCGTTGTTTCATCAGCGACAGGCGTGGGACACCTAGATGATCTTGATGGGTTGGTCGACTGGGGTCGAGCCGATTGGACTGACTCGCGGGATCATCATATGGAAGCCTTGGAGGCTTGGTCGGTATGATTGGATTTTCCCGGTTCCGATAGTACAGGAGTAGTCCTCAAACTTGAGGAATCATGGCAGTCCCGTGCACAGGACGGCTGTATCTTGGATCTGGCGAGAGGTGATCATTCTGTAAGATGATCATTATAAGCCTTGTCCAGTGCAGTCGAATGTTGTAGCGAGGACGGTGGATTCCAAGAAGAGGATCCGTCCCATGTCAGTATGTGACAGAGGTATCTCTATGCTTTCGGAGACACGTTCATGCTGTTTAAAGCTGTGGCCATAATGTGGTTGTGGTCGAACAGGGAAATGGTTTCCTGTGTCGACGCAATGAAGCATACATGGTCTCGAGTATTAAGTATAGATGCCTTGTCAAGGATGGAAACGGACGCCCAATTTCATACCTTAGGCTAAGGCCGGGAGAACGTAGACGGTAGACGAAAGGACCGTACCCGTACGAAATCGGTGCATAAATGTTCACCCAACATTTACCTAGTCTCTAGTTCCATGGACCGTTGCTAGACGGCCACCATGGTAACGGGTCCGTTGTGGGACACGGGCCAAGTCTAGTTGAGGGTGAACCTAAAGGGTCACACAAAAATCATCGAGGAGGTTGAGAGAATTGACTTGGAGTCAATCTCGAAGGATAAATAAGTAATTTGGATTACTTAAGGGATAGTGCATTGGATGGACGGGCCGATATTTGTATCGGCTCGTTTGATCGGTGAATTGGATTTTCAATTAAATATTGAAAGTTGAGAATGTTGGTCTTTTGATTGGATTAAAAGACCAATGGGAATAATTTTAAGTGGACATTAAATTGGATTTAATCTTGGGTTTCGTTCTAATTGGAATTACGATAAAACCCAGTCCGTTAAATTTTGATCCGAGAGGAGAATAAATCCTATTTTGGAATAGGAAAGAAGTTGGACTTCTTCCATATTGAGCATGGCCAAAAATGCTCCCTTGGAGGAAGCTAAATCATCGTATTTCATGGAAGGTGGTAAGTTGACTTATCTCTTTTGAAAAGTGACAAATCAACTCCAATCAATCCCATCCCTTTTAGTATGATTTGATCATACTTAAAAGTTGGTAGGCTTGATTGAAGAATTAATGTTGATTGATTGGGAAGTTATCTAGACAAACTTGGATGAACCTAGACACATTCCAATAATAACATTAATTATGTATATATAGGGAGTATATACAAACCCTTGTGTAAGAGAATTATTATTCATCTTTTTCAAGGAAAGAGAAGACCAAAAAAATTCGGCCCTCTCTCCTCTCTCACTCTCGGCATTCTATCTCTTCCCACTTGTGTTCTTCACTTGATTTTGAATCAAAAGAAAAGAACAAAGTAGGTTTAAGAGAACCCTAATTCATAATGTTTTTCTCTTGAACCGATTCCTTCCTAAACCCATTTTTTTCTAGCAAAGAAGACGTGTGTTTCTTTCGGTGTGGTGTGGATCACCTTTGGAGAATCCATACGTTTGGATTTCGTGAGCATTTGGAGAGGAACAACAGCAAGTAGCCGAGCATTACGTAAAATCATCAAAGGTAACGATTTTATTATGCTTTGATGGTTTTAATTTTTTTCATCTATGCCTATGTGTTATATGTAATATTTAAACATTAATGCATCCACATCGAACGGCCGGTTAAGCATAAGGACACACCCTTGGACACGTTTATTTAAATTTGATTTAAATTTACGCACTATTCTCTGCTTTCTCGCTTCGCTCGCGCTCTTTCGGGCGGATCCGCTTGTCCTTCAAGTAGTTATCAGAGCCCGGTTTGATGTAAGAGGCATAGATCTATGTGTTTGGCATGATCAACTTGCTTTTATGGCTTTAATGGCATGTTAGATTACATAAATATATGAATGATATGATGATTCAATTGTTTGAATTTGATGGACTTTTAAGCATGCTTATTTTCTTAGATTGGTTCTAGAATTGCATGCTCGTTTTCAGTTCATTTCTGGTTAAATGTGCTGAAAACTTATGTCGAAAAATATGGAAAAACGGACAGCAGCGACAACGGTTGGCTGCCGCCCCTACCGGCCGGTCACTGGCTGGCAGTCGCGCAGCTGGGCGCGTGCGGGCTTATGCCTGTGCACAGGCTTGGCTGGTGTGCGTGTTGGTAGGGGCGACCGCGCATATCGCGGCCGCGCTGTGCGCAGGCATGCCGTTGCCGGCCGAGGCTAGCACGGCACGGGTGCGCCCGCAAGGCGCGTAGGCTGGTTGCCTGCGCGCGCGAGCGCACTGCTCTGTGCGCACAGCTGGCCGGCAGGCACAAAGGCTGGGCCGTTTTGTGTCGTTTTTTCGACATTTTTCGGAAAATTTGATTTTTCTGCTTTTTCTGCACAATATTCTGAAAATGTATTAATTTTGCACATTTGATTTGGAATAATTGGATTGTTCCTTAGATCAAATTTGCTTAATTAATTTGAGATTAATACATGCATTGGATGCATGTTTGTAATGTCCATTATATTTGAAATTTGAATCTTTGCATATTATTTATGTATTTATGTTTTTATGATATTGGACATCACTTGGATATTTAGAATATCCATGGTTTATGCATAATTATTTAGAATAAATGTGTTATGTGCGTTGATGGAATCAACATGGGATGATCACAAAAAAGCCCTAGACCTTTTGTATGGATGAATGTATGATTGTTTACATTTCTGTTGGGTGAGGTCTGTGTGCCTCTTGTTTTGGGACTATCATCTCCCGTATTTCAGCCTCATGATGTTAAGGCTTTTTTTTTTTCCATGTATTACTTTCAGTTGCAATGAGAATAGATAGGATTGGTGAGGTTTTTATTTTAACAAGATTATGGAGTCGGAGACCCAATGTGAAGCATCAAGGCGTGAAACAAGAGCATTATGAAAGCCTTGGGTAGGCGCGTGGATCGTCCTGGGAGTAGCGCGAATGCGGAAGCGCGGTATAATTTAAATTACAAAAATTTTTAAACATGCATAACATATATTAAAATAAAACTCATTCAAGGGGTGTACCCTTGAAACCCTCCAGTGTTCGGTGTATCTCATGAATAATAAGCATACACAAGAATCATGGAGGCCATAGAATTCTAAAATAAAAGAGGACGAAAAACGTAAATGGAAACCTACAGATTCGTCGTTTTCCCCTTCTAACCGGTACTCGCGTTGTTCCCCGGTTTGCTCCAAGATCTCGTATGGGAGACCCTATAATTCGTGACACGCAATCCGCCCACGTATCTTGAACTTCGTGCTAGCGAAAGAACAAGTATTATTTAGGAGAGGACGGATCGATCACACGTTATTAGTTTAACGAGGTCAATCCTCCTTTTGTTCAATTGTTAAAACAAAAGAACAAGAAAAATATTTTCTTGGAAGAGGAGAGAGGCACGCGGCAGAGAGAGAAAGAGAGTGCTCGAGTGTGTGTGGTGTGTGTTTCAAGAATCATCATCCCCCTTCAATATGTGTGCTAAGGAGTATTTATAGAAGAGAAATCCTTCTCCTCTTCAAGTTCCCTACACATTGAAAACTCCACTACAACTAGGATTTGACCTAGTCAAATCCTAGTCAAATCAAGCTTCTTTGGTCAAACCAATAATAGCTATTGATCTCTCCCTTTTAATCTCAACCATTAATTTTAATTTAATAGAATATTAAAATCCTATTTAAATATTCCAAGGGCAATAAATAAATATATTAAATATAAATATTTATTCTAAGCCCATTAAATTAATTTTCTAATAAATCTAATTTATTGGATAAATTCCTTTTATCTAATAAAAGGAATTAATTCTTCCCATGAAAATAAGGACCCGATTAAATCCAATTTAATCGCTCCATTTCTCCAAATATTTAATTCTAAATTAAATACTTTGATGTGTGCAGATTGTGTGTTACTCTTTAGGTTCACCTTCAGCTAGACTTGGTTAGATTCCTAGAATCCGCCCGTTACCATGTGTGGCCATCTAGAAACGGTCCATGACACTAGAGACTAGGTGAATATAGGGGGATGAACATTTAGGCTCTACAGTACATCTATCCTTCCGTCGACGGTCTCACCACTTAGGGTCTAGGACATCGGTCTGTCCTTTACTAAACGTCGCAAGGGAAACCTTCCCTTCTATTCAGTTACTGTGGCCACATATTTTAGGGACAAGACACAGAGCATTTGTGAGATACAACTGTCAACATCTTGACAGGAGACAGATCCTTTCTTGGAAACTACTGTCGCTCTGCACACCGGAGCTGCACTAGATATGGCTTATGACTACTCAAGCGCATCTTGGCAATCTCTCACCATATCTAAGATACAACCCTGATGTACAGGTAAACTCGGCAGTTCCTCAAGTCAAAGGACTTGACCTGTACCGTTGGAACCGGGAACACAAGTCATACCTAACCGACCCTACTCAAGGTCCTCCGTAAGACGGTTCCCGCGAGTCACCTCAGTCAGCTGCTCCCTAGCAGGCTAACCCACTAACACTGCTTAGACGACCCTCGTCACCCGTCGATGAAATACGGCAGCAGATGGTTAGTGCAAATCCCAAGGGGAATCTTGGTACCCACTTTCGAGATTCCTTGACTTGGAGATTTCCGGACTGATTCGGCGGAACTGATTTCATGGACCTACCTCCAAGCGTAGTCCCCAGTTCCCGAAATGTGTTTTCACTCCGGTGGGCTTGTTTGCGTAGTGAACAGATATATAAAGCAGATAAAGTGAACACAAAACAAAGTAAATGCCAAATAAATTTCACTTCTATTCTAACAAAGTACATGGTCAACTATTCTAACACATTACGAGGCCCGTTGGAATGACAATGGGTATATCACTTTGTAATAATTTAGGACCACCCTAGACAGACCATAGACTCATTGCGGGCTTGGTCGCATAGGTTGGGCTTGTGATCATCCTAATAGGGGTATGCTATGTTTTCTGCATGCGGCGTATTTATTTATCGCTTTGAATATTGGATATTTTATGCATGCTAAAACATCATAATGTGATGAGGTCTCGGTCGTACATTAAACTCTCATTTGGTTGGACCAAATTAAATATTAGGCCAGAACGAACTTCGATCAAAATGATATTTTTGATCTGTCCGAGCCTTCCATCCACAACAATGTGTTGAGGGAGCTACCACTACCCAAGTGTGGTCTCACGAGTCGTGGCACACTTGAACTAGGGGAAAGCTGCACCATTGTTGTGAACAAAGAGACTGCACTCCCTGTTTCCCTATCTCACGAGTTGTGGAGGGCGACAGTTGAGGCATGATTTGGTTGATGGGTCGGGCCCAAGACTAAGTAACATGGTTCGCTTGGAGTCCTCGAAACCATGCGAATAGGTGAGGAAAAAATATCTTGGGAATCTCATTGGATGAGAATGATATTGGATATCTCCCACGAGGTTTTTCTTCATGTGAATCGTAAAAAGCGGGGCATGGAGATTACGCTTGTGGATTCCAAGCCACAAGGAAATGGTTTCCCGAAACTACGCTTGAGAGTGGCGGACTTTCGTATAAATAGTGGGAGGAATTAAAGACTAAAAGTCCTAGTCTTCAACTTGAACAATAATATTACCATCATCTACTAATTTTTGCTTTACATTTTATTAATGTAGATATGTCTAAGAATCCATTAACCATGGTACTTGAGACTAATAAATTCAACGAAACGAACTACTCGGACAGGCTGAGAAACCTGAGGATTGTCCTTGGTTTCGAGAACTAAGGCTACGTCTTGGACGAGTCGCCGCCGAGCGACTTAGCGGAGGGGTCCACATCAGATGAACATTTTACGTTCGAGAAATGGCATGAGGAACAACCGGAAAGTACGCAGTATCATACTGGCTTCGATGTCTAACGACATCCAGAAGCAGTATGAGAGGCTGGACAACGTCTCCGCCATAATGCTCTGCATGAACGAGGTTTATGCGGTTCCGGATTGGCATATTAAATATGCGCCACAAAAGCATTCTTTGGCACCAAGCTTGCTGAAGGATTGTCTGTACAAAGTCATGGGGTTAAGATGCTCTCCCTAGTGGAGAAACTCGAGGACCTTAAAGCTGAGCTTAACAATGACATGTACATTGACGTGATCCTCCAGTCGCTTTCTCCATCCTATGACCCGTTTCTTGTAAACTACAACATGAATGGACTTGAGAAGTCTATTCATGAGTTGATCAACATGCTAGTCCAAATACGAGGCAACGACCTACAAGTCAGCGCCGGTGGTATTGATAGGAGAGGCTTCGACCTCCAAGGCGAAATGGCAAGAGGGCCGGACGCTGGAAGCGGAAGAAGGGAAAAGGGAAGACGGTTGCGGCCCCTGCTCGCGCTCCAGGCGTCCCTGTTGCTTCGGTGGGACGGAGCAAAGGGAAAGGGAAGGCCCGTAGTTCTCAGCGGTCCAAGATAAATGATGTCTGCATGCATTGCCTAGGGAAGGGGCATTGGAAGAGGGAGTGCCCACAACTCCTCTCCAACCCAGGTATGTTTGTGGTTGACGTAAACATGATAACTAATTCTGCTTCATGGGTATTGGATACCGGGTGTGGTGCTCACATCTGCAATGATTTGCATGCACTGCAAAGAAGCAGAAGGCTAACCAAGGATGAGATGATCCTGAGGCTAGGTGATGGGAAGGCTGTTGCTACGGAAGCCAAAGGATCAATGGAGTTAGCCATTAGTAGTCATGTTAGGATTGTACTGAACGACTGTTTCTATGTACCTAGCATTATAAAAAATATTGTTTCTATCCCGGTCATTGATTAGGAGGGATTTTCATTTACCATCAATAAAAACGACTTTTTTATTATTAAAGATGGTATTTTTCAATCTGCTTGGTACATTGGTCAACGGTCTCTACATACTTCAACAGTCTAATTAGATTATGACTGCGGAACACAAACGAAAATGGGATAATCATGATGACGCACAGATATGGCATGTGAGGTTAGGTCATATTTCTAAAGATAGGATAAGAAGGTTGGTGGACTCAAAGAGTCTAGAAATAGACGATTTGGACAACCTACCGACCTGCGAATCCTGTCTGAAAGGAAAGATGACCAAGAAGTCCTTTGTTGGACAAAGCACGCTAGCCAATGGTCTGTTGGATTTGATCCATACGGATGTCTGTGGCCCACTAAATACTCAGGCTAGAGGTGGGTACTCGTACTTCATAACCTTTACCGATGATCACTCACGGTATGGTTATGTTTACCTGATGAGGTACAAGTCTGAAGCCTTTGGAAGGTTTAAGGAATACAGACTTGAAGTAGAGAACCAAACCGGTCGAAAGATCAAAGCCCTTCGGTCGGACCGAGGTGGAGAGTATTTGAGTGGTGAGTTTATTGATTATCTAAAAGAGAATGAGATTCTCTCTCAGTGGACCCCTCCTGGAACACCACAGCTAAATGGTGTGTCTGAAAGGAGGAATCAGACCTTGTTGGACATGGTCCGATCCATGATGAGTTTTTACCGAACTCCCCCTTTCCTTCTGGGGATACGCTCTTGAGAGATGGCTACAAAAGTTTTGAACTTGGCGCCATCTAAGAAGATATCCTAGACGCCATATGAGATATGACATGGCAAGCCTGCCTCGTACAAATACTTGAAAGTGTGGGGTTGCCCTGCATATGTCAAGAGATTAGTGGGAGATAAACTGGACTCGAAGTCTAGTTTATGCAGGTTCATTGGCTATCCAAAAGAAACTGCGGGGTATTATTTCTATGATCCCTCCGAGCAAAAGGTTTTTTTATCTCGCGAAACACAGTGTTCTTGGAAAAGGGTTTTCCATCGGATAGTCGACGCGATGAGGTACTTCTTGAGGAATCAAGTGAGATACCCCATGAGGCGGGAGTGACATCTGAGCCGGTAGTTCCCACTGATAATGTTCCAGTCCTCCGTAGGTCGGCCAGAGTGTCCCATGCACCTGATAGGTATGGATTTCTGGGCCTGACCGGTCAGTTGGATAATGATCCAAAGTGTATGGAGAAGCGATGTCGGACATCGATTCAGATAAGTGGCTTGAGGCCATGAAATTCGAGATGGACTCGATGGGTGCAAACCAGGTTTGGACTCTAGTGGACCCACCCAAAAGGGTAAAACCCGTAGGGTGTAAATGGGTCTACAAACGTAAGCGTGGAGCTGACGGGAGGTTACAACCTTCAAAGCCAGGCTTGTGGTGAAAGGTTACACTCAGTGACCCGGGGTCGATTTTGAGGAAACCTACTCGCCTGTAGTAATGGCTAAGTCCATTCGGAAACTGCTTGTTATAACAACATGGTATGACTATGAAATATGATAGATGGATGTGAAAACGGCCTTCCTCAACGGTTTCGTAGAGGAAGAGATCTATATGGATCAACCGGAAGGTTTCACAACTGTTGGAGAAGAGCAGAAGGTCTGCCGTCTCCAAAGGTCCATCTATGGCCTCAAACAAGCTTCCCGAAGCTGGAATATACATTTTGATGAAGTCATACGGGGATATGATTTCATCAAGGACAAGTCGAATCCTTGTGTATACAAGAAGATCAATGGGAGCTCAGTTGCGTTTCTGGTGCTTTATGTGGATGACATCTTGCTCATTGAGAATGATCCTAAGATGTTGGGTACCACTAAAGCTTGGTTGTCAACGCAATTCTCCATGAAGGATATGGGTGAGGCATCCTACATCCTTGGCATCAAGATCTACAGGGATAGATCTAGAAGGATGTTAGGAATGGCCTAGTCCTCGTATATTGAGAAAGTCTTGAAGAGATTCAAGATGGAGAACTCAAAACGAGGATTCCTTCCTATGAGGCATGGAATTAAGTTATCCAAGAAGCAGTGTCCTAAGACTGATGAGGAACTTAAATGGATGTTGGACATCCCCTATGCTTCAGCAGTAGACAACATACAGTATGCTGTTCAGTGCACTAGACCTGATGTGGCTTTCATTTTGAGCGTAACTAGTCGATATCAGTCGTGTGTCGGGGAGGCACACCAGAGTGCGGTCAAGACTATCTTGAAGTATCTGAAAAGGACTAGGACATGTTCTTGATCTACGATGGTGGAGAGTTGATACTGGAAGGCTACAGCGACGCTAGTTTCCAGTCGGATGGCGATGATGCCAAGTCTCAGTTTGGTTATGTGTTCAGACTTAATGGTGGCATGGTTTCTTGGAAGAGTTCCAAGCAGGCTACCACGACGGACTCCACCACAGAGTGTGAATATTAGCAGCTTCGAAAGCTGCTAAGGAGGCGGTTTGGATGAAGAGCTATATCCAAGAGTTGGGTGTAGTACCTAGCATCGCTGAGCCAGTGGTTATCTTCTGCGAAAACAACGGGGCCATAGCACAAGAAAAGGAATCGAGATCTCATCACCGATCCAAGCATATTCTTAGACGCTACCTTCTGCTTAGAGAGATGGTTAGCAGGGGTGACGTTCGGATGGACCGAGTCAGCTCAGCAGAAAACATAGTAGATCCACTTACTAAGCCCGTGTCACAAGTTGCCCATACTTAGCATCTGGATACGATGGGTTTGAGGTCAATAGGTGATTGGCTTTAAGTCAAGTAGGAGATTGTTAGAATAGGTGACCAGAAAGCTAATAGGTTTGACGATTTGTAACATATTCGACAACTTGATGTAAATGTAATATTATTATATGATGAATAAAATGAGTGTTTGTCACTTTTGGTGCTTACTTTGTTGCGCTCATTTCACATATGTTAAAACGGTCTTTTACTTATATCGCAACAAAGCTCACAGACCATGGTTAACAACTCATGCAGTTGGGCCACGCATTGGATGGTGGTCATGAAACCAACTGATTGAGACAGGGGTATCGAGAGTCCTATTGAGACTTGCATCAAGAGTCGTGTTCATTGGATGAGTGCTGTGTTTCATCGGTGACAGGGGTGGGACGCCTACACGATCTTGATGGGTTGGTCGACTTGGGTCGAGCCGACTGGACTGACTCGCGGGGATCATCATATGAAAGCCTTAGAGGCTTGGTCGGTATGATTGAATTTTCCCGGTTCTGATAGTACGGGAGTAGTCCTCAGACTTGAGGAATCATGGCAGTAGCGTGCACAGGACGGCTGTATCTTGGATCTGGCGAGATGTGATCATTCTATAAGATGATCATTATAAGCGTTGTCCAGTGCAGTCGGAATGTGTAGCGAGGATGGTGGATTCCAAGAAGAGGGTCCGTCCCCTGTCAGTATGTGACAGAGGTATCTCCTATGCACTGGAAGACACGTTCATGCTGTTTAAAGTTGTGCTCTTAGGGTCCTACTTACCCATGCTGGAGTGCATCACTCAATTGTCTTTGCCGGCTATCGTCCCCTCAATCATAATATCTCATTTTTTTACCCTCGGTACCACACAACACACAGCTCATATGATATCCCATCATATCAGCACACAGCTCATATGATGTGTCACATCATCTCCACTGATTAATGACATCATACAACTCGTCATTAATCATATTATCATAAGCCATTGTCGTATGCCCCCAGTTAGGTAAGCCATCTCTTTATCTCAATTCACAATATTCGCACCAATAATCTCATCATTCATCTCTATTCAACAATGAAATTCCCATCAGTAACCTCAACGTTCAATTTCATTTAATAATCAAATATAGTACATACCATCATCTATCTAACTTCCATATACCACAACCACATATAATCACATAATGGCAACTTCACAGAATAACAATTAATCCAGACAAATGCCAACAATTCACAATTTCATATACCACACAAGAATATATATCTATATATATAAATATATATGATGCGATCTAAAAGTGCTCGTTCTTGGGCTTGAAGGGGTGGCCTTGAACGTTTTGCAAGATATGAAACAGGAACCTGCAAAAAAAAAATGTTAGCACTCTGACGCTCAAGTCAGTAAGCAGTTATGAAAGAATAAACATAAGTGAAATGAAAGAGAAATAAATTCTCGTGATTAAAAAGCATGAAATAAGCAGAGTGTCAGTGTGAGGGTATGAAATCGTGTATTAGAGTCTAAAAGAAAAACGTTTCTTGAGCCAGTCACATGAGCTAGTATTTATAGGAGACGAGTCATGATGGAAAAGACTCCTAGTTGTGTGGGACTCTGGAGGGAATATGTGCTATCCTTCCCAGACTTCAGCAGCCCCTGGACTCCTTGAAAGTGGGGTGTCCGTTGAAAGGGTCTTCCATGGATAAGGACAAGGGGTAGATCCGGTCAACCCTCATCCTTTGGTGATCTCGGGCCTCCGTCTTGGGCCTCCTTGCTGGACGTCTCGCCCTAGGCCTGGGTCTCCGTCCTAGGCCCCCTCGATGGGGTTTCTTCTCCCGGTTGGGCCAGGCTTCCTCTTTTCCTAGGGCAGGCCTGATCGTTACCCCCTTAGGCGTGGGTCGGAGTCTTGAGTGGGCCTCCCCCGTATGTAGGCGGGCCTTCGTACATGGACTTCCTTTTTGGACTGCTATCAATGTCTTTTGGGCTCCTGGGCTTCGATTTTGGGTTGATCTTTTTAGCATATATCAACTAGTCCCCCCCACTCTGAGAGGGAGGGTGCGCTACCGTTCCCACTCAGAGTAGAGGCCTTCTGAAGTTGTTGAGCGAGGTGCGACCTCCTTGCCCATTTGTTGAACTCCAAGCGAGCTCCCTTCCTGGTTAAGAAAGTGTAACAGCCGCCTAAGGTGTCGGGCGTCTGTGCGTAATGATGACTGGTGTAGCTTTTGAGGTAGGCTAGCTATAGGCCTGCACCAAGGCTACGCGAGTTTTCGCCACGCGCTTGGACTGGGGCAGTTACTGATAACTGCCTACGTCAGTTATTTTTCCAACTTTGGTAACCGTCCAATGGGAGGCGGTTTCTTGCAAGAACCTTAGGTAACTGCATCTCCCACCACGTATTCCCCTTCGTTCACATTATTACGTATGTCCCCCTTCATTCTTCCGCCTTCCCACGTCTTCACAAGAGAGATTCGTAGTTTTATACCTCCATCACCTCTATAAGTGCCCTTCTTCCTTTCTTCGCATTTCTTTAACTTTTTTCCTTGAGCAATGTCTTCTTCTATTCCGTCGGATGAGTCCATACAGTTTGTGTAGGAGTGGACTGGAGGCGATGATCCCTCCGCCGCCTCTTCTCTAGGGGCAGCATCTGGTCGCGGGGCCCACCACCGCGACCGGAGGTGGAGCCTAAGAAACCTTGCCCGCATCCCTAGGCATTTGATGGATGAGGAGGATGATGATGATGTTGTGGAAGAGGTAGGGAGTCCCAATGGGGGTGACGATGAGGCGGGTTCTTCCCCTGAGAGGGAACGAGAGGAGCCACCGGAGGCGAATGATGTAGAGAAAGAGGAGGATGAGGAAGAGAGAGAGGCGAGTCCCCTTCCTCTAGAGAGAGCCTCCATCTTCAGGGTCTCCGACGCCGCCCGGTTGAGGGAGGATTATGGAATCCCCCAGGGCTATACTATTTATGTTCCTTCCCCCGATAGTTCGCTTGAGCATCAACCCCATAGTTGCTTGTTTTTATTGGGCCCAGCTGAGGGCCAGCCTTAGGTTTCCCTCCCCACCTTTTATCAAGATGTCGCCAAGCTGTTTAGGGTTCCTTTGAACTAGTTAACTCCTAACTCCTTCCGCCTTGTTCCTAGCTTTGTCATGATCTTCAAGTACCATAGTTGGCCTGCCTCTAGTCAGCATTTTTCCTTTTGCTTTCATTTAAGAAAATTTGAGCCCGATATCTTCCACTTCTACCCCTGTAAGGGGATTTGCTTCTTTCCTACCCCAAGTGCCCCTATCTCTTGGAGGGGAAACTTCTTTTTTGTGCACCCCCCTTCCTTGGACCTTCCCTTGTGAATGGATAACTGATCTCCCTCCTGTTGATTCAGCGACTAGGAAGGACAGACCAACAACCCTCGCCACCTTTCTGGAGGATTTGAATGAGGACCCCTATGGTGTTAGGGGTCTCATAGAGGAAGGGCTCCTCTGTCGGTTTGGGTTGAGCCGCAATGAGGTCCTCCTGGAGTAGCCTCTGGGTACCTTTCATCTTTCTTTGTTCTTCGAGTCTCTTCTTGATTTGTTGCATATTTTCTGATTTTATGCTCCTTCTTTTGCGCAGACAAAGCCATGTTAGATAAGCTGCTCAGGGAAACTGCCCATGGGAGTCCAGAGGGGACGCCCTCCACTGCATGTACCCCAGAGGGGACCCCGGTTCCTAGCGATGGAAAGGGGAAGCGCGCTGCCACCCTTCCTATGATGGGTCTTCCGAGTGGGCGAAGGGGTGTTCATCCAGCCATCCCCCCTCTGGAAGCTCTTTGCGGGTGTCTACCCGATCGACCGCGGCTCCCCCCTCCTCACCTTCCTTCTGGGGGTTCCTCCCCTCGCCGCTAGCGCTTTGTCCCAGACTGGGAGGTGTATACCCACCAGTCCCTCTAACGGGAGAGGGAAGGAGAGTCTGGGTTGGCTACCGAGTTCTTGCAGGGGCTGATCCTTTCGGAGGACCGCCGCTCGTTGGTCTCCCTTCCTAGGGAGGAACTGGCTGGGGCCTTCGCCCTCCAGATGGCGAAGGTATGATACTTTACCCTGGTGTTAACTTTTGCTTTTGCATCTCGGTGAAATTTTGATCTTGGTTTTTCTTGTCCGTAGCTTCCATGGCGGGGTAGTTCTTGAGTCGCCCCTTGGAGATCCTCCCTCCTCCTACTGACTTCCAACAAAAACGGCTAGAAGACCGTGTGGAGCGACTGGCCTCTGATCTGGCCAAGCTGAAGGAGGCCAAGAAGGAGGTCACAGGGAAGTATCAACAAGCGGATAAGGAGAGAAAAAAGCTGCAGCAGGACTTCTTGGCTCCCAAGACTAGTCGGAGGCCCTTCGGTAGGCGGCTGATAAGGCCCGCTTGAAGTTCGCTCATACAACCAAGGGCAAACAGTTCTTGGAGTCCTACTGGGATAGCCCTCTTATACTATAAGCAATCCGAGGAAGTCCAGGGAGAGGTAGCCAAGATTGCGGGGCCATTCTTGGAGTATGGCTTTACTGCATGCTAGGAACTGTTTGTGGCCCAAGGCTATCCTCCGGAGAGGGCGGACCTCTCCCTCCTGTATTACGATAGGGTTGTGAAGAGGGCCCCGAATCCCTTCGCTCCTCCTCCCCCCATGACCGAGTCTTCCATCTTGATCCAGGTAACAAGTTTACCCTTTTTTCTTCCGTGTGTTTGGAGTCCTTGGGCTTATGAATGACATACCTGGAAAATTCTTTTCAGAGGAGGAACTAGATCATGTGTTGGAGACGGTGATGTAGGAGATCCTAGCCCCAAAAGGGGGGGGGGGATGTGGAGGCCCCGGCCCCCGAGCCTTCTACGACTTTCCTAGCCCCCTTAGCCGAGCCTGTTGATGTTGTTCCCCCCTCCCCTAAGACGGAAGTCCTGGAGGAGCCCGAGAAGACCCCGCGTGTGGGGAAGAATGCTTGATTGTACCCCTCCTTTAATCTTTCTGTTATGCTTAACCCCCCTCCCTCCGATGTAAGGGGATGAACAATTTTTAAATTTCTGTTGTTGTTTTTTGTTTTTTGAATGCTGCAACTACCTCCCCCGCCCCAAGTCGGTTTGTCTTGGGGGACTTTAATATGATGCACCTCTTCTTGCATTCTGTTGGCATGTCTTTGTGGATTTTTTTTATAATTGGGGGTTGGTTGCCTTATGTATGCTTTTGGTGACTCCTGAAGAGGAGGTACGAGGATTCTTGTTGATGACTTAGGTGATATTTGAGCCCAGGAAATGGCCCTTGTTTGCCCGCGACAGTTTGCGAACCCCAGTCATGCTTTACGTTAGTACTTGTAATACCACAGGATTCGTTAAACTTGCCTACAAGGTAGCGGGACTCGCTTGAGTGCCTAGAAGGAAGTTGGGCTTGTTTAAGTGCCTACAAGGAAGTAGGGCTTGTTTGACAGCTGCCCTGCAGCAAAGCAGGGCTTTGTTGAGATGGGGTGCTTGCCCGATGGCAGGGCTTGTTGCATGGACTGCCTACCTTGAGGCAGGGCTTGTCAGGTGGACTGCCTGCGAAGTGGCAGGGCTTGTTCGGTAGACTGCCTGCAAAGTGGCAGAGCTTGCTCAGTAGACGGCTTGCAAGGTGGCAGGGCTTGTGAGGTAGACTGCCTGCGAAGTGGTAGGGCTTGCTGAGTAGACGACCTGCAAGGTGGCAGGACTCGTGCCTTAGGAGAGACGTGTGGACGTCCTTCTGGGAGGATCCTTGTCTGGGAAGGCCAGGCTGGCCTTTTGTTGGGGAGGGGATGAGGATGCCCTTCGCAAGAGTAGGTCCCCTTGGAGGGACTTAGGCAAAGAATCTTTTGAGATTGTGAACGTTCCAAGGGCGAGGATGCAAGTGTTCGTCCCCGTTCTCCAATTCGTATGCTCCATTGCCCAGGATTCCCTTAACTTTGTAGGGTCCTTCGCAAGTGGGGTCTAGCTTACCCACTGGTTTTGATGCTTCCACTTTTCGCAGTAATAAGTCACCGACTTGGAATCCCTGGGGCTTAGCCCATTTGTTGTAGGCATTGATCATTCTGCTTTTATCGTTGCATTCGACGGAAGGATTTTTCCCTGAGTTCCTCAATAAGGTCGAGATTCTAAATTGTTGTTCTGCTCCTCTGAGTAGCACATTATCCGGGGGGAGGGCACGCCCACCTCGGCTGGTATTACAACATTTGTCCCATAAACTAGGGAAAACGGGCTTTCGCCCATGGAATTCCTGGGAGTAGTTCGATAAGCCCACAGGACACTAGTGAGCTCTTCAGCCCAATTGCCCCCCGCTCTATCGAGCCTTCTCTTGATACCTTGCAAGAGGGTGCGGTTGGTGACCTCCACCTGGCCATTAGCTTTAGTGAGCCACAGAGGTGAATCTTTGGCTAATGCGTAACCCATTGTACCAATCTCGTATTTTGTTTCCTCGAAATTGTTGTCCATTGTCCGAAATGATCTCACGGTGAGCCCTAAGCAACAAATGATGTTTTTCCATAGGAACTTCATGACTTTTCCCTCCGTTATGCGGGAGAGAGGTTCGGCCACCACCCATTTCGTGAAGTAGTCTATAGCTACCAACAAGAACTTTCGTTGTCCTGGGGCCACAGGAAACGGCCCCACGATGTCTATCCCCATTGTGCGAAAGGGCATGGTGCCAATAGTGTGGCCAGCGGTTCAGCGAGTTGGTGTATCAGGGCGGCATGCATCTGGCATTTCTCGCATTGCCTGACCAGAGCCTTAGCGTCTTGCTTCATCGTGGGCCAAAAGTACCCTGCCCTCAGGGCCTTGTTGGCTAGGGCCAATACCCTTATGTGTGCCCCGCAGCATCCCTCATGAATCTTTTTAAAGACATGTACTCTCCCTTCTTGGGACAGGCATCTCAGAAGAGGATGCGTGAAGGAATTCTTGTAGAGAGTATCTCCTACGAGGAGGAAACGGACAGCCCGTCTCTTCAGACGGGCTGCCTCCCACTTGTCCGCAGGGAGACGACCTTCTTTTAACCACCTTAGGACAGGTAGTCACTAATCCCCCCGAGGGAGTATGCTTTGAACCTCCAGGGTAAGGCCGAGCTTTGCTAAGTGGTATATTGTGATCTGCCTGGTTCGGCAGTTGTCTATGGTGCTGGCCAATTTAGACAGGTAGTCTACTGTGTTATTTTCCTCTCGAGGGATTTGGACGAGTTGGAAGGTATCGAACTTGACCCTCCATTCCTCCACTCTCTGGACGTATTGCTTCATGCTTTCCTCCTTATCTTCGTATATTCCCGCTACTTGTTTAAGGATAAGCTAGGAATCGAAATAGGCTGCCAGGTGCCTAGCCCTTGCTTCCCAGGCCATTCTCGTGCCCAAAGCCAAGGTTTCATATTCGACCTTGTTGTTAGAGGCTTTGAACCCGAACTTGATTGCGAACTCCAGGTCTACTCCTTTTGGGGTGGTTACAACCACGCCTGCACCGCTGCCCTGGGCAATGGAGGACCCCGTCCACATGCAGGAGCCAAGTCCCTTGGTTTGACAGGGGTGGAGTGCTTTCCGAGACGAAATCGGCCAGCGCTTGAGCTTTGATAGCTGTCTTGGGGAGATACGAGATATTGTACTCGCTGATTTTGAAGGCCCACTTCATCAGTCGGTCAAATTTTCCAGCTTCCCCAAGACCTGCTTTAGGGGGTGATTGGTACGGACCCCGATCGGATACGACAAGAAGTAGGGGCGCAACCTTTGGCTAGCGCAAAGGCAATCCTTTTTATGAGGCTGTATCGTCCTTCCGCCTCATTGAGGACTTTGCTTACGTAGTAGATGGGTGTTTGACGCCCGCCTTCCTCCCGAATGAGGACCGAACTTACTGCCTGGGAGGTGGCTGCCAAGTAGATGTACAAAGTATCTCCTGGCTAGGGTTTTATGAATAAGAGAAGGCTGGCCAGATATTGCTTGAGTTCCTCAAAGGCTCGGTGGCATAACCACAAGGCATAAGGTTCTTGTTGAAGTAATGAAGCTGACCCTCTTGTGGTCGTCCGGGGCCAGCATGATCTGATGGTATCCTTGTGAAGTGTCCATCATGCTCAGGAGTTTGCACCTGGAGGTAGAGTCTACTAGCTGGTCAATGCGAGAGAACGGATAGAAGTCTTTCGGGCAAGCCTTGTTGAGATCCTAAAAGTCCACGCACATCATCCATTTTCCTCTGAGTTTAGGAAATAGCACCAGATTGGAGAGCTACTTAGGAAATTGAATTTCTCGTATGTGGCCTCCTTCCGTTAGTCTTTCTATCTCAGCTTGTATGATCTTATCTTTCTCTGGACCAAAGTGCCTCTTCTTTTGCTTGACCGGCTTCATGGATGGATTGATGTTGAGGAGGTGCATTATGACCTCAAGGCTTATCCCCTCTAGATCTTGAGGTGTCCAAGCGAAGACACACATATTGCGCCGGAGGCACCGAATCAAGTCCTCTTTTTTCCTTGAGGGGTCCTTCCCTTGTCTTTTGCAGGATTCTTCTGGGGACAGCTCTATGGCACCCCGTTTCTGTCCCTTCCGCACGGCTTCCACATAACATTTTCGTGATTGTTGTTGGACTCCACCTACTTCCCCAACCCCACTTGGCACAGGATCGCTTAGAAGACATTCAAGGAGGGCCTCCCCAAAATGATGTTATATTCCAAGGGAGCGTCCACTACTAGGAACTTGATTAAGCATGTCCGCCTTAGCGACCCCTACCCAAGGAATAGGGGGAGGGCAATCGCCCTTCTGGGGCATACTACTTCTCTCGCAAACTCGTATAATGAGGGTGTCCACCTTCTTCACTGGAGCTCTACCTAACTGCATCTGATCATAGGCTTACTCATATATGATATCCACCGAACTCCTTGAGTCTATAAAGACTCTGTTGAGTTCGTAGTTGGCCACAGTGGTCGTGATTACTAGGGCATCGTTGTGGGGGAGAATGACTCCCACTCCTTCAGTCGCCCCGAATTGAATGATGGGCGTCCCCATCCCGTGCTTACATCCAAGACTTCTTTAGGGGACATGGCCTCGGCTTCCCGAGCCAACACCTTTCGAGCCTTATGGGAGTCTTCTCCTATAGGCCTTCCTGCTATCATGCGTATGACTCCCTTCCGAGGAGGGTTGGTGTCCTCCGACGGCCCCGCGGGGGCTTGTCTGGGGAGGTTCGGGACTGGAGTCCACTGGGCCTTTTTCGTGGCTCTGATTTTTTTTCTGGTAAGGGCCAGTGCCTTAAGACTTCTCCCTGCAGACGAATTCTTGGAGGTATCCGCTTTGGACGAGCCGCTCCATTTTATATTTGAGATGTCAGCATTCCTTTGTGGAGTGCCCATAGTTGTTGTGGAATCAGCAGAATTTGTCTGACTTGGGTCGTGTAGGGCCCTCCCTAGCTCCGCGAGGTCGCTCAGTAGTCCCTTCCCTTCTATCGCCATGAGGGCCGAGTGATGGGAGCGTTGAGGGGAGTGTAGACAGGAGGTCCCCTTTGGAAGGGGGGTTTCCTATCCCTGCCATTGGTACGACGCTTCTTTGTAGATCCTTCCTCACGCGTATCCTTCCTTTTCTCGCCGCATCTTTCTTTCTTGGGAGCATGGGCTTCCTCCATATTAATGTACTTGGCTGCTCTGGCGAGCAAGCCATCGAAATCCAGCGTCGGCTTCTTTGCCAAGGATTTGAAGAAATCCCATCCAGAAGCCCTTGGGAGAAGGTGTTTGCCTTGACCACCCGTGTGGCCGCAGGGACCTCCAAGGCGGCAGCGTTAAAACGGTGCAGGTAATCCCTCAAGGATTTGGAGTCCTTCTGGCGAACGTCGAAAAGGCGGAGGGAAGTCTTGCAATGCTTTCGGCTGCTAACGAATTGGTGAAGGAAAAGCGAGCGGAACTCCTGGAAGCTCCTCACCAAACCGGGGGCAGTTTACCTGGGCGAATGTGGTCACAAAGACCCGACATTTGATCCTGTCCGTGTATCGATGGAGCAGTGCGGAGTTCTCGAACCGCGATAGGTGATCTTGTGGGTCAGTGATGCCGTCCTACTCCGCAATGACTGGTGTTCGGCAATTGGGAGGAAGTTCATCTGCCATGACCTCCTCGCTGAATGGGATACCGCCTTCCGCCTCCAACGAGACTCCCCTCATCCTGTTCTGCACATCCTGTAAACTTTTCTGCAAGTGCTCCAGCTAGACCTCCCAATGCAGGGGAGGGTCGTCCCTAGCCAGGGGAGGAGGAACAGGTTCCCCCTCTGGTAATCCAAGAAACCTCTGCCCTTGAAGGGCCTCGCCATGTTCTGCTGGTCCGACGGGCACCGGGGCGGCTCCCAGGGCCCAGGGGCCACTACTGCAAGGCGAGCAGTGTCAACCATTGCCATCTGTGCCCGTATGGCGGACGTAATCATCTGCTGGATGGCCGCCATCAACCCTGGCGACGACCTATCAGAGGAGGTGTCCGAGGGGGTACTTTCCCATGGGGGGTCTGACAGGGGTCCGAAGGGGCCGGAGGGAGCCCAAGAGAGGTCCAGACAACATCTGCAATGCCTGGGGGTCGGCAGGAGTGTCTGCTGCCTTCTGCTTGCTCGATCCGTGGTTTGGAGTTTCCATAACCCTCACTTCTCAATTCAGTGTTCCCACAGATGACGCCAATTAATGCGAGCTAAAAGTGCTCATTGTTGGGCTTGAATAGGGTGGTCTTGAACTTTTTGCAAGCTATGAAATAGGAACCTGCAAAAAAAAATGTTAGCATTCCGTCAGTCAAGTCAGTAAGCAGTTATGAAAGAATAAACGTAAGTGAAATGAAAGAGAAATAGATTCTTGTGTCTATAAAACAAGAAATAAGTAGAGTGTGAGTGTGAGAGTGTGAAATAATGTATTAGAGTCTAAAAAAAAAGTGTTACCTGAGCCATCCATATGAGCTGGTATTTATAGGAGAAGAGTCATGATGAAAAAGACTCCTAGTTGTGTGGGACTCTGGAGAGACTACGTGCTATCCTTCCCAGACATCAGCAGCCCCTGGACTCCTTAAAAGTAAGGAGTTTGTTGAAGGGATCTTCCATGGGTAAGGACAAGGGGTAGACCCGGTCAACCCTCATGCTTTGGCGATCCCGGGCCTCCGTTGATGGGGTTTCTTCTCCCGGTTGGGTTGGGCTTCCTCTTTTACTGGGGCACGCCTGATCATTACCTCCTTGGGCGTGGACCGGAGTCTTGAGTGGGCCTCCCTCGCATGTAGGCGGGCCTCTTCCTTTTTGGACTCCTATCAATGTCTTTTGGGCTCCTGGGCTTCGATTTTAGGTTGATCTTTTTAGTATATATCAATCAATATATATAAATTCAATTTACTATACTTACCTCAAACTCAAAAGATCATGTTAATAGAAGAAAATGCTTAATCCTCTACTCTATCTTCACATCTTATAATAGGATATAATATATAAAATCAATATATCAAAAATATTGGAAATTTTGAATGAAATTACTAATTAAAATTCATTCTTTTACACCAATATTTCAATATTTCATTTATATTGAAATTTAAATCTCCATTCATTCCTCATCTAAACCATTAGACATTACAAGCTTTCCTCATATATATCCAATTTATCTATTAACTCATAAGAGCTTATTCCATCAAACCCCTAATATTTTTATAATTATCGCCCTCTATAACATCCCTAAATGAAATTACTACAAATATCCCATATTTTTTTTAATAAATATAATATTTCTCAAATATAATTCTCTACTATCCCTATTAATTTTTGCCAATTCTTCACTATAATAATAATAATAATTATTATTTAAACATTAGTACATACAATTATGTATTTGGTTAATAAACCCGATCAATTTGAGTAATCCATTATAACAACTACTAAGTCTACTAGGTTAAATACATTTTAATTTATTGGCTATAATATTATAGTCCAATTAAACATATACCTGAACACTAGTTTATATAAATACTCAAATTCAATAAATTTTCTGGTTAAATAGTAAATTGAATAGTACAAAGCATATTTAATAAATGCACTAATTAAATAATATTAATATAATAATTAATTTATAATTTATAATAAAATATTCTAACTTGTTTCGCCGTTCGAAGATAACACATTTGAATGTGTGTAATGTGTGTTTAGTGTTAATGTATTTGTAAATTTTAGTTCTCTTTGTTTACAAGTTAAATATAAATATATGTGTTGAATTGGTGAGGCGGCCACATGTTGCAGCCATAATAATATTTTCCCTCATTTTTTTTAATAATTCTATTAAAATTATAATTTAGCCCCCAACTTCTAAATGTATATAATTTGACCACAAATATTTTATGAAGCTTCAGCCCCTTTAAATTTTAATATATTTATAATTTCAACCTATAACTTATAATTAAATTTATATTTTCTTAATAATTACTAATTAACATTTCAATTAAGTATAAAACTCTATGGATGTTACAAAAGTAGACACCTGCATCGGATAAAAGAATATCAACTTCAAAACAGGCTTATGAAGAAAATCCAAGAAAGATTATGAAGTGCACAACCTTTGAGGCATGGCATGCTAAAGCCTTGGCCAAATCTTCCTAAGGGTAGGAATCCATAGCCTCCCTGTCCGTTAGGAGCACCATCCCTCCTTGGAGCTCTGTGAAGAGTCCGGATTCCCCCTCTCACTCCTTTAGGACGAACTGATGGGTGTATACCTCCCAGTCGGGGACGAAGCGTTGGCGGCGAGGAGATTGAACCCCCTGAGGGAGGAGGTGGAGGAGGGGGCCTTGTGGTGGAATGAGTGGATGCCTCTGGAAGCCTCCCGAAGAAGGTTGCCTGGAAGAAGCCCTATTGGTCCTCCTGGAAGAACCTCCTAGCGGAGGAGGGGTCGTCTATTTCCCCCTGGCCTCGACAGGGATCCCCTCAGGGGTCCGTGTGACGGAAGGCATCCATGCAAGGCTACCCTGGGCACTGTCTCTCAAGCGCGTCCCAAACATGATGACCTCTATCACAGAAAAAATCGGCAGTCAAATACAACCCACATCAATTTAAAAAATGGCCATAAAAAATTAAAGGAGTACCTAGGGGTTCCTCCAGAGGGACCTCCTTGGGACTCAGCCCAAACCAGGATAGGAGCCTCTCATCAATCATGTCTCGAATGGCGTAAGGGTGTCGATTCAATTCAGCCAAGGCAGACGAGAAGGCGGTTGGATGTACCTTCATCAAAAAAGAAGGGACGACAAGGGGATCCATAATCCGTTGGCTGGGGAAAGACCAAGACTTAGGGGGGAGGACCTAAACAAAGGTCCCCATCCAACGTATAGGGGCACTAGGGGCTAGCAAAAAACTAACACCTTGGCGAGGGAAGAAGTGAAAAACCCCTGGTCCAGACCGCTTCAAGTGAACAAAAAAAAAAAAAAAAAAAGAAATGGTCGATTGTGACGGGTAGATCATTGTGACCCAAGATCATGGCAAAGCTGGCTAAACAACTAAAGGAATTGGGACTCAGGTGTTCAGGGGGACCCGATACAAGTTATACACATCCTGGTAGAAGACAGGCACAGGAAACCTAAGGCCCGCTTGCAGCTGAGCTAGGAAAAAGCTTAAACAACCTTTTGGAGGGCGCTCCGGCACATCCGTGGAAAAAGAGGGATAAATACTAAACTCTAAGGGGATGCCAAACTCCTCCCTCAGGGCTGCCACATTGGGAGAGGAGGCAGACCTGCATGCCTCCGCTAGGCCCATCTCCTCAGATTTCGACATCATTCCTGCCTCGCCCTGCGAAGAACCCTCCGCCTCGTCTCCCACCAGACTCTCCCCCTCAGAACCGTCAACTTCCTCCTCTTCTTCCTCTCCCTCACTTCCCTCCTCCGGCTCATCTATCAAACATCTAGCAGGTTGTGCCAGTTGATTAACCAGTTGCCAGGTTCGGCTACCACTGGTGGTTGCTGAGCCACGGTCGGCACCCCCGGAGATGGCCTCGAAGGGATCATTGCCTATATATCTTGCTCCCACATATCGCGCCGATTCATCAGAAGGGGTAGAAGAAGAAGACATGACCAAGTTGCTAAGAAAGAAAAATAGACAGAAAAGAGAAGAAGATGAACTTACAGTTTTTTTTTTTGTGAACTTTGCAGTTTCTTTCTTTCAAATGGCGTGGGGGAGAGAGGAGGTCCTTATGGGCATGGTTACAGGGGCGAGAGGGGAAAGATGTGGTTACCTGGCGAACGTACATGTAACCACCCCCCATTGGGCGGTTACAAGACCGACATGGGCAGTTATCAAAGACTGCCCTCCTATGCAGAGCGAGTAGAGCCAAGCGCCCATGTCAAAAGGAATTTGGGCGCCAAAAAAATCAAATCAAGCCCTAGCCATCATTGCTGGGCTAATGGAAACAGCCTCAAAGCTTGCGAAGGCTGACAGCCCTTTCTTAATGGCAAAGGAGGCTTGTTATCCCAAGGAAGAAAGGTTGATGTTCCTAATAACCAAGGAGGCCTCACTCTTGGAAGGCAGAAAGTCGACGAAAATTAGAGAAGTCTCGCCCCTGATGAAGGACGTCCCCCTAATGGGCCTCTAGGAAGACTCTACTCTCAAGGGGAGTAAAGGACATTCCTCCCCCTCAGAGTGGGGGGACTGATTGATATGCATAAAATAGTCGGCCCATACACGCGACCCAAAAGTTAGAAGGTTCCATCTCCAAGAGACAAGCCCAGAAGAAAAGTAACCTAATAGCCTTTAGCCCGTCTCGGAGAATCTGTCGCCAAGCCCATCCAAAGAAGCAGGTCAGGCCCTTCGTAGAGGGGGAGCAAGGCTTACGCAGAGGGAAGAGGCTTAGGAGGGGATGATTCGTGAAGAGGGCCCACCCTACAGCCTGGAGGGAAGAAGCCCATCTAGGCCCAGGAACGGAGGCATATGGAAGGAGGACTCTAGGTGGAAAAACCAAGACTTGGTCAAACAAGATAAAGATCAATCGGATTTCCCTCCGCCCCCCCCCCCCCAATCTAGGGCGGATCTCGCAACTAACTCCTCATTTCTAGGAAGCCAGGTCGAGTAGGACTCTAGGGAGGCCTCAACCAATCCCCGAGGAATCCTTTACACCCCCCCCCCCCAGAACATCTCTACCTCAAGGAACTCTCTCTATAAATACAGCCCCTTGGCTGGACGAGTAACGTCTCTCTACACTCTGAATACACGAATCTCTCTTTAAATTGCACTTAGCATACTTTTATGCTCCTGATTCTCGTTAAATTCTTCTTGCATTCAAGCTTATTAATTCCAAAATTTTTTACTAACTTGAGTGTCATAGTGCTAATGTTTTTTTTTTGCAGGCTCCTTGTCCAAATTTGCAAAATCCAGGCCCACTACGTTCAAGTTCTGGAAGACAACTTTGATTGAGCTCTTTTTGCTCACATCACCGATAATGAAGCTAAGTCTAAGAAAAAAATAGAAATTAAAATATAGTGAAAAATCAATTAAAATGTAACAAATAATCTATTATATAGTAGCAACAACATCATCTCAAGCAGGGGTTCGAACTCATTAGCTCTAGGAATATTTATTATAAAAAAAATTGAAAATTTTAAAAAATTAGAATTTTGGTCAAAATTAAAGAATTTGGTCAAAAGACTGCCTTTAAATATATATATATATATATATATTAATAGAATATATCATAAGATTTTATAAATTTTCATTTGAAACATTCACGCACACATTCACACATCACATTTTCACACACATTCACACGTACACACACACTTGGCGCTGCGGGTAAGAATTTGATATTAAAAATTATTATTGATTTATATTATTATATTATTTGATTAGTGAATTTATTAAATACAATTTATACTATCAGATTTAATATTTAATCGAATATTTTTTTGAGTTTGAGTATTTGTAAATTAGTGATTGGTTAATTGTCTCAATTGAATTAGGGTTGTTATAGTTAATGAATTAAACTACTTAATTTCTTAGATTTAATCGTTTCTATAGTTGATTTGCTCAATTTAATTGGATTGAAAGTTATATTTGAGAAACGGTTAGAAATAGATAGGAATATTAGAAAATTATATTTAAAAAATATTATATATAATAAATAGGAATATAAGGTAATTGTTAATTTAATGTAGAGATGTTATTGAGAATGGTAGTTATAAAGGATGAGGGGTTTGATAAAATAAATTCCTATAAGTTAATCGATAAATTAGATATTTATCTGGAAAGTCTAGAATGTCTAATTATTTAGAAGGAAATAGAACTGATGTCTGAATTTTGATATAAATGAAATATTAAAAGATTTGTGAAAAATGTACAAATATTATTATTATTTTATTTAGAACCCACGACAGTCTCGATAAGTACGCATTATAATTTATTATAGGACATGGGGATATAGTGGAGGACACAACAACACCTTATTCTACTAATTTAATCATTATGAGATTGAGATAAATATAGTTTATTGGATTTATATATATAGATATATTCGTGTTGCATGTATACGTAATCGTGAATCGTGGGCTATGTGTCTTGATTACCTTGTTATTCTGTGCAGTTATCATTATATGCTTATATGTGGTTATGGAGTAAGAAAGATGAATGAATAATCGTGCGTTGTCATGCTATTTTATTGTCGATTGAAATTGAACAATGAGATTATTGATGAAAATGTTACGAATTGAGATGAAGAAATGTTATTGATGGAAATGTTACGGGTTGCCTAACTTGGGCATATTCAATGATTTACGATGATGTGATTGATGATGAACTATGTGCTATCATGATGATGTGACTGATGATGTGACATGTGATATGAGAAAAATTAATATACAGCTAGGTACCATGGCACAAAGGGTATCGGGGTATTTTAGGTAGTGGGGAATATCTTGTGTTGATGGCTACACATTAGGGTGGTGCATGGGTGGCATGTATGGTGTGATGTCCTGTGTTGATATTGCTACACACTTTGCCAATATGCGGATATCACATACAATGGATATCCTGTGCCTGCGATTACATGATATTGATTGGGATGATGAGAGCCGGAAAAATCATTTAATATAATTCAACTATGATAACCAGGGCTCTAATAAAATAAACTATAACGATGTGTGTATTATATTATAGTTGAGGCATGATTTCGGTGTTCGTTTTGCATGATTATCGGTACTGGTTACTTCGTGGTTTTTTTTTTTTATTGTAACGTAACAAATACGGGTTGGTGGATTTCGCCTCATGAAACTTAGCTATACTTATTGAGTAGGTAGCTCCCGCTTTGCCAAATATTTTTCAGGAAATAAGTCAAAGTGACTGGCCGGATCGAATTATAAGCTCTGTCGACAATCCTATTAGGAGGGTCAGTAGCATCGATATCTTAAGTTGGGGGTTCTAGCCATATAATTATGTAGATATTGTTGGAATGGGTCACCAGAGAGCTTGGCTTTTATGGGAACCATTTGCTGATATTTGATTAAAAGTAATGTTACGTCGATGAATTTAGTAAGGGTTCATCGTACGCAAGATCAAGTTTGTTGTGCTTACTATTCACATTGAATGTCATTTCGATGTCACAACAAACACCCAAAGACCAAACAGTTTAGCGCAAGAGTTGGGCTATGCATGGATTGGCAGCTATGAGACCAACTCTTGAGGGCCGGTCTGAAATGTTCCAAGTCGAGGCCATCGAGAAGGGCATCGAGTATCCTATAAAGACTTGCACTGAGTATTACAATCGTATTTCATCAGCAGGAGACGTAGGTCATCTATGAAATTTCAGTGGGTTGGTTGGCAAGGTGGTCGACTGACTGAACTGACTCGCGGGAATCGTGATATGGAAGCCACACAGCTTGGTCAGTATGACTAGCATTCCCGATTCTGATAGTACGGGATTAGTCCTTGGACTTGAGAAAGACACAACAATCGCTTGCGTGCGAAGGTTGTACCTTAGACCTGGTGAGGGCGATTGTGTCGCGGGACATGCTCATCATAAGCCTTGTCCAGCGCAGATGGAATACGTAGTGAGAACAGTGGATTCCAAGAAAGAAATTGTCCGCTGTTTAAGAATTTGACAACAAGTTCTCCTATGCGCTCTAAGATGGTTTGGACTCTCAAAGTCTATGGCCGTAGTAGTTGATCAAGTGGGAAAAGATTTCCTACGATGATCAAAGAGTTAAACCGATCTCGAGTGTAAAGTATAGATGCCTAGTCAAGGATGGGAACCGATGCCAAATTCCATGCCCTAGATTAAGGCTGGGAGATGGTTGACAGTAGGACTGTACTCGTATGTAACTCAGATCCTAAATATTCATGCCACGTATCACCTAGTCTCTAGTGCCATGAGACCGTTGCTAGATGACTATCCATGGTAACGGACTACTTTGGTTATGGTACAATCGAAAGTAGATTCAAGTCTAGCTGAGGGTGAACCTAAAGAGTCACACACGATCACTGGAGTTGACAGAATTGATTTAGAATTAATTCCGGGAGGAGAATTAATTTACTTTGATTAAATTAATTTTCTTGGAGAGTTTGCCTTTAATTAATTTGATTAATTAAAAGCTTAAATTAATAAATGGATTTATGGATTTTAAATAAAAATGGACGGATGAGATTTGATCATGGAGAAGGACAGATAAAGGACCAAGATCGCTTGATTGATTTGGTCAACAAGGGGTGGTGGTAGAGTTGGATGTGGACTCTTTGAAGAGTTGTGGGAATAACAAACATGAGTCTTGTATATAAACTACAAAAACACACACCAACACACACAACTCTCTACACCATGCTCCTACACACACACACACACACACACACACGAGACACACGCGCAAACCATCATCGGTGGTTGCTCTCTCTCTCTCTCTCGCTCTCTCTCTCTCTCTCTCTCCTTCTCTATTCCACCCACTCTCTCTCTCCAAGTTCCTAGTTCTTCTTGTTTCGTACAAGGTAGAATGTGTGATACCGATCATGTTAATTCATAGCGTTGGATGGATTTCACACCTCCTAAATGTTATCTAGTGGTTTCATTTATATCTCGGTGAGTCGTGTGGACGATTTAGAGGGTCTCTACGTTGAGATCTAGACGGCGTATTCGAGAGTCAACGCGTGTAACCGGTGAAGTAAACTACAGGGGTAAGTCTCCTTACGTTTTCTTGCACCTCCTAAAATTCTACAGCCTTTCATATTGTGTTTTATGGAGCATGAGATACACTGAAACACCCGAGAGTATCAAGGGTACACCCTTGATCCGAAGTTAATGATTCTCTAATTCCATTAAGTTCCACACATATATCATTTTTCCACACTTCCGCCGCGTGACACTTGGGCCGCTCCCAATCTTTTAGTGGTATCAGAGCCTGGTTCGATGTATAGGCCTAGAATTCTATGCGTTATACGTGTGTATCAGCATGTTAAACGTGGTTTCATTGCTTTTAACGGCATGATTTACGTTTCTAAAGCATGTTGTTGTGTGGATCTGTATATGTGATTGATTGCACGCGAAAAGTTGGACTTTGGATTCTTGATTTTTATTATAATTTTCTGGAATTAATGATTTTTTGGGTTCAGCAAAGAATTACAAAAAAGGGGATCGAAACGAACAGAAAAACGTAGCACAGCCGCTGGCGCCCACTGGCCAGCAGAGGCTTGGCCGGTGAGCCATAGGTAAAGGAGCCTGCACGCGCCCGACCAGAGCCTCTGTAGGGCCGGCGTGGACGGCTGCGTGCGAGCATAGGCATGCAGGCGCGCGTTGCGCGCGCACAGGCGCCACCACGCCAGGCCGACAAGCTGGGCCGTTTTCTTCCTTTTTTTTGTCGCTTCATGCGTTTTTCAGAAATGAGGTTTCTGCCCTTTTCTGGAAATTTTTATGAACTAATTAACTTAGGACATTTTATTTTTTTTTAGATTAGGTATTTCCAAAAATTTAATTTTGCTTTGTTAATTATGGAAAGGGGTTTTTCCAACAAAAATCGTTTTGCAAATGTTGCATCATTATCCAATTTTCTGTGTAGCTATCTCACATATAATTTATGCATTTTACTTTATGGTATGAGATACCATATGTTGATAGATGGCATAAAATTACATGAGATGTGTATGCGTTGCTATTTGCGTTAGTTGGATTATGAACGGATGATCACAAAGCCCCTACACCGTATGGATGGTTTTATTTTTTGTTGGTGGGGCCTGTGTGCCTCTTTATTCTCTCCATCTATCATTTTTTGCCTTGGAATAATAAGACATTCTTCCCTCCAATCTATGTACTCCCACCCCCCCCCCCCAGATTTGTCGGGATTTGTCGGGTGGACCACGGAGGATCCATGGTGAAGAGGCCCGATGAGGCCCACGATGGGGAGCCCAAGAAGATGAAGAGGTCTTACAAGGCCCATTGTGTGTAATGGGTTATTAAAACTTGTAATAGCGTGGGCATACCCATAGATTCACTACGGACTCAGTGGTCGCATAGGTTTTGGGCTTGTGATCATCCAACAGGGGCGTGCTAGGCTTTATTTGCGTGCGATGCATTTTTATGATGTTTTGAGTATTCTGTATGCTTATGTATGTTTACATTAATGCTTAGAATATTCTCTACGCTTACGCATGCAAAAGCATTAATAATTGTGATGAGGTCTCGATCATATAAATGCTTACTCTCACTTGGTTGTACCAAGATGAATATTAGACCCCTTAAATGGATTGTGAACAAGGGAGTTCGTCCATGTCTTCCATCCACAATAGAGTGAGGAAGTTGATTTCACCCAATACGTGGTCGTACGAGTCGTAGAACATTTTTGGACTGAAATTAAGTCGATTTGAACCCAAAACCATAAACAACTTCTTATCAACTTCTGCAACTTATTAGTATAGTGGTTCGTTTGCTAGGCAGACAACTTTGAGCCGTTTGCCCAAGAAACAACTAAATTTAAAAGAAAATAAAAATAAAAACATTCATGAGTAGTTAGTTGGGCTAACGACTCACGCCCATTTAAAGGATAAATTACTATCACATCCCCACAATTTTGACAAAATTATTAATAAATCCCTATTAGATCAAAAATTACAATAATCCCTCTCGTGGTTTGTAAAATATTATAATGTGTGCTGGAAAGGTGTACAAGTACGAAAATACCCCTATTTTTATCCAACAAAATCAATAAGATAAAACAAAATATAGAAAAAGACCAGAAAATCCTCATACAAAATATCAATTATTTTAGCTCCCCCTAACAAATTGAAACAACCCGTCTCTTTTCTCAGTACCACAAATGAAAGAATTTTCTGTTAACACAGTTTTTTTTTTAGAAGAAAATAACTTTATTATAATCATCATATGGATTCAAGTGAAAACTAAAGGAAAGAAAAATTCCCCTATGCTAAAGAAATATGCAGCAAAAAACAAAAACTACCAAACTCTAGGAACAACCATGAGGCCTCCCCCTGAGTCCCAGTGCATTCCGATTCCAGGGTCATTCGCACAGACCCACAAGCTTCACCTCGCTCGTTCCACAACGTCCATCAGGGTGACAGGTTTGGCTTCAAATAATAGCTGGTTTGGACCCCGCCAGACTGACCAACAAATCATCAAGAATAGTGCAAAATCCGCCCCGTCTAGATCAGCCCGCATCTTGCGCATCCAGTGCTCGATATATGATGATCGCGGTTGAGAATGTGCCAAGGGAGGCCAGACAGTGCCCAGACTTTTCGGGCAAAGGTGCAACATAGTAGGATATGAGAACGATTTTCCTTAGCCGCAGAACAGCGTAGGCACTCAGCCACAACCTCCATTCCCCGTTGATGAAGTTTGTCGTTTGCCGGTAATGCATCCCTACACGCCCTCCACCCGAAAAGTTGTACTTTGGACGGAACTTGAGCATGCCCCCAATAAATTCCAGCTAGGAGCACAGTCGGCAGCCTGCTCGGCACCCTTGTACGAAGAGCCTTCCGACTCCAAAAGGGACATTGCAACCTGGTAGGCGCTGCACACCGTGAAGAGGCCTTTCTTGTCGTAGTGCCAAAACAGAGAATCCTCCACCTCCAAATCGGCAAGCGGAATCCCCATGATGCAATTTGCATCCGCCTCGCTGAACTCCTGTCTGATTAGGGGCATATTCCAGGAACGCTTCCCCGGCACCAACAGGCACTGCACCGTAGCCAAAGGGGGCAGCGTTCGAGCAGGTTGGATGAGCCGAAAAGTATGCAGGCGGGGCAGCCATCGGTGTTGAGGATATTTATTCGCTCACCCGTCCTCACTCGCCATTGAGCCCCCCATAGAACCACGTCCCACGCCGCCAAGATCGAATGCCCAGGTAAAGGACGCTTGCCTTGTGCACGGGGCTGCAAAGAAATCCGTCCCCGAGAAGTACTTACATTTTAGGAACCAACCGGCTTAGTAAGGAGTCTGGGTGGGCGAGGATCCGCCTATTAGAATAGGTGACCATGAAGCCAATCTTGTTAGGCGAATTGTAACCTATGTCTCAACAATTTCAAAGTTTTAATAAACCTTGATGAATAACAAAGTGAAATTCATCTGGCTCATACTTTGTCTGTGTTCACTTTTAATGTTTTATAACTGTTCACTACACAAACAAAGCCCACAGACTGAGATCACACTTCGGGGACTGGGACTGCGCTTGGAGGTAGGTTCATGAAATTAGTTCCGCCGAATCAGTCTGAAAATCTCTAAGTCAAGGAATCTTAGAAAATGGGTATCGAGAATCCACTTGAGACTTGTACTAAGCATCTGCTGTCGTGTTTCATCCACGGGTGACGAGGGTCGTCTATGCAGTGTTAGTGGGTCAGCTTGCTGGGGAGCGGCTGACCGAGGTGACTCGCGTGAACCGTCTTACGAAGGACCTTGAGTAGGGTCGACTAGGTATGATGTGAGTTCCCGGTTCCAACGGTACAGGTCAATCCTTTGACTTGAGGATTGTTCAGTTTACCTGTACATCGTGACTGTATCTTAGGTGTGTGAGAGATTGCAAAAATATAGTTGAGTAGTCATAAGCCATATCTAGTGCAGCCACGGTGTGCAACGTGACAGTAGTTTCCAAGAAAGGATCTGTCTCCTGTTAAGAGCGTTGACAATAGTGTCTCACTATACTCTGTGTCTTGTCCCTAAAATCTGTGGCTACAGTAACTAAATAGAAGGGAAGGATTCCCTGCGGCGTTTGGTATAGGACAGACCGACACTTAGGTCCAAGATGGGTACCTACATATCCGTGCCCTAGACCCTAAGTGGTGAGACCGTAGACGGAAGGATAGATGTACTGTAAAGCCTAAATGTTCATCCCACGCATATTCACCTAGTCTCTAGTGCCATGGACCGTTGCTAGACGGCCACCTATGGTGACGGGCGAATTCTAGGAATCTGACCAAGTCTAGCTGAAGGTGAACCTAAAGAGTCACATACAATCCGCACACATAACGTATTTAATTTAGAATTAAATATTTGGAGATAAATGGAATGATTAAATTAGATTTAATCAGGTCTTTTCTTATCTTAGGAAAATTAATTCCTTTTATTAGATGAAAGGAATTTATCTAATAATTAGATTTATTGGAAATTAATTTATGGGCTTAAAATAAATATTTATATTTAATATATTTATTTATTGCCCTTTGGATTATTAAATTAGATTTAAATACTCTATTAAATTAATGAATGGTTGAGATTGAAGAGGAAAATCAATGGCTAGGATTGGTTTGACTAAGAAGCTAGAAATTGACTAGGATTTGACTAGGTCAAATCCTATTCCTAGAGGAGTCTTCCAAAGAGTAGGAATTAGAAGAGGAATAGGATTCCTCCTCTATATATATTCTTGACTCTTCACTTTGGAAGAGATGATGAAACTCAAAACACACATACACACACCATTACCGCTGCTCCTCTCCCTCACTCGACCTCTCTCTTCTCCTCTTTTCAAGATACTCTCTTGTGTTCTTTTGTGTTATACAATTGAACTTAAATAAGGGTTGATCTCGTTAATTAATATCGTTTGATCAATCCATTCTCTCCAAATATTACACTTGTTCTTCCGCTAGCACAAAGATCAAGATACGTGGGCGGATTGCGTGTATGAATTAGAGGGTCTCAAACTCGAGATCTTGGAGCAAAACGGGGAACAACGCGAGTAGCGGTTTGAAGACAAAAAAACAACCAGGTAGGTTTTCGTTTTAACGTTGTCGTCCCTTTTTCAACCCTATGGCCTCCATGAATTGTTTGTATGTTTTTTATTCATGAGATACACCGAATGCCCGGGAGATTCAAGGGAACACCCCTTGAACGTCTTTATATTATTCTCATTTATGGCATGTTTAATATTATTGCAACTTTAATTATCTCGCGCTTCCGCATTTGCGCTCCTCCCAGACCGATCCACATGTCTTTGCTCGGCTTTCACCGCCATGCTTGTTTTGCCAACATAGCAAAATTAAAAGCCTTCAGTCAACGAAACCCCAACCCCCAACTCGCTTTTCCATACACAGTTTATGCCATGACAACCAGTGACCGTTGTGGCCTTCCCTATGGTTCCAGAAAAAATTTGCAGTCATTCCTTCCATCTCCCGAAGCAGGCCCCTAGGAATTCGGAAACAACTCATGACATATGTCTGGATGGCTTGGACAACGAATTTAATAAGGACCATCTGGCCCGCCTGAGATAATCGCTTTGAGCACCGGTTTTGGACCTTCACCCATATCCTATCCTTCAGATATACGAAAACCTCCAGTTTCGGTCGTCCCACAATTATTGGCAAACCGAGGTATTTGTCATGCTTTTCCGTCAACTCGACCCCGATGGTAGAGGCTAGGTCATGGCGTAGAGCCTCTGCCGTGTTTTTGCTGAAGGTGATGGAGGATTTCGACAGATTAATCTGTAGCCCCATGCTGTTCTCGAATCTAGCTAGTAGCTTCTTAATGTAAAGCATGGCTTTTCGCGTGGCTTAGCAGAATAGGAGGGTATCATCCGCAAATAAATGATGTGAGGTGTTGGGGGCCTCCCTACTCACTGCTACGCCTTGGATGTGGCCTTGCCGTTCCTCTTCCCGAACCGTGCAACTAAAGGCCTCTACACAAAAGAGAAAAAGGTAGGGGAAAGCGGGTCTCCTTGACGAAGCTCGCGTTCCGGCCTAATGAGCCAAACTCATCCCCTCAGATCAAAAAAGGAGTAAGAAATAGTAGAGACGTAGAGCATAACAAGCTTCACAAAATGCACATGAAAACCCAGTCTAAGTAAAAACCCTATCAAGAAAATACCATTCCACGCGATCGTAGTCTTTACTGATGTCACGTTTCAATGCCGCATGACCCACTTTACCCCAACGTTTATGCAATAGAAAGTGGTTAAGCTCATAAGAAAGTAAGACATTACCAGTGATCGGGCGACTCAGAGATGACATGGTTAAAAAGGGTTTAATACGATTTGCAACGGCTTTAGAAGCTATTTTATAGATGACATTGCATAGACTAATGGGGCGATATTGGAATAGCGACATCCAAGATGTCGAGCCACACGCACAAATCCAACCTTTCGCTAACGGTATGAGGATACTCACGGTTATTACACCAACTGAAGACGTCGCCCACAAACCCCAAATCCACAAGCTGGCTGTCTTCGAGGCACTTACAAAACTTTTCTATCTGACATGAAGGATGCGGCTGCAGCCCTATCTTCTCGGATTAGTGGAGAACTTCATTGAAATCACCCGCACATAGCTAAGGTCGAACAAATTTGGAGCTCAAGTGTTGCAAGAGTCCCCACGTTTGGCTCCTCTTTGATGCCTCCGGGAGGCCATAGAAACCTGTAAACCGCCAACACTCCTAGCAAAACACTTGATTTCTGAGATAAAAACCAAGCCGAGGTTATGGAGCTGGAGAAGGTCTCCAAGGGTTCAAACTGTCCAAGGGGACCCCAATCCCTGATAGTTCTTGACTAAGAGATTCATGACAAGCGGCGGGACTGCTGCACAGCCTCCGCTGAGATGTAATCTGAGTCCTCATCCCTGAGTTGCCAGACTCGGCCCCCGTTTCTCTAAAACCGGCCGCACATCACCTCTAGCCCGTCACCCTCTTCTCCATAGTCCGCCTCTTCGGCCCTGGGCTCGTGCCATGAACTGAAATCGGACTGAGAGCCCTGTATATTCCGAACCAGGGATCATACCAGTCAGCCGTTCGGGTCCCTACTGAACCCATTGTCCCACCAGCCAAATCTAACCCCTCTTACTACCGTCGCCGATGACGTCCCTAGGTGTGTTCTCGCCTCCAAGTCCCAGTGCTATTTCAGGAATGAAAGATTCTGAATCAGTAACTTCTGTGTCCCCCTATATGTCGCCCCCCAGAATGCTATCCTGTTGAGTCCCAATTCGTTCACTTGAACGTAAAGGTCGCACCAGTTGAGCTCGACCTGCATGGGGTTCTCATCGGGCCCAATGCTATTTAGGATTAGAATATTGCATTAAAAACTCCACGGGCATCCCGCCAAAGCCCGATTTCGGTCGATCACGTGCTTGAAACGAAGTAGAGCCCGCCCTTCGGGGAGCTGCTTCATTTTGACCCCTTTCACCGGAATAAGCATTCCTTTAATCGATCTACTAAACCCCTCAAAGTTGTAGAGCTTATTTGACAGTAAACGGCCAACCAAGCATAGGCGCGATTTTTCAAGATCCAGGTCCCCCTCGGGCACGACCACACCCATTTCTTCATCCTCCGTCAGCTTAAGACCCCTTTTTACCTGTCCCAACACCGTCTCCATGCCGCCAGCAAAACTGTAACCAAAGAGATTCCCGCCGCTATGAGGCCGCCGGAAGACTTGGGATGTCCTCGTACTCCTGTACCCGGATCGCCCTACGGAGAAAAAACAGAAAAAAAAAAACCAACCCTAACGGAACACATGGACGGATATCAAGAATACGTAAAAGGAAAAAACAAAACAGGGTGGGAGAAACCGAAACATAAGAAGTCGAAAATTATAAAGAGAACACGTCGGTATCAAGTCGGTCATGATGGAAGCCATCCTTCAGTAAAGCCGTGGAGTCGGACATGGATCGGCCACAACAAAAACCTCACCAAACCTCTCTTCCTACGCTGGCGAGAAAACCGCCGATCAGAGATGACAACATTGTTAGGTGGTGCCACGACTCTCGAGGAAGGAGAGAATAAAACTCTCACGGGAAGAGAACGTGGTTAACACAGTTGAGCATTGTAAAGTATGCAACAATTTTCATGAAAATGTGAAAGACTGCATGTAATTACAACTCGAAAAATTCATGTTCACTTAGATTATGTCACTTTTTCGAGTAAATTACATTTTTGGTCCCATAAGTGGACCCCATTCTAATTTTAGTCCCACAATGTCTACTATTCGCGAATTACGTCCCATAAGTGGGTTTTTATTCCAATTTCAGGACTGATTGGGGATTTCCGTTGATGAAGTTAACGGAAGTTTGTTTCTCCGTTAAGTGGACCGACTTTGGAGGGAAATTGACCACAATTCAACTACTTTTGGAGAAAAACTGACCCATTTCTTCTTCCTCTTATAAGAACTCATTTATTATTTCCTCCATATATACCAACAAACAAAACTTAAAATGGCTGCAATTTCTTTATATATAATATATTTCTATTTTTTATTTGTACAGATCAAAATTTTCAATCGAAAAAAAAATAGGAACACAAATACAAAAATAGAACAACAATTACTAAAACATAAATTGCATTTATAGAACTTTGATATTCAATTACTGGCACCAGAAATTCAGTAAAGTTTTTTGCAAGGTTACTGCCAACATTTACAAACCAAAATATATCATATATAAAAAAAATTGTATTTGTGTTCCTATTTTTTTTTTCGATCGAAAATTTTGATTTGTACAAACGAAAATAGAAATATATTATATATAAAGAAATTTGTATTTGTGTTCCTGTTTTTTTTTTTTTTTTAACATCAAAAAAATTGATTTGTACAAATGAAAATAGAAATATATTATATATAAAGAAATTGCAGCCATTTTAAGTTTTGTTTGTTGGTAAAACATGGAGGAAATAAGAAATAAATGAGTTCTTATAAGAGGAAGAAGAACTGGGTCAATTTTCCTCCAAAGGTAGTTGAATTGTGGCCAATTTTCCTCCAAAATTGGTCCACTTAACGGAGAGAAACAAACTTCCATTAACTTCATTAACGGAAATCCCCAATCAGTTTTGAAATTGAAAAAAAAAAAACACCATTTATGGGACGTAATTCGCGAATGGTAGACATTGTGGAACTAAAATTGGAATCGAGTCCACTTATGGGACCAAAAATATAATTTATCCTCACTTTTTCTTTTTAATTTATCAAATATTTTCAGATAATCATAGCTTCCATTACTCAGAAGAACAATTTAGCTCAACATAGACTAACTGATTATTTCAGAGTTCTATTATTGTGTCACATTGAATCAATTACATAGTAAAATAATATTCAAGTATGAAGTAGGGAAAATTACATTTTACATTCTATAACTTACGTCGCTTGCAATTTTGGTCCCATGAATTTTCAACGTAGTGATTTTAGTCCCATAAGTCCACAAACGTTGCAATTTTAGTCCCATGAACAAATTCCATTAAAATCTTAACAGATGGAGCACGTGCATGGCACGTGCTCCGAGTCAAACACGGGTTAAGTTAACGGAGTACATGCCATGCACGTGCCCCATCTGTTAAGATTTTAACGAAATATGTTCATGGGACTAAAATTGCAACGTTCGTGGACTTATAGGATTAAAATTGCTACATAAAAAATTAATGGGACAAAAATCACAACCGGTGTAAGTTATGGAACATAAAATGCGATTTTTCTTATGAAATATGATAGATATAACATTTAACCCCCTTAATTTTTTAAAACATTACAATCTCATCCTAAGGGCATTTTGGTCTAAAAAATTGGTCAAATTGTAGTCAATTATTTTATATGCGGTATTTTTAAAAATAACACGTGTTAAATTCACCGAAATCCTACCAATGGAGTCATATGTAAGACGGAACAAACCTCAAGAAGGGTAAATGTAATTCCGATCTAATACGGATGTATTTGTAATTATGTCAGATCTCAAGAAAAGTAAATGTAATTTGCCCTTAAATAAATTATGATAATTGTCATTTTAATGCAATATAATTTTTAAATTTTATTAGTGATAAGAATTTTATATAAAGTCATCATTATTAATAATTTGTCACACATTACAATGACAATACAAATATAGTCATAATTAACTATATTTTGTTATTATATATGTTATTAATTATCTAAATATAATAATAACTTTATACATTGCCTTTTTTTTTTTTTTTTTGTCTTACAGTATTAATAGTATTATCACTACTAAAACTACGCTGATCTTGACAAGTTCTATATTTCTCATTGCTACTTTTATACCTCCTGAACTAAATCAGATTTGGGTCTTCAAATGTTTCGCACGACGATCAAAGTAACTAGCTAAATATATAGGCTTAAATACATTTGTGGTCATGTTATTCAGGTTATTTGACATTTTCGTTTTCTAATTTTTTAGGATAATATTTTAGTTATATATTTTTAATTTTATAATTTCAGTCATTTTTTTTCCATTGGAGATAACTCTTTTTTAGAGAGAAATGCATGTACACCTCAAGTGACCTTTTGAAATTGAGACTACTATTCATATTGCTGATTTTTACAGTATTTTTGTTCTTTAACTTTCTCAGGTAACACTTTGGTCCTGCATTTTTTTAATTTTCGCAATTCCAATCCCTTTTCTCTCTGGAATTCACCTTTCTCGCTGGTGAGGTAAACTCCGGCAAAAAAAAAAAACAGAAAACGAAAAGACTGAATTCACGAAAATTAAAAAAATATAAAATCAAAATACTACTTTAGAGAGTTAAAGTATAAAAACATCAAATAATCTAAGACAAAAAATGACATGTAATTAAATTTATGTTGACCTGTTTACAAACTTAGAGGTTATATGACATGTAATTAAATTTACATTGACAAGTTTACAGACTTCGAGATTATATGACATGTGATTAAGAGGTTGTTTGACTGCTTATAAGTTCTTCAAAACATTTTAGGGTTTAATGTAATTTATATCCCTGTGATATTGGAAATGAGTAAATTACTTCCTTATAAAAAAAATAGTAATTTACCCCCCTATGTTTTTAAAAATGAAGCAATTTACCCCCTAGACAGGGAGGCAAATTGCTTCATTTTGAAAAACACAAGGGGGTATATTGCTATTTATTTTTTCATAGGGGGTAATTTGTTCATTTGCAATATCACAGGGAGTTTCTTGCATTTTTCCCAAATATTTTATAAGATGTTTGGGAGCTTATAGCTCCAAAAATTTATTTGACAAAATTTTTGTTAAAGAGCTTATAAGATCTCAAAATAAGATGTTTTGAATCTTATAAGCTCTTAAAAAAATTAACAGTTCTAACTTTTTTCAAAACATCTTAATATGTTATATGACAAAATACCCTCATTCACCACACACATTCTCTCTACAATTCTACATACTCTCTCTCTCTCTCTCTCTCTCTCTCTCTCTCCACACACACACTATACACACACAGTACTCTTTCGTTCTCTCTCTCTCTCACACACACACACATAGATACTCTATTCCAAGATTTTAAAATTTTTTATTGTTATTAATTTTTTTTGCATCTAAAAAAAATAATATGCTTTATTATTAAATAATAAATTATTATAGCTAAACAAAAATAAGATTGCTATGATATTATATTACTGAAAAAATATAAATTCAAGACATTATAAGTTATACAATTAGAAATAGTCACTGCATCAAGAGAGAAAATATATATATCTATATTAACATTTGACTAGCATGAATGTACATATATACTATTCTATTCAGAATTTAGGTCATAATCAGTCTTTTTTTATTTTTGTAAAAAAAAGTATCTAATAAATTTTTATTTGAAGTTAAACTAATGTGTACTATTTATAAAATTATTTTAAAAATATTTAAACGCAAAATATGTCAAAATAATAATAATTTATTTGATTCTAATAGTATCATGTCCTTTTTTGTCATTTTACCAATAAAAAGACCTTATTATGCCAAATACCTTAACATCTTGTAAGATGTGAAAACATTTTATAAGCTTTAACATCTTATTTTACACAACACTTTAGGAGCTTCTTTTTAAAATAAGATCCAACATTTTGTAAACTACTAAAACATCTTATAAGATGTAAAGGCTTATAAGATATTTTAAAAAACTTTGTCAAACACCCTCTAAGTTAGCTTGGAAATATGGCCAACTAAAAGATCGATTGAACTTGTATTAATTTTTCCAGAATCCTCTGCAACTCTTATGTGGCATTTTTTAGTGTAATGGATTAATTGTATATAAATATATATATAATTATAAATTAAAATTATTATATAATATAAAATTATTAAAAAAATAAATTAATTCCCTACAAACACCCACCCCCCCGGTTCCCCGCCGCCGCCCCATAGAATTGGGCGATGGCAGTGCACACCTGGGCGACGGCCGTCTCCTAGGTGTGCATTGGGCGATGGCGACGTCGCCCAGGTGCGCCCGAGGGGGCGACAGCCGTTGGCCCCTCTGCTGGGGCGCCGTCGCCCACTTCCATGGGGCGGCGGCGGAGAGGAGCGGGAGGGGGGATGGCAGGCAAAGGCGGGGGGAGGGGCCGTGGTTAGTCTGTTTTTTTAAAATTATATATAAAATCATAATTTTTTTATAATGTATAATTATTATAAAATAATAATTATATTTATTTTGTATAAAATAATTATTATATAAATCTACAATTATTTTTAGAATTATCTATAATTTAATGTATTTTTTATAATATAATTTTTTTTATTGTTTATCTATAATTTTATAATTAAATAAATAATTATCTATAATAGAGTAAAATAATATTATTTATAATTATCTATAATTTTATGTATTTTATAAATAATAATGATTTATAATCTATAAGTATTTATGAAATAATTATTTATAGTTATTTACGATTTTATGTATTTATATTTTTTTGTTGTGTCGATAATATATTTAAGTTGATTATTTTTTTTTAAGCTGATGTGTATAGTTATATATTTTATTTTAATTTATAATATATTTTAAAGGGTGTAAGATTATTAATTATATGCATGCTGAGATGCTGTCACGAAACCTAGTATATAATATAAATTTAAAGTTTGTTTTTATGCAATTTAACCATTTTTATGTAAGTGCTTATGTGGTAGAGAAGATATAAAAATATATACACCTCAAGTGCTAAGTCATACTTTAGCGCCACATGGGATGAAAATGAAGGACAAGCGGATCTGCCCGGGAGCGCGAGCGGAAGCGAGAAAGCGAGAAAAGTGCGTAAATTAAATCAAATCTGATTTAAAATATGAATCCCAAGGGTTGTGCCCTTGGGTGCTCAACCGGGCGTTCGATGTAGGATGTGTAAATATTGGAAATGAATATTAAACACATAAGGCATAGATAAATATATATAATCAATCAAAGTATAATAAACCGTTACCTTTGATTGTTTAGCGTATGCTCCCGGCTACTTGCGTTGTTCCTTCTCCAGAATGCTCACGAAATCCAAACGTATGGATTCTCCAAAGGTGATCCACACCACACCGGAAGAAACACACGTTCTTCTTGCTAGAAAAGAACGGGTTTAAGAAGGAATCGGTTTAAGAGAAGAACACTATGAATTAGTGCTCTCTTAAACTTACTTTGTTCTTCTTCTTGATTCAAAATCAAGTGAAGAACACAAGTGTGAGAGAGGGAGAGAGGGCCGAGAGTTGAGAGAGAGGAGAGGGATTTTGTCTTCTCTTTTTTCCTAGAAAAAGATGAATAATGAATCACTTATGCTTGGTGTTGTAAATTCTAATATATATATACATAATTAATGTGATTATTGGAATGTGTCTAGGTTCATCCAAGGATGTCTAGATTCATTCCAATCAATTACCATCAATTCTTCAATCAAGCCTACCAAAATTTATGGTATGATCAAATCATACCAAAAGGGAAGAGTTTGATTGGAGTTGATTTGTCTCTTTCCAAAAGAGATAAGTCAACATACCACTTAGCATGAAACATGGCTAATTTTTCTTCCTCCAAGGGAGCATGTCGCCCATGTTTAAATAAGAGAAGAAGTCCAACTTCTTCCTATTCCAAAATAGGAATTATTTCTCCTCTCGAGTAAATTTAACGGACCGGGTTTTATCGTAATCCAATTATGACGAACTCAATATTAAATCCAATTTAATGTCCATTTAAATTATTCTCGTTGATCTTTTAATCCAATTAAAAGATCCAACGTCTCAACGTCTCAACTTTCCATATTTAATCGAAAACCCAATTTACCGATTAAATGGAAGCCCGATAAATATCGGCCTGTCCATCCAATGGACTTGCCCTTAAGTAATCCAATTACTTATTTATCCTTCAAGATTGACTCCAAGTCGATCCCTCAACCTCCTCGGTGATTTGTGTGTGACCCTTTAGGTTCACCCTCAGCTAGACTTGGGCCCGTGTCCCACAAGGGCCCGTTACCATGGGTGGCCGTCTAGCAACAGTCCATGGCACTAGAGACTAGGTGAATTGGCGTGAACATTTAGGCGCCGATTCCGTACGGGTACGATCCTTCCGTCTACCGTCTCCCGGCCTTAGTCTAGGGTATGGAATTGGGCGTCGGTTCCCATCCTTGACTAGGCATCTATGCTTAATACTCGAGACCACGTATGCTTCATTGCGTCGATATAGGAAACCATTCCCTGTTCGACCAACCACTGTGGCCACAGCTTCAAACAGCATGAACGTGTCTCCGAGTGCATAGGAGATACCTCTGTCACATACTGACAGGGGATGGATCCTCTTCTTGGAATCCACCGTCCTCGCTAGACATTCCGACTGCACTGGACAAGGCTTATGATAATCATCTTACAGAATGATTACCTCTCGCCAGATCCAAGATACAGTCGTCATGTGCACGCGACTGCCATGATCCCTCAAGTCTGAGGATTACTCCCGTACTATCGGAACCGGGGAAAACTAATCATACCGACCAAGCCTCCAAGGCTTCCATATGATGATCTCCGCGAGTTAGTCCAGTCGGCTCGACCCCAGTCGACCAACCCATCAAGATTGTGTAGGCGTCCCACGCCTGTCGCCGATGAAACACGGCACTCATCCAATGAACACGACCGTTGACGCAAGTCTCACTAGGACTCTCGATGCCCTGTCTCGAGGTCCTCGACTTGGAACGTTTCAGACCCAACTCTTAATCAATTGGTTTCATGACCACCATCCAATGCGTGACCCAACTGCACGAGCTGTTATCCATGGTCTGTGGGCTTTGTTGCGATATAAGTTAAACACCGTTTTAATAAATGTAAGATGAGCGGAACAAAGAAGGTACCATTTGGTGACGAACACTCGTCTTATTCATCACATAATAATATTACATTTACATCAAGTTGTCAGATAGGTTACAAATCGCCAAACCTATTGGCTTTCTGGTCACCTATTCTAATAGAAAAATCCCCAAATTTTGCAGCATGTGCAATTGCCATGCTATTTTTCGGCCAAAAAAGCGAAATTCGGCCACCGAAGGACCTAATTGAAGCATTTTTGCAACATGGCGTATAAAATTGATAACTATGATAGTTAGTGTAATTGAACGAGAGCCAAGTTAGTGGACTAATTTTTTTTTCCCATACTGTATATAAAAGTATGAATCCATAAGTGTTTGTTCCTCATTGTGAAAGAACATCTAAATCCTTACTTAAGTACTCATTTTAATAATAAATAAAAACTAATTATAAAAAAATAAAATTTTATAAAATAATAAAAAGAGAACTATTTAGTAGTTCTAGTTGCTCTAAACTACTTAGAGAATGAATAATATACCCAAGTAAAAAAAATAAGTATGCAAATAATATGTCATCGCAATTATTTTGCTGGAAGATTAAAATCTAATTTACTATGGCACAATAAAATTTAAATTTAACAAACATGAACAATATATAAAATACTAATATAAATTTAAACCCTTACTTAAGTACATATTTTAATAATATAACAAATTTCGTTATAAAAGAATACAGTTCTATTAAAAAAAAAATTATATAGTCTTAAATTCTTAATTGCTCTAAACTACTTAAAAAATAAATAATAAATCCAACTAAAAATAAATAAATACGCAAATAACATTTGAAGATACTTACATTGCTAGAAGAAATCTTAATTATTTTTTTAAAAAAAATAATTTACTATTACACATTAAATATAAAATAAATAACACATGAATAATGTATAAAATATTAATGATCTAAACTTAACTCTATCATCTATCTATATATATAATAATGAATAAATATCAAAATTTAATTTTGAATAAAAGCTATCAATCTGATTAAATTGTATGTGTTGAAAATTTTCAAAAAAAATGACAGACGAATTGATATATGTCCCTTCGCCTCCCCCCCCCCCCCCCCGCATTGAGATTGAAGAAGTGTTTAAATAATAATATAACTAATAAATAACTAATTTAAAACTTTATAAAGTAGTAAATATAATTGACATAACTAAAACCAATTGTTTTAATATTAATAGATAAAAAACACTGTATATGTCCTCCCCCACCCACCCCTCAAGCCATTGAGTTGAACAAGTGTCTAAATAATAATATATGGGAAAATATAAGGAACCCCCCCCCCCCTTCCCTGTGATATAGGGAATGTTCAAAAAAACCCCTATAGCCAGGTATTGTTATGCACGCGCGTTGACTACGCGTGGGCATGTAAAAAGTGCATTTTTTTGGACAATTTTGCCCTTCTCTCTCTCTCTCTCTCCTTATATTACATATAATATATATAACATATAATATATATAATTTAACAAATATTAAAATAATAGAAATATATATTAATAATAAAATATTATTTTATATAAATATATAAAAATATTAATATTTTTAATATAATATTCTTTTAATATTAAAAAAATTAAAAAAATTAAAAAGAGAGAGAGAGAGAGAGGCGGCAAAGCCGCAGCAGAGGAGGGCGCAGCGAGGCGGCGTCGTCGCGCCCTCCTCACCACTGGGTGACGCCGTCGCCCAGACCAGATCTTGGCGACGGCGTCGCCCAGATGGGGGGCGATTGCAACGGTGTGATTCATTGTTCGTAAAAATATGTGTTTAGGTTGACCAGGAAGCGGTGTGATTCATTGTTCGAAACATAGTGGTGATTTTTTATATTAAAATTTTCACAGGGGGTTTTTGATATTTTTCCATATCACAGGGGGTCAAAATAAATTTAACCCAATAATATAATTAATAAATAACTAAATTTAAAACCTTATAAAGTAATAAATACAATTGACATATTTAAAACCAATTGTTTTAATATTATTAGATAAAAAACATTGTATATGTCCTCGCCCACCCACCCCTCAAGACATTGAGATTGAAGAAGTGTGTAAATAAAACCTTATAGAGCAGTAAATACAATTGACATAAGTATAGGCCCTCATGAGACAAATATAATTATTTTGATACTTTAAAGGGTGTAGTCAATTTAAATCAATTTTTTTAAAAAAGACATAATAACTAAATATTAGTATTACATTATGAATCAATTAAAAAATTTAAAATAAAAGAAACTAATAAAAAGTAACAAAAGGGAAAAATATAGGCATTGTGTAAAATATTACAAAAAATAGGACACAATATGTTGATTAATTAGAGAATTAACAAATATTAAAAATAAAATTTAAAAATAAAATTTTAAGAAAGTAGCACATTAACATGTCAGTTTCAGACTAAATTTTATTTTTTCGGGCAATTTTAAATATGCATTAATGGTAAAAAAAGGAGCAACCAAAAACCGCTAAGGCTTACAAACAACTCGTCCACGGGATTCTCCATAATCTATATAAGACCGAGGTCTGCAAGGACTCTTTAAGGTCTGAACTAATAATACAGAATAGAACTTGATTAACGACTAGCCTAGCCACCACCTCAGGCGAAGAGCGCTCATTCCGGAAGATGCGATGGTTCCTCTCGGTCCAAATATGGTACACCGGTGACGCCAGCGTAGAGCGGTATGCGGCGTTAATGAGATATGTACCCCTCCACCAGCTACTCACCCAGCTCACACCATGCTGCCATCCCCCATTGGCCAAGTGAAGCGGACCTCTGCTGTCAATGTGGCCAGGCACCGCACCGAGAAAGCACAACTAAAGAAGAGATGGTCATGCGTTTCCAAAACTTCTTCATTGCACAGCACGCAGAAAACCTCCAAATGAATTAACCATGGCTTATCTAAAGTGGAAAGGTATTCCAGAATCGCCAGCCACAATAGAAAAGAATAGCGAGGAATCTTGAAAGGTCCTCTGGAGAACAATCTTCGCGCACTGACCGTAGTGAAGCAGCCAGACGACGATCGCCATAGGACCCGATCATTTCCCCCAACAATAGACGGCAAACAGCCCAAGAAACCCAGGCGTTCTGCCGCACGAGACGGCGGCCATGTCCATGTACCATCCTTGATGACTGCCGTGAGGGACACCTCCCTAGCCAGCCCCAGGCAGCGCGGTCCAGTTGGGAAGGAGTGGAGTAGCACCCCCATGGGATGCCCGGGGTCGAGCAACAGTCGCAAAGATTGCCCATTTCCAATAACATAATTAATGGCAGGACTAATAGCTTCGTGAAGGCGGATGATTTTCTTCCAGCTCCTGGCCCCTCGCTCTGTCTCAATGGACCAGATTGTATGATCTTTGAGCCTGTGGTGCAAGACCCATTGCACCAAAATCGATTGAGTATCCTTTTGAATCACAACCCACAACAACTTACACATCAGGGCCTTGTTCATTGCCTCCACCGAGATAAGACCGAGCCCCCCGAACTGTTTCGGCCTGCACACCTGCTCCCAATTGACTTTGATGGTTGTTCGGCCATCCCTCGCAGCCCACAAAAAATGACTCAACAACTGTTCGATCCTCTTGATAATCCCTTTGGGAAGGATGAAGCTCGACGCCTAGTAGACATGATAAGAACTCAGCACCGACTTAATCAGTTGAAGTCGGCCAGTGTAGGAGAACTTTGTGACACCCCCATACTGCAATCCGCGTTGCGAGCTTGTGGATGAGCGGTGCACAATCGTTGTAAGTAAGGCGTGACGCGGTAAGAGGAACACCGAGGTATTTGATGGGAAGGTGCCCGACAGGGAAAGAAATCACCTCCTGTAATGCTTGCCGACGCGGGATTGCAGCTTTCGATAACAGAAGGATATTTTTCGCTGCACTAACATGTAAACCTACTCTTTGAGAAAACTCATCAAGTGCTCTTCTCATGGTTACGACAGATGCCTGGTCTGCGGCACTGAAGAGGAGAACATCGTCGGCAAAGCTTAGCATGCAAAGATGAATTTCGGCACAAAGCCAGTGGTATTGAAAAGTCGGCTCCTAGGCGATATGTTTCCTCACAATTGCCTACACCATCTCCATGACCAACACGAACAAGTACGGCGAAATAGGGTCGCCTTGCCGCAGCCCTCGGGACCCCTTGAAAAGACCGTGCGATTGGCCGTTCAAGAGGACCGAATAAGTAACAGTGGATACGCACTGCATGATCGAGCCTATAAACTGATCTGGGAAGCTGAGAACGTGGAGCGTAGCATGAGAAAAGGCCAATTAACGGTATCATAGGCCTTCCGAATGTCAATCTTGAGTACACACCGCGGCGGAAGATGGTTTCGGCTGTAACCATTCAGCAGTTCTTGAGCCAAAAGAATATTATCGGTGATCCTTGTACCCGGAATGAAAGCCGTTTGGGTAGCGCCGATGAGACCACTCAGAACGGGGGAAGTCTCTGTCCAAGGATCTTAGCTATCACCTTATAGAGCACATTACAGCAAGCAATTGGGCGAAAATCCGCCACTGATGAGGGGTTGTGGATCTTCGGGAGCAAGGTGAGGAAAGTAGCATTCACTTGTCGTAATAGGCGGCCCGTAGTAAAGAAATGTTTAACGGCCGTAGTGACTGACCCTCCAATCATCGGCCATGCCTTCTTAAAGAAACAGACGGAGTATCCGTCCGGCCCCCAAGCTTTCTCATCCTCAATGGCGAAGACCGCAGCTTTGACCTCAGTATCTATTACATCCATTACTAGTCGGGAAGCCTCGACCCCAGATAGTGTACTGGTGAGGAACGGGATTAGATCATCAAGAGCATGGTCCGTCCGAGCTTTCGATGCTCCAAGTAAGTTTTCATATCAACTTACTAACTCCTCCGCGATCCGGGCTTGATCGAACAAGACCTCACCATCGTCCGTAGTGAGTTGGCATACCTTTTTTCTGGCTCGTCGCATTGGCATACCAGGTACGCTGAATCGCCTCAAGGAACTCCGGTTCGTCGACCAAGTAATTTGTCGAACCAGAAGTAGCTAGAGGGGAGCCGCACAATCTGTTAGCCTTGTAGAATCAAAGGGCAATGGTTTGAAGTTCGCTAAGCGCCTCAAGTGTATGAGCATTGCGGCCACTGCAAAAATCATTCTGCATTACCCACCGCCCGATCAAGACATTTCCATAGGCTTCTCGCGGCAATACTGGAATTGTGCCATGTATAGGCGAGGCCTGCTGCCGGAAGAGTTTGTAATTGCGCCGTAGTCAAGCAATGTGAAAATTCAGTAGTAGCCTCGGATGTGTCGCCTGCCGCACCACAGACCTCACTCGCATCTAAGACACAATTGAAATCCCCCATTAACAGCCAAGCTTACTCTGTAAATACAGTCGCATAATGTTCGATCTCAGACCATAAACTCCATCGTGTGGCCAGATCATTTCGCAGCATAGACAACCGAAAGCAGGAGAAGAATGTCGCAAGAGGTTCTTAAGGCGATAGTGAATAACCTGATCGTGAACAGATAGAACATCTACTTCGATCTCCACCGAGTTCCAAGCCAACCATATTCAGTTCCCAAGTCCCTATGAGTAATTCGGGAACCAGTCCCATTGTGCCTGAATAGCTCGTTGCACTGCGGAAGCACGTTGCTCGCGCACTCGAGTTTCAACCAATCCAATGAAATCCAGGTAGGTTACAATCTCTTACAAGTGCCTGAACCGCACTCTGGTGGTATGTTCAATTAAGACCAGGGACGTTCCATGTTGCGATGTTAATCATTAGCCCCCGGAAGAGGGTTGTTGATGTTAGGACCCTCGTGTTCGGTGTACTCATCATCCAAGTTACGAAGAGTTGAGAAAGCATTGTAGACGACTAATTCCTTTCCCTTGCTGTTGTGTTCAGTCTGAGCCACCTGCTGCGAACCCGCGGTTCTACCAGGTCTGGCCACATAAACTTTCACTGGGGGGCTGCATTTTGCGGGGGTTTCCTGAGTTTAGGGCACCGGACCTCAGCATGACTAATTCCATCATAGCCCGCACAAGGTTTCAACATTCACTCATACTCAACGGGGATGCGACAGACCCCAGCCGCACTGTTCTCACATGGTTGGACAAGCACCAACTGTTTCGGTAGCTCCCTGCTAATATCAACTAGAACACAAACCCTCGCATAATCAACACGGGCACAGTTACGCGTGATGGCATCTAGGTATAACGGGGATCCCACCCCGCTAGCGATAACACTCAACCCTTCCGTAGTCCAGTATTCCATCGGGAGATTTCGGAATTTGACCCACAAAGGGATCTGCCTATGAGATTGCTTGAGCGACGTCATTCCCGGCTGCCATTTTTGCAGAACAATCGGTTGGCCTTGGAAGAGCCACGACCCTCCCTCAATAACCTCCTCCACAGCCACTTCCGTGTGAAAAACGATGAAATAGAATCCCGTAGAGGAGGCTCCCACTTCCTTTACCGCAGGCCACTGTGACTTAACAAAGGCCTCAAATTGAAAGAAATATGGGCCCATTCCCAGGAAATAGCCTACCGCAGTAGACTGCCACCACTTCGGTCCAGTTTCCACAACTTCCTGCGAAGGTTTTGTTAGAATAGGTGACAAGAAAGTCAATGGTACTGGTTGTTTTGAGAACCATTCATCAATCTTTGAACAAGTAATATTATGTTAATGAATGTAGTAAGGATTCATAGGCATAAGTTTGTTGTACTTACTGCTTGCATCGTTTCAATGTCACAAAGACTGAAATACATTTCGGGAAATTGGAACTACGCTTGGAGGTAGGTTCATGAAATCAGTTTCTCGGATCGGTCTGAAATACTCCCAGTCAAGGAATCTCAAGACAGGGCATCGAAAATCCATTTGATACTTGCACTAAGCATTTGTAGTCGCATTTCATCGACAAGTGGCGAGGCTTGTCCATGCAGTGTTAGTGGGTCAGCTAGCTAGGTGGCTGCTGACTCAGATGACTCGCGGGAATTGTCATGTGAAAGCCACTCGGGCTTAGTTGGTATGACTCGTATTCCCGGTTCCGATAGTATAGGATTAGTCCTCGGACTTGAGGAATTATGGCAGTCACGTGCATATGAAGATTGTATCTTGGATCTGGCGAGAGGTGACCATTCTGTAAGATGGTCATTATAAGCCTTGTCCAGTGCAGTTGGAGTATGTAGCGAGGACAGTGGATTCCAAGATAGGATCTGTCCCCTATCAGTACATGACGGTAATGTCTCCTATGCACTCTGAGATGGTTTAGACTCTGAAAGTCTATGTCCATGGCAATTGATTGAGTAGGAAAGGGTTTCCTACGTCGATCGATAGTTAAACCTATCTCAAGCATTAAGCATAGATGCCTAAGTCAAGGATGGGAACCGACATCCTAATTCCATGCCCTAGACTAAAGGCCGGGAGACATGCGACAGTAGGACCGTACCCGTACGTATTGAGCGACGGTAGGACCGTACCTGCATGTAACTCAGAGCCTCAATGTTCACACTACAAATTCACCTAGTCTCTAGTGCCATGGACCGTTGCTAGATGCCACCCATGTTGACAGACTACTTTGGTTATGAAATAACCAGTAGGTCCAAGTCTAGCTGAAAGGTGAACCTAAAGAGTCACACCCACTACACCAAATCAAAGGAAATTAATTTGGAATTAATTCCGGGAGAAGGTCTAATTTAATGGGATTAAATTATAGTTCTTGGAGATTTTAGCCTCGATGGATTATTTGAAAATATCGGGCTTGAGTTCATAAATTAGATTTATGGATTTTATAAAGCATGGGCTTTCTTATAATTAGATTAAAAGGGTGAATTAATTAATGGACTTGGTATATTAAATAGGATTTAATATAAAGTCCATGGGACTATTTAATTTGGACTTACATAATCCCATTCCATGAATTAATTAATGGCCTTGGTATCTTAAATAGGATTTAATATAAAGTCCATGAGACTATTTAATTTAGAATTAAATAGGCCCATTCCATAAAGCCCATCAAAATGGATGGACAAGATTTGATCTACAGATTGATGAGATGACATGATTAATTTGACTTAATCAATGCCTAGTTTGACTAGGATTTGTCTAGGTCAAAAATCCTAGTCAAGTGTGCCTCTTTACAAGAGGTTGAGTAGAAATAGGAAAATCTATTTTCTATACATACTCAAAAACACACACATACACCTACTAATCTCTACAACTCTCATCTCACAATCATTCTCAAAGTTTTCGTCCACCCTCTCATACACCCTCTAAGATTTCTACTTTGTTCTTCTTGATTTATTCAAGCTAGAACAAAAGAGACGTCGATTGCGTTAATGGATAGCGTGTATCAATATCTCTTCTCCCCAAATAATTTCTTGCTAGCACAAGGGTTCTTTGCTTTCTGGTGTAGTGAGTGAGATGATTTAGAGGATCTCTCTTTTGAGATCTTGGTGGAAAACGGGGATCAATGCATGTAGCCGAAGGAAGACAAAACTACAACCGGGTAGGTTCTTTAATTATAATTTCGGTTCAAATTCTATGGCCTCCATGTTGTGTTTTATTGAACATGAGATACACCGAACGCCCGGGAGAATCAAGGGCACACCCCTTGATTCGTTTATGTATGTAATGCATGCTTTAAATTTCATTTAATTATGCTTTGCAATTTTTATTATGCAATCTTTCGCGCTTCCGCTATTCGCGTTCATCTCCCGGGCCGATCCGCCTAACGTTTCAGGTTTAACAACCACAGTGCCGTTTTGAGTCTCCGGTGCCACAAAGTGTAGCACTCTTCTCGTAGATTTCGTGAAGCCCTCTGTAATCGAATCTGCATTAGGGTTTGGGCTAGGGTTCACACGGATCTTTCCCACATAGATATCTCGAGCAGGCGCGGTGCTAGTAGGTGACGGTTCCCTACTTGCTGGAGGGCTGGACGAAGAACCCTCCCCTTGGAATAAAGCCCTAACAGGAGGCAATGATACTGTAGGATGGTGAGACAATAACCTAGGCAAAGACCCATAGGCCACCGTGCACATACCAGATGACTGAATGTCAGCAACTACACCAATTGTTGATGACGTCGAGCCAAAGCCAGTTGACCCTGCCACAGCAGACTCACCATAGCTGGCAGCCCAACGAGCCCGGAGGCGCTCTGGGGTTTGCATGGACGTAGGGTCGCTAGCGACACGTTCAACGAGCGAAGAAAACACCGGGAACTTAAACGTAGAAGTGACGCGGTCCCCTTCCTCCACCGAAGCAGAATCCACTTCGCCAGAAGCTTCGCCGACAACCGCACCAGGAGGGGGATCGGGATCAGGATCAGGATTGGGGGTACGTGTAGTGTGTGTGAGATAAGAGAGCGAATAAGAGTCCATAATATTTTGAACTCACATAATAATTGGTCACAACAGCAGACTGAATTTTAATTGTATGATATTCTTCACAAATAAAGTTTTTCAATCATTAGTAACAGATTGAAATTTTCATAGCACTCTATGATATATTTATAGATTGGATATTCATAGAACACTACAAAAAAAAAAAAAAAAAAATTTATTGGGATAGAAATTTGGGACGACCAACAGTGGTCGCAAAATCTGTTCCAACTTCCGATGGTTTTGTAACGAATTTTACTAATTCCCGACGGATTTCTTCAATAGATGGAGGAATTGCACAATTCGTCGGAAAAAGGATACATTCATCGCAAACTCCATCGAAAAAATAGGACGTGAAAAGATGTTCGTCGCTATCGTCGGAAAGTTCTTCGGAAATTTTTCTTTTCCCCAAGTTTGGGATAGAATTTCCGACTGTGTACCGGTCGTTGGACATTTCCGGCTGGCTGTGCCGTTTTTTTGTTTTCTCTCCCGTTTTTGGCTCATTTTTCAAAACTGTTTTTAATGAATTATTTTTATGATTATTTATGCGTTATTCTGAACCCGTTGACTTGAAATATTTATTTTTTAGATTTGGAATTTCCTAAAATAAGTATTGCTTGGTTGATGGGAAAGGGTTTCCTAACAAGATTTAATTCTTGCAATTGTTGCACCAATGATCAAGATTTAAATGTAAAATTTTGCAATAATTTCTGCGTTTTATGATATTGGACATCATGGTTATTTTATGGCATGAGCATGAGTAGAACTTGACATGTATTACTATTGCAAAAATGTTGGATTTTTGGATTCTTGAATATAAGGGCATATTCTTGAATTGTTGGTTTTTGTGTTTCAAAAAATAAATTGCAAGAAAATATTTAAACATGATAAACGGTGGCGGTCGGTAGGGAGGCCGCACAGCAGGCAGCAGGCGCGCGCCTGCGTGCGTGCGGGCGAGGGCCCGTGCGTGCAGGCGTGCGCACTGCACCTGCGTTCCTGGCTGCTGCACAACAGCTGTGCGAGGACAGCACCTGCGCGCGCGCAGGCGCGCGTCCTGTGTAGGCTGCCAGCCTAACCGACTGTGCTGGACCGTTTTTCGATTTTGTGCTGTTTTCGTTCGTTTTCAGAAAATTTAATTTTTCTGTATTATTCTGGAAATTTTTCTAGACTAATTAACTTAGAGCATTTTAATGTTCATTGAGATTTTATATTTCCTAGAATTAATATTGCCTTGTTATTTTCCAACAAAAATCATTGTGCATAGGTTGAACCATTATCTAATGTTTGGTGTGAATATTTTACATTTAATTTCCGCATTTATTTTATGGTATGGGATATCATGGATGCTTGAATATCATGTTTTACGTGAGATATGTATTTGTGTTATTTGTGTAAATTGGATTGACGAAGGATGATCACAAAGCCCCTAGACCGCATGTATGGTTTATTTATATTCATTTATTGTGTTGTGGCCTGTGTGCCTCTTTGCATCTTTTTCCTCTCTCTCTCTCTCTTCTAGTTGCCTTGGAATAATAAAGCTTTCTCTCTCCCTCCTAATTTACTCCCCCCAACTATTGATTGGGGTTTCTTATTTTATGATGTAATCAGAGTAGAATTACTGGTGAGGTTTTAATTTTTGTAAATAAAGCTTCAAGAGAAGACAAGCCCAAGGTGTTGGAGGCCCATCAGGTGGCCCACGGAGGATCCATGGAGAAGAAGCCTGGTGTAGGCACATGATGGAGAGCCCAAGAAGATGAGGAGGATTTACAAGGCCCATTGCATGTAATGGGTTATTAAAATCTTGTAATAGCATAGAGCCTACCCTTAGATTGATCATAAATCCATTACGGGCTCAGTGGTTCGCATAGGTTTGGGCTTGTGTGTTAGAATAGGTGACCATGTAAGCCAATTTTGGCAGGAATATGTAACCTATGTCTAGACAATTTCAGGTGTTTGATAAATCATTAATGAATAAAGAAGTGAATTTCATTTGGCATCACTTTGTTTGTGTTCACTTATATTTGTTTTCCATATCTGTTCACTACGCAAACAAAGCCCACGGACTGAGAATCAATTTCGGGGACTGGGACTACGCTTGGAGGTAGGTCCATGGAATCAGTCTTCCCGAATCAGTCCGGAAATCTCCAAGTCAAGGAATCCCGAAAATGGGTACCGGGATTCCATTTGAGACTTGCACTAAGCACCTGCTGTCGTGTTTCATCGACGGGTGACGAGGGTCGTCTAAGCAGCGTTAGTGGGTTAGCATGCTAGGACGCAGTTGACTAAGGTGACTCGCGGGAACCGTCTTACGGAGGACCTTGAGTATGGTCAGCAAGGTATGACGTGTATTCCCTGTTCCAACGGTACAGGCCAAGTCCTTTGACTTGAGGAATTGCTCAGTTTACCTGTACGTTAGGGCTGTATCTTAGATATGGTGAGAGATTGCCAGAATTCTCTTTGGTAGTCATAAGCCATGTCTAGTACAGTTCTGGTGTACAAAGTGACAGTAGTTTCCAAGAAAGGATCTGTCTCCTGCCAATAGGTATTGACAGTTGAGTCTCATGTATGCTCTGTGTCTTGTCCCTAAAATCTGTGCCCACAGTAACTGAACAGAAGGGAAGGATTCCCTTGCGGCGTTTAGTGAGGACAGACCGACACTTAGGTCCAAAATGGGTACCTGCATTATCCGTGCCCTAGACTCTAAGTGATGAGACCGAAGACAGAAGGACAAGTGTACTGTTAGAGCCTAAATGTTCATCCCTGAATATTTCACCTAGTCTCTAGTGCCATGGACCGTTGCTAGATGGCCACCCATGGTAACGGAAGGATTCTAGGAATCCGACCAAGTCTAGCTGAAAGGTGAACCTAAAGAGTCACACACTATCCACACACATTTAGATATTTAATTAGGAATTAAATATTGGAGTGAAGGAATGATTAAATTGGATTTAATCGGGTCCTTTATTTTTTTCTTGGAGAAATAATTCCTTCTATTAGATATAAGGAATTAAATTGATAAATTAGATTTATCAAAGGGATTTATTTAATGGGCTTAAATAATATTTATATTTATTTTAGCCTCTTGGAAATATTTAAATAGGTTTTAAATATTCCATTAAATTAAATTAAATCAACGGTTGAGATGAATGGGAGAGATGGATGGCTAGGATTGTTTTGACTAGGTCAAAACACTACTTTGACTAGGACTTTGACTAGGTCAAAATCCTAGTCAAAATAGAGTTCTTGAAAGAGGAGTTTAAAGAGGGTTAGACTCCTCTTCTATATAAACCCCTAGCATCCTACAAGTTGAAGGATGATGAAACTCCAACACACACACTACAACACACACACACGGATTCTCTCTCCCTCTCCCTCGTCCGATTCTCTCTCCCTCTCCAAGAATTATTTTCTTGGTTCTTTTTGTTCTTGGAACATTAAGAACTTGATGAATCAATACCATTAATCAATAATGTGTTATTGGTTCATCCACTCCAAAAATATAAACTTGTTCGTTGCTAGCACGACGTGCAAGATACGTGGGTGGATCGTGTGTCACGATTTAGAGGGTCTCAAAGACGAGATCTTGGTGCAAAACGGGGAACAACGCTTGTAGCCGTTGAAGACGAAAACGACAACGGGTAGGTCTCGTTTTAATTTTTCGTCCTCTCTTTAATTTCCAACCCTATGGCCTCCATGATTTATTTTGTGTTATTCGTTCATGAGATACACCGAACGCCCGGGAAATTTCAAAGGCACACCCTTTGAAACGTGTTTTAATTTAAAAGCATGTTTAAATTCCATATTTAATTTTAATTATACCGCGCTTCCGCATTCGCGCTTTTCCCGGGACGATCCACAATTTCTTTCATTGTGATCATCCTATAGAGGCGTGCTAGGCTTTATTTTGCATGCGATGCGTTTTATATGCTTATGAGTATTCTATATGGTTTATGTATGTTTACATTCATGCTATCAAAGGCTATAACGCATGCAAAACACTTAATATGTGATGAGGTCTCGTTCTATCAAAACTCTCACTTGGTTAAAACCAAATTGAATATAGACCCTTAATAAATGGACTAGGACTCTGGGAGTCTGCCCAAGCCTTCCATCCATGGCAAAGTGAAGAAGCTAGTTTCAATCGACAACGTGGTCTCACGAGTCGTGGCACGACTATCGTACTTAAATGAAGCTGCAATTTGTCATGAACGAGGAGTACACTGTTGTTACTTGTCTCACGAGTCGTGGAGGTAGCAGTGAGTCTATGAATCGGTTGATTGGGTCGGGTCTAACACCCGAATAACGTGATTCACTTGGAGTCCTCAGGATCATGTAAAAGGGTGAGACAATTATCTTGGGAATCTCGTGGAATGAGAATGGTATGGAATACCTCCCATAGGTTGTTTCCCATGCGAATCGTAAAAGCGGGGTATAGGGGAGATCGTTGTGGATCCCGAGCCCACTAGGAAAGCATTTCCCGAAAACAGCGTTTGAGAGTGCCATGTTTTCGTAGAAATAGTGGGAGAGGTTAAGGACTAAAGACCGAGACTTAACCTAAATATTACTTTGTTCTGCTTATTATTTTGTGCTTTATATATTGTGAATGTCTAAGTATTCCCCAAACATATTACTAAGAGGCTTATTAAATAGGAACCAACTCTACGAATTGACTGTGAAATCTTAAGATGGTCTTAGATTTCCAGAACCTTAACTCACATGCCGGATGAGGACGTTCCTCAACCCATGCCGGAGAGATCGACAACTAAAGCAACGCTTGGCTTTCAAAAGTTCAAGGACGACCACCGGCAAGTAGGATGTAAAAATGATAGCTCAACTATGCTTCGTTTGCATCATGTCTATATGGTCCCGGACCAGCATGTAGGATATAACGCAACGAAGGCATTTTTGAAGCTAAGATGACAGAAGGGATGTCTATACAGAGAACATGGAGTGATGATGCAATCCCTAGTGGAGAAGCTCAAAAGATCTCCACGTCAGTCTTGAAATAAAGACGCACATTGACATGATCCTTCAGTCTCCTCCTTCTTCCTACGAACCACTAATTATCAACATGAATAAGCTTAGAAAAGATCTTCATAGATTGGTAATTATGTTGGTCTAGTACGAGGCAACGATTGCAAAATCTGCGCCGTCGGTACTAGTAGGAGAGGCTTCAATCTCAATAGCGAAAAGCAAGGGTGCCAGACGCCAAAAGAGTAAGAAGGGTAAGGTGACATCAACTATTAAGCACTTCAAGTGCTGATCCTTTACAACACAAGGTGGAGGTAAAGGAAAGAGCAAAAAGGGTCAGCAGTCAAGTTCATAGATTTCTAAGAACGTTCATTCATTGCCGTAAACAGGGCCATTGGAAAAGGGAGTATCCTAAAGCCCTCTTCAATGTAGGTAAAATTTGATATTGAGTATTGACATGATCACTTTTGCTCTATTTGGTATTTGATACCGTTTCTATCACTAATCTGCGGGTGGTTTGTAGAAAGTGAATAAGGACTTAAAAGCCAAGAACAGTTCTAGGATTCAACAACGGCAAGGTCCATTGCTGAAAAGGACTAGAGACTTGTTAGGCCCATAATCGTGATCATGTTAGGATAGTTTATAGGAATTACATAATCTAACATGATCAAAAGTATGTCTCTTTGTTGGACAAAGGTTTTATTTCATACATATTTGATCAACAAAATTATTGAATATTAATTCATGTTTGCTAGTGTTTGCACGTAAATTCCTAGAACACCATCCCATAAAAGGTTTATGTATACTCAAAATTCAAATGATCTAAATGGATTAATCAAGACTAACTTACAGATTTGGCATCTGCAACAGCTAGGCTGTTTCCTCTTATTAAAGATAAGTAAATTGGAAAGTTCGATGAATCTAGAAATAGATGATTCGAATCGACTAAATTTACAAGTCTTTCATGAAGAAGAAAGTCCGAAAGCTCTTTGTTGGACAAAGTAGGCTTGCCAAATAGTCTATTGGAAGGGATCCAATAAGACAATGTAAGTTTACTAATACACAAGATCATAAGAGGGTTCAAAAGTCTAAAAGTCCCATAGGAGGTTTGGGAGTTAGACTTGAGGTGGTGAACCATAAATGGTCGCAAAATTAAACATGTTTCTATAGGATCGAAAAGGCCGTGTATTTAGTGGGAGCTCTTGAACATCCAAGTTGATAATGGAATTCTCAATGAAACTTTCCTGCAAAGGCCAAGTATGACGGTCTCCGACAAAGGGAATGATCGAGCCTCATTGGACGAAGATCGATCGAAGTTTCGCCCAATTACCTTAGCCCGTGTAGACGTAGACTCAAAAATTTCCAACATAAGGAACGTGGCACTTTGCTAGGAGTCACGTACAAGGAGCCATGGTTTGGCAAGCCTGTGTCCCGAAAAATTCCTTGAGCATGTAGAAGGATCCTACATACGTCAAGGGACTAGTAGGAGACAAATTAGACTCGGTGTCTGATTTGTACAGGTTTACGATAGAATAATGCTAACATTTCTTATAATCACATTTCTTACTTAAACTGATCATATTCCAGTCCCCTTAAAGAACAAACCCGAATGTCGTAGAGGTAGGAGTGATCGGGATAAGTTCAATCGAAATTGGATAGAAATCCAAACGACCTGTAGAACGTGATGATGGACATCGTAGTAGGATTTATGGAGAGGAGCCATAGAATCTGCTAGGAAATTCAAACAAGGTTTGAAACACCGCATAACTGGAATATTCATTTTGACGAGCTCATACGGAGCATGACTCGGTCTTAAACGACGTAGGTGATCAGTGGGAGTAGAAATGGTGTTCCATGTGTTTAAGTGTGTAATGTCTTGATTCATGGATGAATTCAAGACATTAGGAATCACTAAAACACAATTGTAACTCACGAAAATTCTCCATGACATTTTAGGGTTCCCACATACATATCATGAATTGAGTTTTTCAAAGATTTAGACAATGGTAGACTGATGAGAAAACACAGATATGTAGAGGGACAAGTTGTTCGAGACTCAGTCATAGTTAGACTAATGATAAAGCTTAGATACTATGAGTAAAGTATCAAGCCATTCAAGACTTAGTCACGGTAGACTAATGAGAAGGCTTGGATGTTAAGTATCCCCTACGTCTTAACCCTAGACAAAACATACGATATGTTTACTCGGTGCATAAGAATCGATGTTGAGTGTACTTCTTGCATGACTCAACAGAAATTGGTAATGCACTGAGGGGTTGAAAACAACAATCAAGAACAATCCTTAGTACCTGAATAAGGACTAAAGATGTGTTCATGATGCACCGTCTGTCGAGAGTTGTTTTGGAAGGCTAAAGCGATACTAGTTTCCAGAGCATAGTGAAAACCAATTAGTCTAAAAGGTATGCACAGTCAAGCCCAATGACAAGTGCATTGAATAGTGGTCACGGATGAAGACTGCATCCACTGGATGGACGTGGCGCCTAGCACGGCCAAGCAATGATCGCCTATATGGCAGGCAACTTGGCTATGGGAGTATTGGCACGAGATCTCATCACAAGATCCACAAAAATATTCTTAGACAACCACCATCCCTAGGAGGCGATGGTAGATTAAAGTAACACGATTAGACCGTATTGCTTCGGCAAGGAAATATAAACGGACTCGCGAGACCTTAGTCGGTATCGTAGATTACTCATACTCAGAGGATTCTGAACAAAGTGGGTAATTGACTTAATGGTCAAGTGGGAGATTGTTAGAATAGGTGACCAGAAAGTCAATGGTATCGGTTGTTTTGAGAACCATTCATCAATCTTTGAACAAGTAATATTATGTTAATGAATGTAGTAAGGATTCATAAGCATAAGTTTGTTGTACTTACTGCTTGCATCGTCTTGATGTCACAACAAATGTCCACATACTGAAATCACATTTCGGGAAATTGGAACTACGCTTGGAGGTAGGTTCATGAAATCAGTTTCTCGAATCGGTCTGAAATACTCCAAGTCAAGAAATCTCGAGACAGGGCATCGAAAATCCGTTTGAGACTTGCACTAAGCATTTGTAATCACATTTCATCGACAAGTGATGAGGCTCGTCCATGCAGTGTTAGTGGGTCAGCCAACTAGGTGGCTGCTGACTACGGTGACTCACGGGAATCGTCATGTGGAAGCCACTCGGCCTTAATTGGTATGACTCGTACTCCCGGTTCCGATAGTACGGGATTAGTCCTCAAACTTGAGGAATCATGGCAGTCACGTGCATATGAAGATTGTATCTTGGATCTGGCGAGAGGTGATCATTCTGTAAGATGGTCATTATAAGCCTTGTCCAGTGCAGTTGGAGTATGTAGCGAGGACGGTGAATTCCAAGATAGGATATGTCCCCTGTCAGTACATGACGGTAATGTCTCCTATGCACTCTGAGATAGTTTAGACTCTGAAAGTCTATGGCCATAGCAATTGATTGAGTAGGAAAGGGTTTCCTATATCGATCGATAGAGTTAAACCTATCTCAAGCATTAAGCATAGATGCCTAAGTCAAGGATGGGAACCGACATCCTAATTCCATGCCCTAGACTAAAGGCCGGGAGACAGGCGATAGTAGGACCGTACCCGTACGTATCGAGCGATGGTAGGACCGTACCTACATGTAACTCGGAGCCTAAATGTTCACACCACATATTCACCTACTCTCTAGTGCCATGGACCCTTGCTAGATGGCCACCCATGGTGACGGACTACTTTGGTTATGAAATAACAAGAAATAGGTCCAAGTCTAGTTGAAAGGCGAACATAAAAAAGTCACACCCGCTACACCAAATAAAAGGCAATTAATTTGGAATTAATTCCGGGAGAAGGTCTAATTTAATGGGATTAATTTATAGTTCTTGGAGATTCAAGCCTCGATGGATCATTTGGAATAATCGGGCTTGAGTTCATAAATTAGATTTATGGATTTTATAAATCATGGGCTTCCCTTTTAATTAGATTAAAAGGGTCAATTAATTAATGGACTTGGTATATTAAATGGGATTTAATATAAAGTCCATGGGACTATTTAATTTGGAATTAAATAATCATATTCCATGAATTAATTAATGGGCTTGGTATCTTAAATAGGATTTAATATAAAGTCCATGGAACTATTTAATTTAGAATTAAATAGGCCCATTCCATAAAGCCCATCAAAATGGATGGACAAGATTTGATCTAGGATTGATGAGATGAAGGGCCATGATTAAATTGACTTAATCAATGCCTTGTTTAACTAGGATTTGACTAGGTCAAAATCCTAGTCAAGTGTGCCTCTTTAAAAGAGGTTGAGTAGGAATAGGAAAATCTATTTTCTATAAATACTCAAAAACACACACATACACCCACTAATCTCTACAGCTCTCATCTCACAATCTCTCTCACAGTTTTCGTCCACCCGTTCATACACTCTCCAAGATTTCTACTTTGTTCTTCTTGATTTATTCAAGCTAAAACATAAGAGACGTCGATTGCGTTACTTGATAGCGTGTATCGATGTCTCTTCTCCCTATATAATTTCTTGCTAGCACAAGGGTTCTTTGCTTTCCGGTGTAGCGAGTGAGATGATTTAGAGGATCTCTCCTTTGAGATCTTGGTGCAAAACGGGGAACAATGCATGTAGCCGAACGAAGACAAAACTACAACCGGGTAGGTTCTTTAATTATAATTTCGGTTCAAATTCTATGGCCACCATGTTGTGTTTTATTGAACATGAGATACACCTAACGCCCGGGAGAATCAAGGGCACACCCCTTGATTCGTTTATGTATGTAATGCATGCTTTAAATTCCATTTAATTATACTTTGCAATTTTTATTATGCAATCTTTCGCGCTTCCGCTATCCGCGTTCATCTCCCGGGCCGATCCGCCTAACGTTTCAGGTTTAACAACCACAGTGCCGTTTTGAGTCTCCGGTGCCACAAAGTGTACCACTCTTCTCATAGATTTCGTGAAGCCTTCTGTAATCGAATCTACATTAGTGTTTGGGCTAGGGTTCACACGGATCTTTCCCACATAGATATCTCGAGCAGGCGCAGTGCTAGTAGGTGACGGTTCCCTACTTGCTGGAGGGTTGGAGGAAGAACCCTCCCCTTGGAATAAAGCCCTAACAGGAGGCAACGGTTCCATAGGATGGTGAGACAATAACCTAGGCGAAGACCCACAGGCCACCATGCACATACCAGACGACTGGGTGTCAGCAACTACACCAATTATTGATGACATCGAGCCAGAGCCAGCAGACCCTGCCACAGCAGACTCACCATAGCTGGCAGCCCAACAAGCCCGGAGGCTCTCTAGGGTTTGCATGGACGTAGGGTCGCTAGCGACATGTTCAGTGAGCGAAGAAAACACCGGGAACTTAAAGGTAGAAGTGACGCGGTCCCCCTCCTCCATCGAAGCAGAATCCACTTCGCAAGAAGCTTCGCCGGCCGCCCGCACCAGGAGGGGGATCCGGATCGGGATTGGGGGTACGTGTAGTGTGTGTGGAGAGAGAAGAGAGCGAATAAGAGTCCATAATATTTTGAACTCACATAATAATTGGGTCGCAACAACAGACTGAATTTTAATTGTATGATATTCTTCATAAATAAAGTTTTTCAATCATTAGTAACAGATTGAAATTTTCATAGAACTCTATGATATATTTATAGATCGGATATTCATAGAACACTACAAAAAAAAATTGTTTATTGGGACAGAAACTTGGGACGGCCAATAGTGGTCGCAAAATCTGTCCCAACTTCCGACAGTTTTGTAACGAATTTTACTTATTCCCGACGGATTTCTTCAATAGACGGAGGAATTGCACAATTCGTCGGAAAAAGGATACATTTGTCGCAAACTCCATCGGAAAATAGGACATGAAAAGATGTTTGTCGCTATCGTCGGAAAGTTCTTTGGAAAATTTTCTTTTCTCCAAGTTTGGGACAGAATTTCCAACGGTGTACCAATCATCGGACATTTTCGACGGAATTCCGACCACTTGGGAATTTTTTCCGACGGTAAGGCACCAAAACAAAGTTCCGACGACAATCACTCGAAAATTTTGTCGCTAAATATAATATTTTGGGACAGAATTTCCAATGCCAAATGATGGTCACAAACTTTCTAAGGGATAGGTCGTGTCGTCGGAAAAGGCATTCCAAAAAACCATCAGAAAAAGGTCTAACGACTATATTACAACGGCTATATTATAACAGCTATATGTCGTCAGAAAATTCGTCCAAAAAAACCGTCAGAAAATGGTCTAACGGCTATATTATAATTGCTAAATCTATCGGAAAATCCGTCGGAAAAACTCATTCCAAATAACAGTTTATATTTGACTGCTACCTCTCATTTGTGTTCCCATTCATTTGCATCCTAGCTTTTAAATTAAGCTCTCAAATCTGAAATATATATATATATATATCAACCTTCAATTACATCATATATATACATATATAAATATATCGAATTTGCGCATTCTAGAATTTGTGGTCGACTATTTTCTTCTGAAAAATTTAGTTGGAGGGCGTCCATCGTTATCATCAGGTAATAAATAATGTAACCATTTCATTTAAGTCTCTCATGTTGTTCTTGGTTTAATGTCTTATATAATTAACTATATATTAAATATTTAATTTTGACTTTGTATATAATTGTTGAAATATTTGTAATTAATATGTCTAAGCATATGTTTTTATATAATTAGGTAAAAATGTTGAGACAATCTAGGAGTTGGATGTATGAGAAATATCTGCAAGGGAATATTGTGGTTTGGCAAGAGTTTGAGGATGGTGCTCGGGATTTCGTAAATTGGTATAAGAATCAGTGTACACACATGAGTGTCGATAAAATTAGGTGCCCGTGTCGTAAGTGCAGAAAACCGTAAGTTTAAAACGATAGATGAGGTTATGTACGACATATGTGTAAAGGGTTTTTTGGAGGGATACTACAATTGGACTGCCCATGGTGAGACACAAGTATTGGAGTACTATGATAATCAGCCCACGCCGGTTTGTGCGGAGACTCCTGTTGCGCCCGACATGGTGACACAATAGGGTGATTATGAGCAGATGAATTGGGACCAGAGGATGGTTCATGATGCAGCTGGGGCCAGAGGATCAGGTGATGCCGGCCCTAGTTCGTACGACTACGATATGTCCGGCTTATCGGACCAATTTTTTGATGTAGTGCACGCAGTCGACTAACCCTTGTATAGCGGGTGTGATCAATCCCAATTGGCGGCCGTGGCGAGGCTGGTGAACATTTAGGCCGAGCACAACATGTCTGAAAGATGCTACGATCAGGTGTCCCAGTGGGCGAGTGATCTATTACCCCGCGATCACACTTTTCCCTTAGATTACTACAACACCAAAAAGATGATAAGGGATTTGGGTTTTACCGATCGAGAAGATTCATGCGTGTAAGAATGGATGCATGTTGTATTGGAAAGACAACATTGATTTCGAGTACTGCAAGTTCTGCGGTGATCCCAGGTATAAACCCACCAGGGACTGGAACCCCCGCCGTAAGAAGTCCCCGTATGTCATTCTTAGGTACTTGCCACTTACCTCACGTCTACAGAGGTTGTATGCTTCACCGGCGACGGCAGAGCACATGACATGGCATACCAGCCATGTTACAAAGGAGGGTTTCATGTGTCATCCTTCTGATCCCGAGTATTGGAGCCATTTTGACCAGACACATCCAGATTTTGCATTGCAACACCGTAACGTTAGACTGGGTCTTTGCACAGATGGGTTTGCCCCTCACGGGCAGTATGGCCAGACTTACTCATGTTGGCCAGTTAACTTACACCATATAATCTTCCACCGGGAATGTGTGTGAAGTCTGAGTACATGACCCTAATGATGGTGATCCCTAGCCCGTCCAATCCAAAGCGGGCGGTCATCCTCGGTTGGCATGCATAAAAGGAAACTCATAAGTAAATTTTTAAATTATAGAAATTTAATTATTTTTATTAATGTTGTAAATTTATAAATTTCTTACTTATTCAAAGATATGTACAGGAGGCTCAACTTGGTCGTCCACCTAAACGAATGGAGGTATTCGATGATTGCTACAAAAAGAAAACAGACAGCACCTGGAGCGGGAAGCGGGCCGAGGAGGTCGCGGGAAGTTCTTCAATATTTTTTTAAAAAATAATTAATTAATAATATAAAGTACATTAGTTATTTACTTATACATTTTATTTTTTATGGACTAATAAGGTTTGTTTAATTATTTTCAGAATACATATCAGAGGCTGATCGAGGAGCATGTCTCTCAGCCTACGCCGGGGGAAGTGGCCTCAATTGTCCAGAAGGACCAGCTGTGGGCTGAGGCTGCCTGGGGGAGAAAGCGGGGCCGAATTTTCGGCATAGGGTCCGATGCATTGATTTTGGACACCCCCTGACCATGGACCACAGATGCTCGACCATCTTCGTCCACTGCTGCCTCGACGCAGACTGCCCTTGGCGTCGATACCAAGCTCGACAAAATTATGTTGGTCTTGACTGCGGTCTGCAACAAGGTGGGGATGTCACAGATTTTTTTTAGGTGCAGTCGACCACTGATGACCCAGTCGAGGGAACAGAGCAGTCGGCAGCCGAGGATGCTGCAGACCCGGAGCCAGGCGACGAGCTGCTATCAGAGCGTCTAGATTAGGATTTGTTTTAATTTTTATTTATATGCTTTGTAAAATGACAATATTTACTTTTGTCAATTAGTTATAATTTTAATGGATAAATTGTGGTCTCTAAAAAAATATTTTTGAAAAAAATTAAAAATAAAAATAAATATTTTTATAAAACTTAATAAATATTTGGGATGGATTCCGGGATGACAGTCGTCGCAAATTACATTGGAATATTTTGGGACGAAATTGTGATCATTTCTGTTTATATTCCATCCCTAATTCTTTTCATTTCTCAAATGAATTTGGGACGATTTTCAACGGATATTTTCCGATGATAAAATATTCGTCACAACATTTTGGACCAACTTTCCAACGGATGTTCCACCACACGTTATGTCATAATTTTTCCGATCAACTTTTTGACAAATTTTCCGACGGATGTTTCGATGGCACTATATTAATTTTTTTTTCCAAAATTCATTGCAAATCCTCAATTTTTGTTCCAAAATCTGTTCCAACTTTCGTTCCAATTAAAAAAAACATATTTTCACCCTATGGATGAACTTTCGACAGCAGTAATGGACCGTCGGAACTCCGTTACAAATATTCCAACAGAAATGCATTTTCGTCGGAACATTCGTCAAAAATATTTTCCTATGCGCCTTTTTGAGACGGTGGCCGTTTCGTCCCAAATCCGTCGCAAAGTTTGTCGAAAATCTTATTAGCGACGAATTTTTACCGAAAATTCCGTCCCAATATCTGTCCCAAATAAGCCTTTTTTTTGTAGTGGAATTTTTCTAATATCTGTCCCGCAGCGGTGGGTGGCGAGCTTCTCACACAGACCCCGTTGTTCATAGTATTCTTCCCTTCTCCATGTGTTAAAGTGTGGAAATTATATCCATTGACTTAAGCTGGCCATGTAAGTACTCGTTGTGACGGACCCCATGCAAGCATCTTCAAAATTGGATCAGTAATTTGATTACTAGGATCTGTAACCTATTACATAAAAAAAATGAACATATTGAGCCGTTTCAACAGTTCTACATTTACAATATAGATAAGCAAAAATTTGTCAAAAACTTACGTAAGTTTTGAACCATGGAAGAAATTACATTGCAACTATGCCATCAATGTCAACTGTATCAACGTCATACCGCTCATATAAATCATCATGCAAAAAGGTCCTACAATGGTGACAAATATACTTTATTTAATAATCTAAAGATATTTATGTATTAAGCAAATAAACATATTTAAAACTTACTCATAGTATGGTTGCGCTTCTGGACAATTAACTACTATATAAGTCTCAGCAACATGTCTTTCTTTACCGGTGATGTACCTCATTTTTGAGGCACCGTAGGGTCGTCCGGGATGATTGAAAATAGAAATGTGTTCAACTCCTCCATTGTTTAAACCATCGTCATTCCTCCCAGGTCTACGCCTTTTGCAAATAACATCGGGTTCAAAATAATGCGTGGCGAAGGTCGAGATTTCCCTCAACAATGTAGGCTTCACAAATTGAAGCCTCTACAGTAGCTTTGTTCTTCACCTTTTTCTTCAAAGTATGGAGGAACCTATTGCAAAATATAATGGAATTTTAAAAAGTTAGATTTAAATTATGCAAAATTTAAATTTAAAGTTAGATATAAGCAAAAATTATGCATATTTAAATTTTCAACAATAATAATAATCTCTCTCAAAAGGATACATCCATCTATATTGCACTGGACCACCTACTCGAGCCTCGTACGGTAAGTGAACCAAGAGATGCTCCATTGAATCAAAGAATCCAGGGGGAAATATTTTCTCCAAATTGCATATGATTACAGCTACACTGTCCTCCAATTCCTTTATTTTATTTATATCTAGTGTAGCGGAGCTTATGGCTTGGAACATGAGACTCACTTCTGTCAACGCACTCCAAACAAATTCGGGCAACATTTCTCTAAATGCTATCGGTACGAGTCTCTCCATGAAGACATGCCAGTCATGACTCTTCATCCCATGCATCTTCAATTCGTTTAAGTCAACACATCTGCCAAGATTAGAAGTATATCCATCTGGGAATCTCAAACATTTAATCCACTCAAATATTTTTCTCTTTTGATATTTATCCAATGTATACACTGCTTTAGCCATACTTCCTGATTGGTCTTCATCCACAGCAATTTCTGGTCGGTTACAAATGATCCCAACATCTTTCCTTGCATTCAAATTATCCTCAGTTTTTCCCTTGATGTTCATTACGGTGTTGAATATATTGTCAAATACATTCTTCTCTATGTGCATGACATCAAGGTTGTGCCGAATCATATTTGTGGTCCAATACGGGAGATCCCAGAAAATACTTCTTTTTGTCCACTTGTGTTCGGTTCCATATCCAGGATTGTAATTAAGAGGGTCCTCAACAACAAATTTGAACTGGCACACAAAATGCAATATCTTCTCCCCGTTTGCTCTTGGTGGAGCTTCATTCTTTTCAACTCTACCTTTGGTGAAAGCTTTCTTATTTCTTCTATAAGGATGTCCTGCTCTTAAAAACTATCGATGACAATCAAAGTAACTTGCTTTTCTGCCGTATTGAAGGTGAAATGCCCGTGTATTATCCATACATATTGGACAACCCATTACCCCAGCAGTACTCCAACTAGACAACATCCCATAAGCTGGAAAGTCATTAACAGTCCACATAAGTGCTGCCCTCATCATGAAAAAATCTTTTTTAGACGCATCATACGTTTGTGCACCTACTTGCCACAATTGTATCAATTCCTCAATCAAAGGCTGCAAGTATACATCAATAAGTCGTTTGGGATTAGCAGGACCAGGAATAATCAACGACAAAAACATATACTCAGATTTCATACACATCCCTGGAGGAAGGTTGTATGGTGTAACAATAACTGGCCAACAAGAATATGATTTGCCATATTGTCCATGAGGGGCAAAACCATCAGCACAAAGGCCAAGACGAACATTGCGGGGTTCTGAAGCAAAATCTGGATGTGTCTCATTAAAATATTTCCACGCCTCTGCATCAGATGGATGACACATAGCCCCATTTTCTGTCTCATGAGTGGCATGCCAACTCATGTGCTCAGCTGTTGTATTGGAAGCATACAACCTCTGCAATCGGGGAGTTAACGGCAAATATCGGAGTGTAGCATATGCAGTTCTTTTACGACGAGGATTTTGACCCCTGGCAGGTTTGTACCTAGCCTGGTCACAAAACTTGTAGAATTCTAAATGTTTGTCTTCTTTCCAGAATAACATACAACCAGCCTTACATGCGTCAATTTTCTCAACAGGTAAACCCAACTCTCTTATCAACCTTTTCATACTATAATAATCAATGGGCTACGTGTGATCTCGTGGCAACATCTCCCCTATTACTTGTAAATACTGATCATGACAACTCTGTGATACATTGTGTTCAGATTTGATGTTTACTAACCTCGCTACCGCAGATAACTGAGAGTGAGTTTCACTCCCAGCATATAATGGCTGATCTGCAGCACGCACAACATCAAAAAACTTTTCAGACAATGCTCCTAAATTGTCAGCCTCATCATAATTAGAACTCGGACCAGCCTCGTTTGCATATGGTTGATCGCTAGGATATGTCGAATCATTGAATACATCCCCCTTGTGGACGAGATACAGGACCAGCTGCATCAAACACCATCCGCTGATCCCAATTCAATTGCTCATAGTTATTCCAATTTGTCGTTTGATCTACAGAGTTGTCAGCTGAAATTAAATGCTCATAATCCATCTGTATAGGCTCACCATGAGATGTCCAATTGTAGTAATCTTTCCTAAAACCTTTCCTATAAAGGTCGCATGTCACCTCCTCCATGGATTTGTACTTATGATTTTTACATACACTACATGGACAACGAATTTTCTCCCCATCCATAAAATCATGTTGTGTTTTTGCCCAATCTATAAACTCAGCGACCCCATCTATAAATTCTTTTGTAAGATGACGATTACCGGGTACATTCTTCTCATACATCCATTTTCTCAATTCTCTCAACATATCTTGCTCTAAAATCAACAAATATTATACATATTCATTAACATACATACATACATACATACATAAAAAACTAAAAATTCCAAGAATAAAATGAATATATATAAATAAAACTAGTAAAATTTTGTACTAACCTTAATGTAAGCCAACAAAATGTCCAAATGTGTAATTCGTTGCACTAACGTGATATCATTAACGGTCTAATGCAAAGAATTATTAAAAAATCGGTTTGTGTGGATGGAAGGAGAGAAGAGGAAGAAGAGGATGGTTATAAAATGTGTGAACTAGAATGAGGGTTTTCTTATATATATTTTGGATTTTGCAACGGCTTTTGCAACGGATTTGCAACGGACTTTGCAACGAAATTATATAACCGTTGCAAAATCCATTGCAAAAACATATAGAATTTTAAAATAGTGGGTTACAGCTGTCACAAATACATTGCAACAGACAAATCCGTTGCAAAAATCGTTGCAAATTCAACGGATCAATAATTAATGCTTACAGCTGTATGTACGGATTGCAACAACTTCAAAGGTCGTTGCAACGCCGTTGCAAAATTGTCGGCAAGTTTTGCAACGGACAAATTCCATCGCTAAAGCCGTTGCAAATCAGAATATTCAAATTGCAACGACACGGATTCGTTACAAATTCCGTTGCAAATGTTTTGCAACGAATTTAACTAGAATATTCGTTGCAAAGTATGCAACGAAAGACGTCCGTTGCAAAAACCGTGGCAAGTTTGCAACGGAATGTGTCGTTGCAATATTTTACCACGACTTTTGCAACGACTTATGTTGAATGTGGGACATCTTAAAGTTGATCAAATTTTTGCAACGGAATGTTGCCACGGATAGTCCGTTGCAAAATATCATTGTTTATTTGCCACGGAATTTGCAACGAAAATGCAAAAAAAAAAAAAAATACGTTGCAAAGTCGTAGCAAAGGGCGTTGCAAATTTGCAACGAATTGGTCCGTTGCAAAGTGTTCGTTGCTATAGCCCTATTTTTTTGTAGTGTTTGAAAGAAGTGGTAAAAGTATGAGCTAACCACCATTTATTAGAAAAAAAAAATATTTCTTTTATAATAGTATATATATATATAAAGAGATATATATATTATTAGATGCCTCTTGAAATTATTAATATTTATTTTAACATGTTATAAACACATGATTATATGATAATTTTGATTTGAAAAAAAATCAATATTCCACATATGTCTGCCTTAAAATAAAATGTGTTCACAGAAATTAGATATCATCAACCTGAGTACATTGATCTCATACCGAAATTCCTAATTAATTGATCTTGTAGAAAGAAATTAGCAAATGTATATTAAAAGAAACAAAGGGCAATTTGTTAGAATAGGTGACCATGTAAGCCAATTTTGGCAGGAATATGTAACCTATGTCTAGACAATTCTTTAGTATTTGATAAAATATTTATGAATAAAGAAGTGAAAATTCATATGGCAATACTTTGTTTACGTTCACTTATCTGCATTTACATTTCTGTTCACTACGCAAACAAAGCCCACGGACTGAGAAACGATTTCGGGGACTGGGACTACTCTTGGAGGTAGGTCCATGAAATCAGTCTTACCGAATCAGTCCGGAAATCTCCAAGTCAAGGAATCCCGAAAATGGGTACCGGGATTCCCTTTGAGACTTGCACTAAGCATCTGCTGTCGTATTTCATCGACGGGTGACGAAGGCCGTCTAAGCAGTGTTAGTGGGTCAGCGTGCTAGGAAGCAGCTGACTGAGGTGACTCGCGGGAACCGTCTTACGGAGGACCTTGAGTATGGTCAGCAAGGTATGACGTGTATTCCCAGGTTCCAACGGTACAGGCCAAGTCCTTTGACTTGAGGAACTGCTGACTTTACCTGTGCATCAGGTCTGTATCTTAGATATGGTGAGAGATTGCCAAAATACTCTTGAGTAGTCATAAGCCATGTCTAGTGCAGCTCGGGTGTACAAAGTGACAGTAGTTTTCAAGAAAGGATCTGTCTCCTGTCAAAAGGTGTTGACAGTTGAGTCTCACATATGCTCTATGTCTTGTCCCTGAAATCTGTGGCCACAGTGACTGAACAGAAGGGAAAAGGTTTCCCTTGCAGCGTTTCGTGAGGACAGACCGACACTTAGGTCCAAAATGGGTACCTGCATTTTCCGTGCCCTAGACCCTAAGTGATGAGACCGAAGACAGAAGGACAAGTGTACTGTTAGAGCCTAAATGTTCATCCCCGGATATTTCACCTAGTCTCTAGTGCCATGGACCGTTGCTAGATGGCCACCCATGGTAACGGACAGATTCTAGGAATCCGACCAAGTCTAGCTGAATGGTGAACCTAAAGAGTCACACACTATCCACACACACTTAGTATTTAATTTAGAATTAAATATTGGAGTAAAGGAATGATTAAATTAGATTTAATCCGGTCCTATATTTTCTTGGAGAAATTAATTCCTTCTATTTGATAAAGGGAATTAAATTAATAAATAGGATTTATTAAAAGGGTTGATTTAATGGGCTTAGAATAAATTATAATATTTATATATTATATTATATTATATTTATTCTTTTAGCCTTTTGGAATATTTAATAGGATTTAAATATTCCATTAAATTAAAATCAACGGTTGAGATGGAAAGGGGAGATGGAAGGCTAGGATTCGTTTGACTAGGTCAAACACTAGTTTGACTAGGACTTTGACTAGGTCAAAATCCTAGTCAAATTAGGTTACTTAGAGTTTGAGTTTAAAGAGGATTAAACTCTTCCTCTATATAAACCCCTAGCTTCCAACATTTGTGGGATTATTGATTGTTGAAAAACACACACAACACACACTCTCCCCTTCCTCCTCTCTCGTCCGCCCCTCTCTCTTTCTCCAACAAGAAAGTATTTTTTTCTTAGTTCTTTTTGTTCTTGGAACATCAAGAACTTAGACGAACCAATACCGTTAATTGATAACGTGTTATTGATTCGTCCACTCCAAAAGTAATACTTGTTCGTTACTAGCACGACGTACAAGAATACGTGGGTGGATCGTGTGTCACGATTTGGAGGATCTCAAGAACGAGGTCTTGGTGCAAAACGGGGAACAACGCGAGTAGCAGTTGAAGACGAAAACGACAACGGGTAGGTCTCGTTTTAAGATTTTCGTCCCTCTTTAATTTTCAACTCTATGGCCTCCATGATTTCTTTAATTGTTTTATGATCATGAGATACACCGAACGCCCGGGAACCTCAAGGGCACACCCCTTGAGCGTGTTCTTTAAATTAAAAGCATGCCTTTTATTTTAATATGTTTTTTTTACCGCGCTTCCGCATTCGCTCAATTCCTGGGACGATCCACCGGATTTCTTTCAGTGGTATCAGAACCCGGTTCGGTGTATAGGCCTAGGATTTATGTGCGTTATAAGCATGATACGTGATACTGGCATGTTTTATATTAAATCTTGATTGTTCTTGATTTTAAGCATGTCGATTTTGTTGCTTTTGATTCGTGTGCATTTATGAATGTTGGTAATTTTCTGTTTTTCTTGGGAAACGGGACGGAAAATTGAACGGAAAACGAGAAACGACGCAGCCGGCCAGCCGGGAGGGCTGGCCGCGCAGCCGCACGCTGCCGGCAGGGCAGACGCGGGCAGGCAAGGGAGGCCTGCGCGCGCCCGCCCAGCCAGCCGCGCGGGGGCGGCGCGCAGCCAGGTAGGCTGCGCGCAGGCGCGCGCGCACGCAGACAAGGGTGTCTGCGCGCGCGCGCGCAAGGCAGCGCGCCTGCGAGTCCGCGCGCGGACGGGCCCTGGGCAGCGCCGCCAGGCGCGCGCGCACGCAGATGGAGGAGTCTGCGCGCGCGCGCCCGGCAGGCGTGCCCAGTGCGCGTCTGCGCGCGCACTGCGCACGGCACGGCCGGCAGCCAGCAGGCCAACGCGCGTGCAAGGCAGGGGAGCCTGCGCGCACGGCGGCCTGCCGGCATGCCGGGCCGCGCAGCGCGCTGCTGGCCAGGCGCGCGCGCGCACGCATGTAAGGGGCCTGCGCGCGCGCGCCCGGCCAGGCAGTGCCTGCGCGCGCAGGGGCGGCAGGCTGAGCCTGCTGCCCTGCGCGCGTGCCGGCGAGCCGCCGCCGGCGGCGGCGGCAGCAGCTGCTGCTGCTAGGGTTTCAAAACCCTAGCAGTATTTTTCTTTTATTTTTTAATTATTTTCATTTTTAATTTTGAATTAATTCTGAAAAAATCGTTTTTGGTTCAACTATGCCTATTTTTCTAAAGACATTATTTTAGGAGTAAAATAAATTGGATTCGGAATCCCGGGGTTATTTTACTTAAAATAATGAGGAAAGGTTTTCCTAAATCGAGAAAATATTATTACCAATATTTGTGTTTTATTTTTCACACGTTGTGCACATATTCATTAATTATTTTTGATATTTATGATTGAAAATCATATGTTGTTGGTATTATGTAATTATGTGATTGGATCATGTGATTATGTGTGCTGGATGGAAATGGATGATCGCGAGCCCTAAGACCGGATGTATGGTTTATTTTCTGTTGGGCCTGTGTGCCTCTTTTACTGCTTTCTCCTTCTCTCTTTCTAGTTGCCTTGGAATAATAAGGCATTCTACCTCCCTCCTTATGTACTCCCCCGGGTTTTTGCTGGGGTTTCTATTTTTCAATATGTAATGAGAGTAGACTAGGAGTGAGGTTTCCTTTTTTTTGTAATTGGTGGAGAAGAAGGAAGGACCACATGGAGAGCCCAGACGGGAGGTCCCTTGGTGTTTTCCATGAAGTGAAGAAAGAGAAAAAGAGACCAAGGCCCATCAGCATGATGATTGGGTTACTATTAATGTAATAGTATAGGACCAATCCTAGATTGACCATAGATCCACTGCAGGCTCAGTGGATCGCATAGGATACGGGCTCGTGATCATCCAACAGGGGCGTGCTAGGCTTTAATTTTGCATGTGGTTATGATGATGGATGAATGGATTATTTATTTATCATATAACTGCTATGAATGGTTTATTTACGCATTATGGATGTATGTGTAGATATTTATTTGAGATCTCGGTCATTAACTGCTACCTGTCTCACGAGTCGTGGGGGTACCAGTGGGTCTGTGGCTCGGTCGATTGGGTTGGGTCTAACGCCCAATTAACATGATTCGCTTGGAGTCCTCGGGATCATGTGAAAGGGTGAGGCAATAATCTTGGGAATCTCGTGGAACAAGAATGGTATGGAATACCTCCCACAGGATCTTTTCCATGCGAATCGTAAAAGCGGGGTATGGGAAAATCGCTGTGGATCCCAAGCCCACTTGGAAAGGATTTCCCGAAAATCACGTTTGAGAGTACCGTGTTTTCGTATAAATAGTGGGAGGATTAAATGACTAAAGTCCATGCATTTAATTATTTTATGATAGACACCCGAAGGGCTAACCAACCTCGAGAAGTCCAACATGCTAGGCATGAAGGACATCCTCAGGAACAGCCAGCCCCGGTCCCTGAACCGCCGGCTCCGATACAGTCAGCACCCACAGTCACCACTGACGTTCCCGTTCTCCGTAGGTCTACTAGAGAGTCCAGACCTCCAGCGAGATATGGATTTCTAAGTGCGACCGGTCTTTTGGATAACGATCCTAAGACATATGGAGAAGCGATGTCTGACATCGACTCCGGGAAATGGCTTGAGGCCATGAAAACCGAAATGGACTCCATGAGTGAGAACCAAGTCTGGAGACTTGTAGATCCACCGAAAGGTGTTAAGCCAGTTGGCTGTAAGTGGGTCTACAAGCGCAAACTTGGCGTTGATGGAGAAGTCACAACCTTTAAGGCTAGGCTTATAGCTAAGGGATACACTCAACGACCCGGGGTCGATTTTTAGGATACCTACTCGCCAGTAGCCATGGCTAAGTCCATTCGGATCCTGCTCGCCATAGCAGCATGGTATGACTATGAGATACGGCAGATGGACGTGAAAACGGCCTTCCTCAATGGTTTCGTTGAGGAAGAGATCTATATGGATCAGCCGCAGGGTTTCACGGTCACTGGAGAAGAACAGAAAGTCTGTCGCCTCCAGAAGTCCATCTATGGCCTCAAACAAGCCTCCCGAAGTTGGAACATTCGATTTGATGAAGTAATACAGGGTTATGACTTCATCAAAAACGAATCCGACCCTTGTGTATACAAGAAGGTCAATGGGAGCTCAATAGTGTTCCTAGTGCTTTATGTGGATGACATTCTGCTCATTGGTAATGACGTCAGAATGTTAGGAAACACAAAAGCATGGTTGTCAACCCAGTTTTCCATGAAGGACTTGGGTGAAGCCTCCTACATCCTAGGCATCCAGATTGTCAGGGACAGATCTAAAAGGATGTTAGGACTCACCCAAAACTCGTATGTGGAGAAAGTCCTAAAGAGATATCGAATGGACAACTCCAAACGAGGATTCCTTCCAATGAGGCATGGGATCAAATTATCCAAGAAACAGTCCTCACAGACTGATGAGGAACTTAAAAGGATGAAGGTCATCCCCTATGCCTCCGCCGTAGGTAGCATACAATATGCGGTCCACTGCACTAGGCCTGACATTGCATACGCTTTGAGCGTAACAAGCAGATATCAGTCCTGCGCAGGAGAGGCACATTGGAATGTTGTTAAGGGCATCCTTAAGTACCTAAGAAGGACTAAGGAAATGTTCCTAGTCTATGGCAATGGAGAACTAATTCTGGAAGGCTTTAGCGACGCTAGCTTCCAGTCTGATGACGATGATGCCAAGTCTCATTCGGGGTACGTATTCAAACTCAATGGAGGAGTAGTAGCTTGGAAAAGTTCCAAGCAAGCAACCATTGCTGACTCCACCACGGAGGCTGAATACATAGCAGCTTCAGAAGCTGCTAAAGAAGCGGTTTGGATGAGAAACTACATCCAAGAGTTGGGTGTGGTGCCTAGCATCGCCGAGCCCGTTGTCATCTTCTGTGATAACAACGGCGCTATAGCGCAAGCAAAGGAACCGAGATCTCATCATCGTTCCAAACATATTCTTAGACGCTACCATCTTCTTAGAGAAATGGTAGGAAGAGGTGACGTCCGGATGGACCGAGTCAACTCGGCAGACAACACAGCAGACCCGCTGACAAAGCCTATGTCGCAGAGCGCTCATACGCAACATCTTGAGAAGATGGGGATTAAGCATATGGGCAATTGGCTTTAAAGGTCAAGTGGGAGATTGTTAGAATAGGTGACCATGTAAGCCAATTTTGGCAGGAATATGTAACCTATATCTAGACAATTCTTTGGTATTTGATAAAATATTTATGAATAAAGAAGTGAAAATTCATATGGCAATACTTTGTTTACGTTCACTTATCTGCATTTACATTTCTGTTCACTACGCAAACAAAGCCCACGGACTGAGAAACGATTTCGGGGACTGGGACTACGCTTGGAGGTAGGTCCATGAAAGGTGTTTTTCAAGAAAGGATCTGTCTCCTGTCAAAAGGTGTTGACAGTTGAGTCTCACATATGCTCTATGTCTTGTCCCTGAAATCTGTGGCCACAGTGACTGAACAGAAGGGAAAAGGTTTCCCTTGCGGCGTTTCGTGAGGACAGACCGACACTTAGGTCCAAAATGGGTACCTGCATTTTCCATGCCCTAGACCCTAAGTGATGAGACTGAAGACAGAAGGACAAGTGTACTGTTAGAGCCTAAATGTTCATCCTCGGATATTTCACCTAGTCTCTAGTGCCATGGACCGTTGCTAGATGGCCACCCATGGTAACGGACAGATTCTAGGAATCCGACCAAGTCTAGCTGAATGGTGAACCTAAAGAGTCACACACTATCCACACACACTTAGTATTTAATTTAGAATTAAATATTGGAGTAAAGGAATGATTAAATTAGATTTAATCCGGTCCTATATTTTCTTGGAGAAATTAATTCCTTCTATTTGATAAAGGGAATTAAATTAATAAATAGGATTTATTAAAAGGGTTGATTTAATGGGCTTAGAATAAATTATAATATTTATTTATTATATTATATTTATTCTTTTAGCCTTTTGGAATATTTAATAGGATTTAAATATTCCATTAAATTAAAATCAACGGTTGAGATGGAAAGGGGAGATGGAAGGCTAGGATTCGTTTGACTAGGTCAAACACTAGTTTGACTAGGACTTTGACTAGGTCAAAATCCTAGTCAAATTAGGTTACTTAGAGTTTGAGTTTAAAGAGGATTAAACTCTTCCTCTATATAAACCCCTAGCTTCCAACATTTGTGGGATTGATGATTCTTGAAAAACACACACAACACACACTCTCCCCTTCCTCCTCTCTCGTCCGCCCCCTCTCTCTTTCTCCAACAAGAAAGTATTTTTTTCTTAGTTCTTTTTGTTCTTGGAACATCAAGAACTTAGACGAACCAATACCGTTAATTGATAACGTGTTATTGATTCGTTCACTCCAAAAAAATAATACTTGTTCGTTGCTAGCACGACGTACAAGAATACGTGGGTGGATCGTGTGTCACGATTTGGAGGATCTCAAGAACGAGGTCTTGGTGCAAAACAGGGAACAACGCGAGTAGCAGTTGAAGACGAAAACGACAACGGGTAGGTCTCGTTTTAAGATTTTCGTCTCTCTTTAATTTTCAACTCTATGGCCTCCATGATTTCTTTAATTGTTTTATGATCATGAGATACACCAAACGCCCGGGAACCTCAAGGGCACACCCCTTGAGCGTGTTCTTTAAATTAAAAGCATGCCTTTTATTTTAATATGTTTTTTTTTACCGCGCTTCCGCATTCGCGCAATTCCCGGGACGATCCACCGGATTTCTTTCACAATTGTTGTAAAAATTCATAAATAACTTCCATATAAGACACAAAAGAAGGTTTCTTTTTATAATTAGTATAGTTAATTAGTATAGAGAAACTGCAACGTGCCTCTCATAAACTTCAGTTAATGTTATCAATTCTTTTACTTTGTCTTCATTCTTCATTTGATCATGTATATGATATTATCGATGTTTTTCTTTCTCATTTTCTTTTTTGGCTTTTTATTATAGGTTGTATCTCTCGAATCACATAAACTACTACATTTAGCATTTCCCATGAATGCTTGTAGACTCAATTTTCTATAGCAATTTGACTCGCATTCTCTCTATATAAATATATATATATATATATATATGTTAGTCCTTGTGGCACGTAAACATATATATATATATATACTAGCAGCCATAGCACGTTATCCCTACGTGCATATAATAAATAATTTTTCACACTTTAAAATATATTATAAATAAAAATAAAATATATTAAATATATTAGTTGGACAGTTAAGTAGATGTAAAATTTAAGAAGTTAAATAAATTAATTATCTTATTAATTAAAGGGTATTTTTGAGATTATAAAAAATTGGTGCAGCGGTGTCAAAACCTTCACTTTGTATCTGTACCACATTTTTTTTTTTTTTAACTAATTACCGTTGTGGCACGCCATCTCTACGTGCATATAATAAATATTCTTTACGCTTTAAAAGAATAGTGAAATATAAATCAATACATTACATTAAAAAAAAAGAAAGAACGAAAGAAAAGTAACTAATTTATCAATTAACGTAAAATTTAAAAATTAAATAAGTTAGTTATCTTATCGGTTGAAGGGTATTTTCGACTTCACAAAAAATGGTGCAGCAGTATCGTTAATGACCATTTGTGAGTGTGGAAGATTTTTCTTTTTTATATTAGTATAGATATAGATTGTTAATTTAGAGAACCGAAAAAAAAAAGTTAATGAAGTATAAATTAAACCAATTAATGTCTATAATTCAATACCAAACAAAGTCTCATCTTATAGTGCTCATCAAGAAATATAAATAAATTTTTTTTAGGATAATAAATCGTTTAATTGATTCCACGTATTCATATATCAAGCACGCAAGATATATAGTTGCCGCCGCCTCAAGTAATGTGCACGCAATATATATAGTTGCCGCCTCCTCAAGTAATGTGACGCAAAATTATTTTTTAAAAGTAAAAAAAGAAAAATTGAAATTAGTGTCGTTTGACATCAATTTTCAAAATGGGCAAAGATAGGTTTAGAGATCCCATTTTTAGAGAAGACGGAATTTCTAACCCCATCTTTATGGGAAATTGCAAAGCATCAGGTGGGGTTCTGATCCCGCCTGATAGATTCTTTAAGAGACGGGGTTTGGGAACCCCGTCTCTAAGAATCGTATGAAGGCTGGCAATGCCAGCTGTCACGTGAAGATGAGACGCATGCATGTGCCCCCCCCCCCCCCCCCCTCTCTTCCAGCCCTTTTTTTTATATTTTTAAGTAGGCAGGCATTCTTCATTCTGCAAAAACAAATCACACCAAGTTTAAATCGAAGAAGGAGAAGTTTTCAGTTTTAGTGAAGAAGGGAGCGGGAGCGGACGGAAATTAGTCGGAAAAATTGCAATTGAGATTATAGTAAATTGTTTTTCTTAAAATTTTACATTATATAAGTTTTTTTAGCTCGTTTTTTGTAGTGACGATTTTATATATATTTTTGTGAAGATATGGCAGAGCAAAACAATATTGATATTGATATATTTTATGGAGGTCAACGAACTGAGTCATATGATTGTGTAAGTTATGATCGCCCCGATGTCCGATTTATGAAAATATGTCATAGTACTACATTTGTTGAACTGGAGTCAATTTTATTTGAAGAACTTAGCTTCCGTAGGGTTGATTGCAAGTTACAAATATATTTTTAAGTACACAAGGTGTGGTGGTGGTCGATGGCGGGAGATACTGTTGCATATTAGGACAGATCAAGATGTGCAATTTTTTTCAGTCCCGCGAGTGAAAATTCGTATGTTGATATTTGTGTTGAAACAGAGAAGATTTGCGTTGTTTGAGCTTTTCCAACGAGCTATGCGCTAAATAAGCCCTCCCTAACCTATAGCAAGAGTAGTGCTACTAAGTGAAGGCGAAGAATGAAGTTCAGATTGGAACTTTCTCTTGCCTTGTTCTTATGCCTATTGGTGAATCAGATGTTCTTCCCCTAGCCAAGCCAAGACTGATTAGCGAGAGATATCATACAAGATGACCCATTTGTTGGTGATTGGGGCGCATACATGTCTATGTTAACACAAGATGCGCCCAACTTGCCAGCAGTTACTCAGGCGATGGACAGGGTTGGGCTAAATGAAGATCATGCAGGTCCATCCACATACCACTAGGACGATAGTGACGATTTGAATGATGACCATGAAGCAGATAGTTTCTTAAATGATGACGCACTGAACTCAGAACTAGATGAGGTTGAAGAAGAGATTCAAGCTGATGAGGATCTTGGAATGACGATGAAGTCAGCATTCCAGTTATGTTGGATGTGCTTGGAGGCGATGGTTCTGAGTCGACAGGTCAACAACAACAGGGAATTGATTTGAACATGCCTGTTGCATCTGAACAACCTTCTCTATATCCTGTTATTCCATTTTTTACAATGACACATGCCGAGGTACCTGTTGACTCCATGAATATCCCTACTGGTAAATGGGGGGATTTTTACAACTCAAATTGTGAAGAGCTCGGATGTGGTATGGTTTTCAAAATCAAGGACTAGTTGGTTGTAAGTGTATAGTATTTCTTGGTGCGATGGGCAAGACGAGAATACCGCGTGGTTGAGAGCAAACCAAAATTGTGGAAGGTTGCATGCAAATATGAATCAAAGACTGGGTGCAGTTGGATGTTACGAGGAATATTGAAGTCTAAAATGGGTTTATTTAAGATTACCAAGTATGTGGGACCGAATACATGCTTGATGAATGAGATTTTTGTTGCTCATCGTAACTTGGGTAAGGGTATGATTGCAACACATTTATTGGGTATGGTTCGTCAAGACCTAGCTTACGATATAAAGTATGTCCAACATACTGTAAAAGATCGTTTTGGTTTTGAAATCACTTATCAAAAGGCTTGGCAAGCTTTGAAGGCAGTTAGAGAAGAGGTGTATGGAACGTGGGAAAGCTCAGTACAGAAGTTATCTCGGTTTATGGCTGCATTGCAGAAATATAACCTGGGGACTGTTGTGGAGTGGTCTCATTTGGACACTAAAAGGCATGGGATTAAAATGTTGAACTATGTATTCTGGGCTTTCAGACCATGTATTGAGGGATTCCGCTATTGTAGCAATGTTATAAGTGTAGACGGAACCCATTTGTATACGAAGTACAAACATAAGTTATTGATGGCAGTTGGTATGGATGCAAATCAACAAGTACTCCCGTTAGCATTCGCACTTGTAGATGAAGAATCACTACACTCATGGCGATGGTTCTTGAAAATGCTTGCCAAACATCTACTAATAGGTGAAGAGGACCAAATTTATCTAATTTTTCGATGGACATCGTGCAGAAATTTGATATAATCAACAATCCGCATCGGTTTTGACATTAAGCTTGACAGGCCAGGGTTCTCACACATACGTCGTGAAATTGAAGCATGATCAACGTTCATGTGGCAAATGGGGTAGTAATGGAATTCCCTGTTCTAATGTCATATAGACATGTCGCCATTTTGGGGTAAATGCTTCTAACTTTATTCTTTCATACTATGGTATTGAAGCATATAAGAAAACATATGAAGTGAGGTTTGAGCCAGTGGGGGGGGGGGGGAGGAGTATTGGGATCCTGTCCATTTTGAACTTGTGCATAATCCGGCACTACGCACTCGCCGAGGTCCGGGAAGACATGTTTCGGCATGAATTCAAAACGAAATGGATAGACCATAAGTCCATGCACGCCAATAATATCGCGCACGTCAAGTGTAGTTTGTGTACTAGATATGTGTAATAGCTAAGTGTATGAAATTGTTATTTTAATGTGCAAATAAATGTTTTTATTTCGTAAAACTTATGTTTATGCAATACCTTTCACATACATAATCTAGAAATGACCCCCAGTACCACAATATGGTCTTCATCTAGTCCGCCGGGGGCGATCGTCCTGTATCGGTTGAGATGGCTCACTAGTACTGTTTAAATCAAACGGAACTGGTGATATCCCGTAATATCTTCATAGCTCTGAATTAATATTTTTAAATTACGCTGCAGTGTATGATAGGTCAGCTTGCCAAATATTTGAGGGCGTATGTGTCATAGATGGACCTGCCTGATGATATGAAGTAGATGGGCCTGCCTCATCATTTGGAACATAATTGTTGGTCGGTCCTCCTAGGACAACAGGGTACCGTGAACGTGTATAGTTTACCATTTCACGTAGTCCTTCACGATGTCTACTCCTTGACTTCAAGAAAGCCTGGTAATCAGTCCAGACATTGTCGTATTCGATCATCAGTTGTTCCAATCTGTCAGCCTGCAACGTACGTAAAAAAAATATCATATCGGGTTGTGATTAAATAACAAAAAAATAGACAAGTTATGATTTACCACATAGTCCCAGTTACTTGGATTCGCTGGACGATAACCGGATGGAACTGCAGCGTGAGATATTTGGACCCTGGTAATTTGGTGATACCTGTTCATATAATCTGGCACTGTCCCACGGCCATACGCGACATCGGGTCTCACCACCAGCGTTGATTACATGTCGTTCCACTGTGCAATATAGTCTCAATGGAACGAAGCCCAATCTGCATCTTGAAGACCCCGTCTAGTGATGGAATGTAATCGTCTTTCACTCTAATGGATTCGGGATAATGTCATGAACCATTTAAAATTGGCGGATAACCTGTTCTACGTGATGCACCTAGACAATTGCATAATGATTCAACGGGCATCTTATGTTCCATGGCACGCGGCTGGCATATAGGGGCAATGAACTGACACCCGAATCATTTCCATCATATGGGTTCCAAATAAACTGCATCATTAAATTATTTCATTAAATACGATAATCTATGTTAAAGAATGTCATTGTATGTAATGACCCACTTACTTCATTTTCTTGCATCCAGTCAAACGTAGCCCTGATAATACGCAACGCATTATGTGCGATATGCGTCTGGGATATATGACGAGACCACCTAAAAAAACAACAAATACCACATTACATTGAAAATAAAAAATAAGTGAGATATTTTACGATTAAATGCATAAATGAATTATGTATACCTTGCGACATATGGTGGGGGAGGTAGCATATTTTCGTAATCAATAATGGTTGGACATATCTCTAACACATCATTGGACTGAATCGGTGCTATGGTTGTAATATGGGACCATGCCTTTATTTGTAGCAATTGCATAGCCCCACCTATATTTATTTTACCGCGTTGTGATGTCATACAAAACTCCATGTACATATATCCCAACACCGCGCTACCCCAATTAGCAGGACCTTCTTCAATGTCCTGCACGTATTGTAAATACAAAAGGGACACACAGTTGCCTGTGGCATTAGGACATAACAACCCACAAAGAATGCACACATACACATGTCTCTTTCAATACTTCCTCCCAAGGACTGTCATCATCACATGTGTTGACCACCAACCAGTCATGTAAGAGGGGTAGTCTTATCCGGGAGCCCTTAAATGCATTCTCCTACGGAACAAACCCCAACAACTCATGGCAATATTTCTGTCATTGTGGAATTGTGCGCCGCATATCTACTCCCGTGATAGGATTACCGCCCACCGGAAGGCGCCAGATAGCGGCGATGTCCTGCAGTGTAACAGTAGCCTTCCCTACCGGTAAATAGAAGTATGATTTTCGGGACGCCTTCTCTCCACTAACGCAGTAATGAGGTGTTGGTCAATTTCAATATGACTACACCGAAAAACTCCCAAAAAACGCATATTATACAGTGCTTGTAGAACTCGAGGATGACGGGGGATTAGTTGAAGATTTGAAAAAACGGAATATCACCACGTTGTATTATTAAATATGTGTCCTCATTTTCTGACACATCTTCGAAACGATGATTTCTTTAATCGTACAATACACTTCTATCACGTGGACCAAAATTCGCCATAATTTAACTATTAAAAAAAAAACACGAAAATTACAATGTAAAAATATATATATATGAGAATTGTTGGGGGTGAAGTGAAAAAGAATGCAAACTTCACTCCCTTTTATAGAGATGAAATGCCGCAAGGAGCCAAGCATACTTCACACAGTAGACCTAATTAATGGCACGAAGTCCAAGAGGGCCCCATGAAGTTTTCTCGAGAGATGGGATGACACATCCCATCTCCCTAAATCTGTTTAGATGACGAGATTTATGATCCCATCTTCACCGAAGCTTTTCAGAAGACGAGATCATAGATCCCGTCTTCAATGATCTTTTTTTTCTTAAAAAATAAAAAGTACATAAAGACAGGATTAGAAACCCCACCTTCTCTAAAGATGGGGTCTCGAAACCCCGTCTTTGCCCATTTTAAAAATTGGTGTTAAACACCACAAGTCTTAATTTTTTCTTTTTTTTACATTTAAATATAATTTTGCCTATAATCTCCTCATTTGACATTGAACACGGATCAATATCCATAATCAATCAAGAGTTACTTACACCTAAACCCCCGTCTGAAAATACTTAAAATACGAAACTACACTTTTGCACTTTCGCGGATAAAGTCGTTAACCTATCCTTCTTCCTGCCTACATTATAGATGGCAAGTTACAAAATGGGGAATAGCCAGAAATAAGGAGATGAAGAGCCCAGGCATTGGGTGTTGTCAAAAAACCTGCAGCAGCAACATACACATATATGCCTGTTACAGATGCAATTTACAATGCTGTGCATGGACAGTCGTTCGAAGTGGAAATTCATCTAAGGCTCGACCTTGTATTGCAAACGCAACTTCAAATTATTTTAACACGTCCCCCAATTCAAAACAAGATGAAACGTAGCAACAGGAGCTCGTACTAGTCAACATATGACAATATAAGCGAATACTATACGATACCGTTAATGACAACATATGACAATATAAGGTAATACTATACAATACCGTTAATGACAGCAAACGGCGCCCAATGATATCAACTCTTGTAGGCTGTTATACATTATAGTATAAATAATAGAACATGCATCAGCATACTCCAACTGGGATTAACAAATCCAAGCTGAAAACTGAGAATGGTTGAACTGGATGAACAGATTAGGCAACCAAGACCCAGCAGATCTTTACAGCAGATTGCAACGTCTATGAAGACTTTTTAAAGCTGGATTTTCAGGCGAAATATCGTTCCTCTTCAGACTCAAATATCTTCAAAAGCTAACCATTAGCAGTCTAGTAACAGTGCCTTCACCCTTGAGGCATCTATTTGATTTTCCAAAGTTTTTCACAAAGATAGAGTAAAACCATGCTATACATATAATATCTAATTAGGTGAAGCGAAAAGGACACCCGGATGATCGTAACAAATTTGAACCTCTCGTTCTTGTATTTCTAGTTATTTTGGGAACTATAAATTTGATAGTGAACCAGCAGCTTGTTTCTGTGGTTCGACGCCATTCAGGACAACCTGATTGGCCCAAGAAGAGATGAGATGATGAGCAATTGCAGAAGGTCCAGGTACAAACATAGGAGCAAGTTCTCCACTTTCGACATTGAAATCTGAAGACAAGTTTTGCCCTTTCTCGACGCCTTTGCACATTTGCTCCACCTTAGCCGCAGCCGTTTTCTGTGCCTTCTCATATTCAGCAAATGTTAGAGCTTTCTTTATTTCTTCTCTGCTATGCCATCTAGCATCTAGACAATGAAAAGATATCTGGATCACATACTGTGAGGTGCCAAAATTACCTTAATAGCCATAAATTTATATTAATGCACCTTTGAAAAGGCTGAGGCCCTTTGTAAATGCCACAACAAGAACATATATTACAATCTTGACACTCGATTAAGAAAAACGAAAAATACCAGCAGAATGGTAAACTAGAAAACCATCCCTATATTTTCGATAATTACACCGACAATCCTATTAATCAAAGTTGCAAAAAGATTTATTTGTTCCACAAAAAATATATATATATATATAATTGTGAAAACACTTTCAGTTAATATCTCTGTAAGATCTCTTTTCTCTTCTCTTTTCACCTATTTATATTTATATACATATATATATACATATACTTGTATACACAGACCATCCACAACAAACACATCTAAACACCCTCACAGAACAATCCCCCCACCCCAAAACACACACACACACACAGAAAGAGAGGAAAAAGAAGAAAAATAATGAAGATTTGCACAGAGACAGATACACATGCATATATACCCCATGCACAAACACACCCACATTACATACACAAGGACGCACACATATGGTTGACAATGGTGGTTTTTTAGGTTGGTGGGAAGTCGGACAAAAGGCAAAGGGTAAAAAAAAGAGAAAATTATTAATCAATTACTCATCCATTACTCTAATATATTTAAAATTGCATTTCAGTCACCATGTTTGAATAACAATTTACATTACAAACTAAAATAATAAACAATAACAAACTAAAAAGACCTTTTAATATTATAAGTTAAAATATATTCGTTAAGATGTGAGTAAATTGGTAAAATTATAATTTACAAACTTTAACCTCTTTCTTCTATATGGAAAATTTTAATTTAAAAGTTTTTACATATGAAAGAATGTAAATTTTGTTTGGTAATTAAGAAAAAATTGTTTCTTGCATTACTTAACAAAATTTAATTAGAATTTCCGACTTCAAGAAATCATTAGATTTACCCACCTAAGTTAGATAATAATAATGTCATTCACTTTCTCGTCTGTTTGCACTCTTAAGACCATGGGAGAATGGGGACACTCGCCCTCTCATGTGGAAGGATACTTTTGTCTAAAAAGGTTACAAACAATTGACCAAATAAGTAAAAAGGTAAAATTAGAATTTCATTGTCTTTATGTTACGACATCAAATTTCTTGGTGTGTGAGGTTAAGTTTAATATGTCAAGTTTTCTTTTAGTTTTTCAAATCTTGGACACCAAGAAACTAAATCATCAAGAAGGATTATCATTTTAGCAACTTGAAGCTTATGCTTCAATTCTAGTAGGCCGGCTGGTTATCTGATTTTTTTTTATCATTAGTTATTTCAACCATTATTTATTGTACCATATAATCACATTCCCCCTTTAAACCCCTTTCCCAGAGACGAGAAATCGAACCAACGACTAGAAAAATTATTGTATGAACATACCTTCTAGTTCTTCCTTATCCACATTTATCTCAAGTGATTTAGCATATGCAAAGAACCCAACCATTAGCTGGCACGGCATGCTGCTAGGTCCAACTAAGGAAACACCATATAAGAAACATTATGTCAGCATGATAGGAGACATGAACAACGTAAACAAGTCTTCAGAAATGCCAAAAAAATATAAACAAGTTGGGTTTGAATTCCACGTCGTTCTTTTCCGACTACGTTCATACGGAAAACAAGATGATTCAGTCAACACCGAATCACCTTATACTAACTTTTAAGTGGAAAGTGGGGTAATCTTAGCAACAAGTTTCCAGATTCTAGTATGTAAGGTACCATGTCTAAATGAAGTCTTCCTACCCCATCTATTTCTTGTTGCTTGCCTTTGTGGGGTTCTAAACAAATGGAAACATAGTAAATTAACAATCAAGCAACTTTTGTGTTCCAGATTGAAAAGAATAGCATACAGGGATTGACTACTGTCTTTTTAACTACTCTAGGCTACTGAATTATTGAGACACTTAGCAACACATCATTGTTTCTATCTTGGGCTTTAATGTCATTATCTTGGACAATCTTGAGCAAGTTAACTATTACCATGCTTTTGAGCATAAATAATGAGATATGAACAGTATTTTAACATCATTTTGTTATTATATCAAAGCAATACAAATTTTCAGATGGGAAAAACAAATTAAATCAGAAAGTATCAACATTTGGAAGAAAATACTTTGGTATCAAGAATTTTCTGTAGTTACAGAAAGGTAGTTATTTAAGCTTTAATTGTCGTTATCTGGAACGATCATTTCACCATAAGCTTCAACAAGATGGCAATTCAAGAAATTTTGGAATTTTACTAGAACAGGTAAATCAAATCCAGCAAAGAGTTAACAACTCCCCTCAGTAGAAAATGTTGTTGACGGATTCATAAATCATCACAATTCTATCAGATAACAATTGCACTTCAGTGACCTTTATAAAACAACAATATGGTAGTGAATGCATGATACAGTAAACTCAACCACCAGATACAACCATAACAAAGATCCACCAATCAGAAACAGTCTTACAGGATATCTACGGATCGAATACATTTACACTCATCCAGAAAATGCTATCTCCCAAGAAAAAGTTGGTACACTTTCTGATAACGGAGGATAACAAAGAAAACAAACTTTTTGCTCCAGTCACTTATGTTTACTTTATATACCAATAACACAAAGTTAATAGCAGATGATGAAGATAATGAAATGACAAAAAGAACCACGAATAGACATACTAGTTTCAAAAGTCATATCCGTGAGCGTAGTTAAAAATTTAAGCACCTATTATTAAATTTGACTAACACTTGTTAGCTAGAGGGGGGAATTTGTATCTTCCCATAGCAGCAGGGGAGGTGAGTGTAATTAACCCTATATATCTAAGGACCAGCGGAACTCATCCACGAGGTTTCAGTTCATTTTAAATAATTGCTGAAGTTCTAATTATATAAATATTGCCCCTAGCCCCCTACAATCACATCCCAAACTAGTATTCCGGCAAACAAAAAATATTGGGAAGGAATAGAATGACCTTGTGCTGATAATGATTCATTACCAAAAGTCCAATTTCATCTACAACAACTGCATTGAATTGCAAGGCCTTACTAAATATAACATCTGCAGCGCACATTAATATAGAGCATAGCAGTAGTTTCTGAGCTTTAAATTGGTACCCAAACAATCAATTAGAACCACATATTACATTTTACAAATAATCCTTTAATTGTTCAGTGTACTTACACCTTGAATTTGTCAATCCCCTACGCCCTACGCACCCCCCACCCCCACCCTCCCACACACGCACATAAAAAGGATAAAACAAAAAATTACCCACTCTTAAGTGAGAATAAGAAAGACTACTGCAGATTTTGAAAAGATGTTAAATGTGATAATCAAGTGAGGTAAAGAGAAAGATCATGCGTGCTGCAAAAAGGAGCAACTTCAAAGCTTGAAGATTATTTTATTCAAGAACAAACAATGTAAGAAATTCTATAATTACAATCAAATTAAAGTGGTCTAATATACCTGTTTTTGACCTCCAAATGATTTTGCCACAAAACTAAAAATTAAGGGGTATAAGAATTTTCCAGAACAAGTAGGAGTTAAAAATACTATCTGGACATTCTAGATGGAACGTGATTGGAGGGGCACTTCTCATAAATTTCAAAATTATAGGATGCTTTAAAAAATAAACTGAAACCAAACGGATGAAAATCAATTATCCCATGAACTGTGATATTAGCTATAATTTAAATATTATTCTATTGTTTCAAACCTTGTGCAGAGACAGTTATGATCAATGTGTCTTACAGCACATAAGTCCTTTGCAACTATATCCAAAACTCAAAATTCTTCAAGAGGGACTCCTCAGATTGTTCTCACATGTGATGCTTTCACTACAACAACAGGATGCATCATGTCATCGTGGAGACATTCTCTTGAATTTTCTCTATCAATTAATCCTAACTTAAACCCAACGACAAACGGGCAATGAGAAAAGGATCAGACAGACTGTTCAATGAAAATTGGCGTCTACTTCAAAAATATATGGGAAGTTGGAATTATCCAAGTTATAATCCCAAAATAGGCTTAGGTTGCCCATGTGGGCTATACATACAACACAAGGCAGCAGCCATGAAAAGAGTAGCTTTCTACAGTTAAATTTTCAAAGTTATACAAATCTCCCAAAAGAATTAAGTTTTGATCCATACTCCAACCACCCCTTTCGACCTTTGCTTTCAGACTCTAGTTCTTCCAGTTTACACCCGAAAACATAAAATGTTTTATGGAATAATTTAAAAAAGATAAAATTAAACATATTATGTCATCACAAGGAACATACAGTTATGCAGGCGAGTCCGACCACGTCAAATGTGCTAAGTTATGATGCTCTGTTAGGCACAAGAGCAAGAAGGTATGCCCACCTAATGATGCTAGAATCTACTAGAAACATGACAAGATAATGACTTGTAATTGCTCACTGAAATGTGGCCTATTCAAGCTGCAGAAGCAGCACTACTTTTATCTTGCTAATGTTGTTTTAGAATACAATTTATGATATATCCATATATATCATGAATATGGAAGTAAGGCGTGATCCCTATATGAAAAGTGCATTTCAACCTTCGGCATGCTACATTAACCATCAACTGTCAATATTGGTCAAGAGAAGATCCCTCCAGCTCTTGATTGGTGTAGGATATGTGCAACATGGTAAATCTCGAATTGCATTATAGATTTAAAAGAAGTTTAAGCAATTAAAAAATGAGATATTACATTTTCGCAAAAAAGGCCTGTTGAAATGTTTTACTTGGGACTTCTATCTTTTTAAAGTCAGACTTGTTCCGTCTTCAGGTTGCTGCACAAAGCAAATAACCACAGTTGGTATCTTATTGAATTTAAACATCTCTCCTTACTTGCTTAGGAAATTCTACTTTTGTTCAGACTCATCAATGGGAAACAAACGTTCTGTATTTTCACTTCTTATATTCTTAGTATTATCTTGATGTTGTATCATGAAATTCCTTTATTCTGGCAGAATTTCTGTAAAACTTTCTTCCATCCTGCAGGCGAAGCACTGCACACCCTCAGCTATTGTTCTACTCTATTTGTTACATCCATATATTTTAACTTAATCTATCATGTATTTCACGATTCATTTACATGTGCACCAGATAATCTGATCTGTTCGACCTTCCCTTGTCTCCTACAGCGCTTATAAAGCACACAGCTCAGGATCATATCAGAGATTTCTCTTGCTATATTTCTTGAAGTTTCCTCATAAAGCACACAACACACAATCATAGTTTGTCCTGTATTTTGTCATATTTATCCATTATTCAGGATACAGCATGTTCATCTGTGTTCACTGTGCCCTTCAACCCTTCAAATTGATACACGTATAGCCGTATTATGATACTAAAATTTGAGCACTGTGAAAGTAAATATGTGATACAGCTCCAGTAGCAGGACCTAAGAGAACCAAGTTAACTTTGTAGTTTCATTGTCATGAATTCTATTGCAAGACAATTTTTGTGTTGCAAAACGTGATGATTTGCAGAACACCGTTAGTGTTAGAGAAGTGAACAATAATTGCCCCAACCTAAGGGAGTTCACCTATAATTAAACCAACCTCAGCAACAGTAAATGGAAATTATCCCCAGTTTAGTATTATAACAAAAAATTACTTATCGAATAAATATTTTATAACAAAAAAAATTATTTAGCCGATAAGTTAAAAGTGGAAATGTATTCCTCGTAAATAGTAAGTGGAACGCAACAAATTTAAGTCAATTCTTTTTTGGCAACATCATAACTTTTGAAGAATTTATATTGTGTTCGGATAAATGAAATTGGAGGTAGGAATATCATATCCCTAATAACAAATACTTTAGATTTTATTTGGATAATTTCATATTATAAATGATTTCAAAACCTTCAATTTACCTGGGCATTATGGATATTAATGGATGTCAAATTCTTTTGATATAAAGTTATTTAAAATCCTTTCTTTAAATCCTTTGCTCAAATTCAAATCCTTCCATTCAAATGTAGCTTTGGTAAAATTAATAGCAAAGTTAACACAGAGATTTTTTTCGTGCGATGTTTTCTTTAGTAACTATTGTTTTCAATGATATATGAAACCAGAGGGGCATGGAAGATATTTCACTTCGACATAAGGGGTCATAGGATGCTAATTTATTCCAATATTTGCATAGCCAGCATGTGTACATTCCATTATTTCGTGACAGAACACGGTACAGTTTGCTTATGGGAGCATATGATTCGGTTTTTGCACCATCATCTGTTATCGTGCAGTTCTGGTACAGCATACATAGTTTGTGAACTTTAGTGATATTTGGTGTTTAATATTTCCAACTCCAGTTCTCTTTTATTGTCATATTTTTTATACCGATATTATGGAATAAGACATAATTAATAGTCAGGACATCATTCATGACATCAATTAATCAAATTTGACACCTCAAAATAATCAATGGCAATTAATAACTTATCTCATTGTTAACAGACTTCATAGAATAGAGATGTTCAGAAACTACTACATACTTAAAACTTTAATCATCCTTACACATAAGAAATACAAACATAAACACGTGTTGATACGAAAAGGAAAATCATATTTCTCTGGGAGATATAAAACAATAGAAACATCAATGTTGAATGACTACTACACAACCCTCACTAGGTATATTGACAAGTTCATTCTCACTTGAATACATTTACTAATAATATAGAATGAGATAGTCCAGTTAATAATTGTCATTTTGTTTATGAAGATTAACAATATGAAAATTGAAAAAAGACTAATTACAAGTTGCTACATAAACTCCAAAAATAAGTCATCCCACAACTAAAATATCATCCTAATGTTTTAATTTAAAGAGATTGACAACAAATGTACTAATTCATGCAACGTTGAATAAATTAATCATGAATATTCGGGAGTGAGATTGGAAACAAAACCCAACTCTAGAGATATGTGATTAGAGTGAATTAAAGAAATAGAATAATGACTACCATGGTGAAATTTAGGTTGATGATGTTAAACATACTTTTTGCCATTAAGAAATGTGGAAGGTCACAGATATTAATTAGTCAAAGAATCAATGAACAAAAATACATAATACATGAAATTATAAAGTCATGCAAGATTAATCTAAACGGTTACCTAGTTTGTTATCAACAAAAGTTTGAAATTCCAAAATCGGCTGACACTCTTAAATCTTATTTTCTTTTTGCTAATTGTGCAACTTAGGGTCTTATTCTATGTAAATAAGTCAACAATGATCCTCATGGATCTCGCTTAATAATATATATCTTCTGTTAAAGTTAGGCAATACGCTAATCCATAATATAGGTAATAGAATTCATATCATATATAATTCAGTTTGTTTTCGGTCCGGTATGAAGTTTATAAACCTATTGCCAACTAAAATATCCGGAAAAATGATGGCACATATAAAACCTATAACTTTTCTTCAAGGAACTTGATATGGTACAGTTTGAAACCCACATTCCTAGTCTTGCCCAATTCCTCTACACAGTTATCTTTCTATTGGTGTAAGACAGGGTGTCGCTGGATTTTCCTAACACTACACTGACCTCTGTATCGTCGTCTTTTGTTTATTCTATTAAAGGGGTGTCGGGGAGCCAAACGAAACTTCTGAAACAAAGGATAACAGAACAGGCACTGAAGTACGAGAATGAGACTATACCAGGCCATGGCTGAGAACTGTGATAGACAACTTCACCAACTTCAATACCAGTCTCCTCCCATGTTTCTCTCCTTACTGCCTCTTCTAAACTTTCTCCTGGCTAAATTTGACAGGCCATAAAGGGAGGTTAGGTGAGCATAAACAAGAGGTCAAAGGGCGGAAAATACATGAGGACAAACTACGATGATGATGCATCCCAAGAACCTGAGATGGGAAATAAAGGAGACAGACCTCTATAAATCCAGCAAGGCAACTCCACATGCGCGGAACAAATCTTGATTGCCTACTTAATAATACACGGTCGTTCTCTTTATCTATGACTAACATAATAACAACCTGTAGGCAACAAAATTAGAGGGAAGACAGCATAGTAAGTGAAGAACAGGCCAAAGTTTTCACCTAACAAAAATAAGATTAAATCACATACTGGATCAACGCGAGGGTAGATCCTCTTTTTGCATAACTCATTTGAACACTGTTTCCGTCTCCCAGCTTCCATGGGGACTGTCTTACCTCCGCAATATCCACAATAACGGGCTGTGTTATGCCATTCTAGCAAAGCTCTAGCCTGATCAATTGTGAAGTTAGATAATTTAATAATGAAAACATCAGTAAGACATGCAGCCACTTCGAAAATGATAAGCAAACCTTCAAGAAGAACAACATGTGCAATGTGTTAGGTAAGATCAGTACACAATGTCCAAAGGGGACACAAGTGCTTCCTGCAAAAAGTGTCCAATATTGGGCTGTAATACCAAAACTCTACCGCGGAATTCTATGTCTCCTATTATTAAGCATTATGCATGTAAGCATATTGAAATGTAAAGCCGCACCATTGAGCTGTAGGATACCAGCTGGTGGAGTATCAATAACCAAATAGAACTCCACTAATTGTTGGAGTATGGAATGGAGGTACCCCAATATTACATTCATCTGCATTGACCATGAATCCAACTTCTATCCTAGTATAAATAGTTTATGAGTGACCTTTTTCTATAATTCTCAAGAAACTATTCCAGTAAAAACTGATCTTAAGCAACTGTAGACACAGGACAATAATCAATCACGTAAATCTTGTGTCTTGCAATTATTTTCTTTCCATATTTTTGCACATGTTGTGAATATGACAAAAAACCGTTTCCTAACAATTGGTATCAAGAGCCTAGGGTTTAGTCATAGACACAGATTGGGATTTAGGGTTTAATCATAGACACAGATTGGGGTTAGGGTTTAGTCATAGACAGGACTGGAATGATGACTGCAAATTAGGGAAAAGTTAGCAGCTGTTGGATGGAAAGGATTTTAGATTCTGGCAGACGCATATTAGGATTATCTGTATCAGAAAGAATTGCATGAACCCCAATTCGGGAAAGTAAGCAGGAAGGTTATAAGTTGCTCGATGGGCAGGCACTAGAGGTAATCTGATTGACATTAAGATGACTGCTAATCTGATGAAGGCATTAACAGAAACCTCGAAACATACGAGAAGCCACCTGCCTCATACAAAGTTTATTTGAGGCATCATGTATTTAACCCAAAGATGGAAGAAGGAGCCCCCAGTTACAAATCATATAAGCGAATTTAACCAAATTATTAGCCAGTTGAATTTTGCTAAAATTGATTTCAGTGATGATATCCAGTCATTGAGATTGTTGACCTCATTGCAAGAAAGTTGAAACCCTATCATTACCGCTCAAGCAGTTCAGATCCAATTCTCACTGAAGATTTCGGAAGAAAGAATTAGGAAAAAAAAACCCTGATTTTGCCTTAAGCATAGAAGACATCAGAAGAGCATCTCAACATAGTGAGAACAATCATTGTCAATCCAAAGCGAAGAAGACAGGTCTATCGAGGTCAGGGCCACTGTTGGGGGTGTGGCCAAAAGAGGCACACAGAGAAAGGCTGAAAACTGAAATATAATCAGGGCGGAGATGCCGCTAATGCAGCAACACAAAAGATCAAGGACAATCACTCTGGGACATCTTTCCATTCAACATTGCAGAAAGAGTATGAAAAGTTATACTGCTGGTAATTTTGAAATGGTCCATTCAACATTCATCAACATGTGTTGGGGGGGGGGGTGGGGACTCACATGCCCGCTATAGCAAGTCCGCCCATGGCCTTGGAATCAGCCCAATCAGTGGCCACCATAAGAGTCCTCAATTCCAGAAAGCAAAAATGTCTAGCTCCCAATACATTCACCAACCCACTAGCCTCGGACACATCCATAGCACAGTACACAGCATCATCCTCATATTTACACCCCAAATAGACCAACGAATCCTCGCTCAGACCCACTTCTGAATTCTCCAAATAAACAATCAAAGGTAACGGTTTTATTACGCTTTGGTTGATTTCATATTTATCTATGTCCTATGTGTTTAAATATACGTTTTCAATATTTACACATCCTACATCGAGCGCCCGGTTGAGCACCCAAGGGTACACCCCTTGAGATTCGTTTATTTAAATTAAATTTAAATTTACGCATCATTTCTCGCTTTCTCGCTTCCGCTCGCGCTCCCGGGCGGATCCGTCTGTCCTTCAAGTGGTATCAGAGCCCGGTTCGATGTAAGGGGCATAGATCTATGTGCTTGGCATGATCTAATTGCTTTTATGGCTTTATTGGCATGTTAGATTATATAAATGTATGAATAATAAGATGATTCGATTTTTTGAATTTGATGGACTTTTTGGCATGCTTATTTTTATTAGATTGGATCTCAAAATTGCATGCTTATTTTCAGAATAATTGTTACTGTTTTTGTGCTGAAAAGATGTCGAGAAAAAAAATTTAGGATCGGACGGCCGCGCAAGCGGGTGCCTGCGCACGCGCGTGCTGTGCACAGACGGCCGAGGCCGGCTGTGGCCAACGCGCGACACAGAGCGCGCGCGCAGGGCGCGCAGACTTGCTGCCTGCGCGCGCTGCCCTTTGCGCGCGGGTGGCCGGCAGGCACAATGGCTGGGCCGTTCTGTGATGTTTTTTCGACGTTTTTTGAAAATTTTGATTTTATGTATTTTCTGCACAATATTCTGAAAAGATGTTGCATATTTGATTTTGGAATAATTGGATTATTCCTTGGATTAAATTTGCTTAATTAATTTGGGATTTATACATGCATTGGATGCATTGTTTAAAATGTCCATTAAATTTGAAATTTGAATTTTGCATATTATTTGTGTGTTTATGCTTTTGTGATGTTGGACATCACTTGGGTATTTGGAATATCCATTGGTTTAATGCATGATTATTTGGAATAATTGTGTTATGTGAGTTGATGGAATCAACATGGGACGATCACAAGAACACTAGACCTTATGTATGGATGAATGTATGATCATTTATTTTCTGTTTGGTGGGGCCTGCATGCCTCTTGTTTTTAGGACTATCATCTCCCGTATTTTCAGCCTCATGATGCTAAGGCTTGTTTTCATTATTAACAATGTATTACTTTCAGTTATAATGAGAGTAGATAGGATTAGTGATGTTGTAATTTTAACAAGCAATTGGAGTCGGAGACCCCAAGGAGAAGCATCGAGGCGTGAAACAAGAAGTATTACAAGGCCCATTGGTATGACAATGGGTATATTGTTAATGTAATAATTTAGGACCACCCTAGACAGACCATAGACTCATTGCAGGCTCAGTGAGTCGCATAGGTTGGGCTTGTGATCATCCTAACAGGATGCTATGTTTTCTGCATGCGGCGTATTTATTTATCGCTTTAAATATTGGATATTTATGCATGCTAAAACACCATAATGTGATGAGGTCTCGATCACAAACAAACTCTCATTTGGTTGGACCAAATTAAATATTAGGCCCAGAACAGACTTGGATCAAAATGGTATTTTGATCTGTCCGAGCCTTCCATCCACAGCAATGTGGTGAGGAAGCTACCACTACCCAAGTGTGGTCTCACGAGTCGTGGCACACTTGGAGTAGGGAAAAGCTACACCATTATTGTGAACAAAGAGACGGCGCTCGTTGTTTTCCTATCTCACGAGTCGTGGGGGGGCGACAGTTCGAGGCATGATTTGGTTGATGGGTCGGGCCCAACACTGAGTAACATGGTGCGCTTGGAGTCCTCGGAACCATGTGAATAGGTGAGGCAAATATCTTGAAAATCTCATTAGATGAGAATGATATTGGATATCTCCCACGAGGTTTTCTTCATGTGAATCGTAAAAGCGGGGCATGTAGATTACGCTTGTGGATCCCAAGCCCGCTAGGAAATGGTTTCCTGAAACTCCGCTTGAGAGCGGCGGACTTTCGTATAAATAATGGGAGGGTTAAAGACTAAAAGACCAAGTCTTCAACTTGAACAATAATATTACCATCATCTGCTAATTTCTGCTTTACATTTTCATTAATGTAGATATCTCTAAGAACCCATTAACCATGATATTCGAGACTAACAAATTCAACGGAACAAACTACTCGGACTAGCTGAGAAACCTGAGGATTGTCCTCGATTTCGAGAACCAAGGCTACGTCTTGGACGAGCCGCCGCCGAGCGACTTACCGGAGGGGTCCACTCTTGAAGAACGTTTAACGTTCGAGAAATGGCATGAGGACAACCAGAAAGTACGCAGTATCATACTCGCTTCGATATCTAACGACATCCAGAAGCAGTATGAGAGGCTGGACAACGTCTCCGCCATATTGCTCCGCATGAACGAGGTTTATGCGGTTCCGGATAGGCATATTAGATATGCCGCCACAAAAGCATTCTTTGGCACCAAACTTGCTGAAGGAGCGTCTGTACAAAGTCATGGGGTCAAGATGCTCTCCCTAGTGAAGAAACTCGAGGACCTTAAAGCTGGGCTTAACAATGACACGTACATTGACGTGATCCTCCAGTCGCTTCCTCCATCCTATGACCCATTTGTTGTAAACTACAACATGAACGGACTCGAGAAGTCTATTCATGAGTTGATCAACATACTGGTCCAATACGAGGCAACGATCCACAAGTCGACGCCGGCGGTATTGATAGGAGAGGCTTCGACCTCCAAGGCGAATGGCAACAGGGCCGAACGCTGGAAGAGGAAGAAGGGCAAAGGGAAAACAGTTGCGGCCCCTGCTCGCGCTCCGGGCGTCCCTGTTGCTCCGGTTGGACCGAGCAAAGGGAAAGGAAAGGCCCATGGTTCTCAGTGGTCCAAGGCAAATGATGTCTGCATGCATTGCCAAGGGAAAGGGCATTGGAAGAGGGAGTGCCCACAAGTCCTCTCCAATCCAGGTTTGTTTGTGTTCAACGATATAATTAGATTATGACCGCGAAACACAAACGAAAACGTGATGATCATAATAACGCACAGATATGGCATGCGAGGTTAGGTCATATCTCTAAAGATAGGATAAGAAGGTTGGTGGACTCAAACTAGAAATAGACGATTTGGACAACCTACCGACCTGCGAATCTTGTCTGATGGGAAAGATGACCAAGAAACCCTTTGTTGGACAAAGCATGCTAGCCAGTAGTCTGTTGGATTTGATCCATACGGATGTCTATGGCCCACTAAATACTTAGGCTAGAGGAGGGTACTCGTACTTTATAACTTTTTCCGATGATCACTCACGGTAATGTTATGTTTACATGATGAGGTACAAATCTGAATCTTTTGGAAGGTTTAAGGAATACAGACTTGAAGTAAAGAACCAAACTGGTCGAAAGATCGAAGCCCTTCGGTCGTACCGAGGTGGAGAGTATTTGAGTGGTGAGTTTACTGATTATCTAAAAAAGAATGAGATTCTCTCTCAGTGGACCCCTCCTGGAACACCACAGCTTAATAATGTGTCTGAAAGGAGGAATCGTACCTTGTTGTACATGATCCGATCCATGATGAGTTTTACCGAACTCCCCCTTTCCTTCTGGGAATACGCTCTTGAGACGGCGGCCAAAGTTTTGAACTTGACGCCATCTAAAAAGGTATCCTAAACGCCATATGAGATATGACATGGCAAGTCTGCCTCCTACAAATACTTGAAAGTGTGGGATTGCCCCGCATATGTCAAGAGATTAATGGGAGATAAACTGGACTCAAGGTCTAGTTTATGCAAGTTCATCGGCTATCCAAAAGAAATTGCAGGGTATTATTTATATGATCCCTCCGAGCAAAAGGTTTTTGTCTCGCGAAACGCAGTGTTCTTGGAAAAGAGTTTTTCATCGGATAGTCGACGCGATGAGGTACTCCTTGAGGAATCAAGTGAGGTACTCCTTGAGGAATCAAGTGAGGTACTCCATGAGGTGGCAGTGACATCTGAGCCAGTGGTTCCCACTGATATTGTTCCAGTCCTTCGTAGGTTGGCTAGAGTATCGCATGCACCTGATAGTATGGATTTCTGGGCCTGACCGGTTAGTTGAATAATGATCCAAAGACATACGGAGAAGCGATGTTGGACATCGATTCGGATAAGCGGCTTGAGGCCATGAAATCCGAGATGGACTCGATGGGTACAAACCAGGTTTCGACCCTAGTAGACCCACCCAAAGGGATAAAACCCGTAAGGTGTAAATGGGTCTACAAACGTAAGCTTGGAGCTGACGGGGAGGTTACAACCTTCAAAACCAGGCTTGTGGCGAAGGGTTATACTCAGCTACCCGGGGTCGATTTTGAGGAAACCTACTCGCCTGTAGCAATGGCCAAGTCCATTCGGATACTGCTTGCCATAGCAGCATGGTATGACTATGAAATATGGCAGATGGACGTGAAAACGGCCTTCCTCAGTGATTTCGTAGAGGAAGAGATCTATATGGATCAGCCGAAAAGTTTCACGACTGTTGGAGAAAAGCAGAAGGTATGTCGTCTCCAAAGGTCCATCTATGGCCTCAAACAAGCTTCCCGAAGCTGGAACATACGTTTTGATGAAGTCATACGGGGATATGATTTCATCAAGAACGAGTCCGATCCTTGTGTATACAAGATCAGTGGGAGCTCAGTTGCGTTTCTGGTGCTTTATGTGGATGACATCTTGCTCATTGGGAATGATGCTAAGAAGTTGGGTACCACTAACGCTTTGGTTGTCAACGCAATTCTCCATGAAGGATATGGGCGAGACATCCTACATCCTTGGCATCAAGATCTACAGGGATAGATCTAGAAGGACGTTAGGGATGGCCCAGTCCTCATATATTGAAAAAGTCTTGAAGAGATTCAAGATGGAGAACTCAAAACGAGGATTCCTTCCTATGAGGCATGAAATTAAATTATCCAAGAAGCAGTCTCCTAAGACTGATGAGGAGCTTAAACGGATGTTGGACATCCCCTATGCTTCAGTCATAGGCAGCATACCGTATGTTGTTCAGTGCACTAGACCTGATGTGGCTTTCGCTTTGAGCGTAACAAGTCGATATCAGTTGTGTGCCAGAGAGGCGCACTGGAGTGCAGTCAAGACTATCCTGAAGTACCTGAAAAGGACTAAGGACATGTTCTTGATCTACAACGATGGAGAGTTGATACTGGAAGGCTATAGCGACACTAGCTTCCAATCGGATGACAATCATGCCAAGTCTCAATGTGGTTATGTGTTCAATGGTGGCGTAGTTGCTTGGAAGAGTTCCAAGCAGGCTACCACGGCGGACTCCACCACAGAGTCTGAGGGTAACGACCACCCATGGTAACGGGCCCCTGTGGAACACGGGCCCAAGTCTAGCTGAGGGCGAACCTAAAGGGTTACACACAAATCACCCACTGAGGAGGTTAAGAGATTGACTTGGAGTTAATCTCGAAGGATAGATAAGTAATTGGATTACTTAAGGGAAAGTCCATTGGATGGACGGGTCGATATTGTATCGGGCCTTCATTTAATCGGTAAATTGAATTTTCGATTAAATATGGAAAGTTGACACGTTGAGACGTTGGATCTTTTAGTTGGATTAAAAGATCAATGGAAATAATTTAAATGGACATTAAATTGGATTTAATGTTGGGTTCGTCGCAATTGGATTACGATAAAACCCGGTCCGTTAAATTAGACCCGAGAGGAGAAATAATTCCTATTTTGGAATAGGAAGAAGTTGGACTTCTTCCCTTAGATAGACTTGGCCGAAATGCTCCCTTGAAGGAAGCAAAATCAGTCATGTTTCATGCTAGGTGGTATGTCGACTTATTTCTTTTGGAAAGAGGCAAATCAACTCCAATCAAGCCCTTCCCTTTTGGTATGATTTGATCATACCATAAATTTTGGTAGACTTGATCGAAGAATTAATGGTGATTGATTGGAATGTATCTAGACATCCTTGGATGAACCTAGACACATTCCAATAATCACATTAATTATGTATATATATGAGATACAACACCAAGCAATAGTGATTCAGTATTCATCTTTTTCTAGGAAAAAGAAGAAGCAAAATCGGATCTCCTCTCCCTCTCTAACTCTCGGTTTTCTCCTCCCCCCTTTCACTTGTGTTCTTCACTTGGTTTTGAATCAAGAGGAAGAACAAAGTAGGTTTAAAAGAACAGTAATTCATAGTGTTCTTTTCTTAAACCGATTCCTTCATAAACCCGTTTTCTTCTAGCAAGGAGAACATGCGTTTCTTCCGGTGTGGTGTGGATCACCTTTGGAGATTCCATACGTTTGGATTTCGTGAGCATTCCGGAGAAGGAACAACGCAAGTAGCCGGGAGCATACGTTAAACAATCAAAGGTAACGGTTTTATTACGCTTTGGTTGATTTAATATTATCTATGCCCTATGTGTTTAAATATACGTTTCCAATATTTACACATCCTACATCGAACGCCCGGTTGAGCACCCAAGGGTACACCCCTTGGGATTCGTTTATTTAAATTAGATTTAAATTTACGCGCTATTTCTCGCTTTCTCGCTTCCGCTCGCGCTCCCGGACGGATCCGCTTGTCCTTCATATATCTATACTTTGGGTGGTCTTGCCATGGGTTAGGTGTTTCACCTACAAAAGATAGTGACTCTTCCCACCACAAAGGCCAAGTATGTTGCCACCACAAGAGCTAGTAAAAAGATGACTTGGATGATGAAGCTTTAAGAAATCTACAAGAAGCAAGGATGTAATACACTTTTCTGTGACAATTAAAGTGCAACTAGTCTTGCAAAGAACCTGGTATTTCACGCAAGCAAAACATAGCTTGTTGGGGTACCATTTGATTAAATCCTTACTTGATGATGGAAATTTGACATTGGAGAAGATTCGGGGGCAGAGGATCTAATTTGACATGTGCAAAAACAGTTGTGAACCTCAGTTGGTCTCCATGATTTACTATTGAGGAGATGTTGCTCAAGTTTCGGTGTATTATAGTATTGGGTTATGGTGCATTCCCCCCCCCCCCCCCCCCCAAAAAAAAAAAAAAAAGAAAAAATGTTTTGCCCAGTAGTACAATCAAAATTTTACAATGCTTTCCAGCATCCTAGTATAAATAGTTGATGCTTGACTTTTTTATTATTTATTCACACCAAACTATCCTAATACAAACCGATTTAGAACAATAGAACATAGGAGAATTTTCGAATCTGATAAATCTTGTGACTTGCAATTGATTTCTTTCATATTTTTGCCCATGTTCACAACTTGTCGAAAGATGATTTCTAGCACTCTCTTTCTTCTCATAATTTTTGTTACGTTTTCCATTTTCAGTTACTGGGCTAGGATGTTTTCATGAGCACCGACTCTACTAGACCTATGAAACTGCTCCATCAAAGATAACCAAAACATAAAATGAAGAAGATACAAAAGGAGGAAGAAATTTTGAATTTGGTCCAAGTGGAAACTGCTTCCTAAGTATCCTCCTAGTTTTCCCTTTCTCAAGCTTTATTGACCTCTAGCTAGCCTATTGTACAGCTCAACATCATAATTTGCCATATTGCAGAATTAAATTATGGAACTGCTCTAGACCGGAAATAAGTGCATTTTCATCCAGAAAATTAAGATGTCCTTCAGAATCCTTCATGACAGACAACATAAAGGGAAGTACAATCCTGATAGATTGACAAAGAACTATATACAGAAATAAATTAAGTGCATCACTCTTCTGTTAAAAATAAGGAAGATGTCAAAAGCAACATATGAACTCTAGTGTCAGAAAAGGTTCTTTGATGTCAAAATGACTACTCCATTTTGGTTCAGAAGTTCGCTCATTTCCATGGAATCTTTCACAGAGTCTCGGTTCTCATCTTTCTCTTTTTTACTGATTTTCCTCCCTCATACACTATAGCTTTTTACCATTGATTACTCTTTATCAAAGTATCATCTTCTATCAACAGACGAGCTATTTTTTTAGCTGCAATCGGAGGCACTGGATTTGAAAAAATTTCAAGGAAAATCAGAAGTAGTAGTACTAAAGATGTAGGCACAGAGGGAGATAATCAAGTCAAGGGGACTAAATGCTAAAAGGAGGACTTGAGCCCCAACATACAGTTCTCTCTTGCAGATCAAAAAGAGACTCCAAGTTGAGGAAGTTAATAGAGAAAATGGTGAAAGTTTGAAAACACTAAACCCAAAGCATCAGGAAATCTCTAGATGACAACAGCGCTCCTTTAGCCAAAGACATACCTCCTCGTTCCTTCACTGATGGAGGTGGAGGGATCAACCATAGATATCATCTCCTCTTCTCATTTTAGTGCACCGTAGGACCAAGTTTTTTCCTTTCATTGTTCCTTCCCCAGTAGACCAAGCAATAAACTTTCCTTGAACTTCTCAGCAGAAGATGCTGGCCAGATATTCACCAAAACATGTATTAGATATAACGGAGATTTTGTCAGTGAAACTCTTGGAGAGAACCCTTTCCATGATTCCTTGTTACGTTCCCTGCTTCCAACTTATTCTCTACAGTAGTTTCTTCATTCTTTTCACATGATCTTTCATCTCATCCCAAATGATGAAATCCTGCCTTCTCTACAGTCAAGGGAAGTTTTTTTGTTCCTCAAAGCTGTAGCTTTGAGATCTTTCCACTCCATAGTATTTCCTTTCAACTAAATCAAAGGCACTGCTAAATCCCATTATTAACTTCATGCAACCTGCCTTATCATATGCATGATTCACTTTTCATTTCTCCATTCATCAACATGTGTTGGCAACTTAAGAACCAAAGGGTAAAGTTTGCAAATACTCTAAAAAATGCCTCTTTCGTCTTTCATGTGATAATATAAAATTGGGGAAGCTGAAGTTTGTAACAAGCACCATGATTTTCTATCTTATTAGCACCAAATAACAGAATGATAACTTAAAAGCCTCTGCAGTGTACCTCACTTCTACTCCAAAGTGAAAAACAACTAGAGAGGATCTTATGAAATTTCTTTAGTCCACTCCTTTTGCCAGATTTTTCACCAGAGAATTTTGAACTGGGACAAGGATTCAGAAACTTTTGTGTTACACAAAGTGGAAAACTGAATGATGGATCGAAGATAAGAGCAGCGCCAGTGCTAATTCCCAAATCTAATTCTTACACAGTTGCTCATTGTTCATTAATAAGCAAAACCGGCCATATCCGTCAAAATCTTGCATAAAAACTCCGAACCACACACTGATCACATTCAAAAACAGTATAAAACACATGGGGTTGGGGGGGGGGGGGGGGAAGGGGGGCGGGTAGGAATGGAGGATGGGAGTTACATCGAAAGCAAAAACTCACATGCCCCGCTATAGCAAGTCCGCCCATGGCCTTGGAATCAGCCCAATCAGTGGCCACCATAAGAGTCCTCAATTCCACAAAGCAAAAATGTCTACCTCCCAGTTCATTCACCAACCCACTAGCCTCGGACACATCCATAGCCCAGTACACAGCATCATCCTCATATTTACACCCCAAATAGACCAACGAATCCTCGCTCAGACCCACTTCTGAATTCTCCAAGAATGCCCTGCACTCGCCTAGACTGAGCCACCCCAGATGCCACCTGTGCCCGTCCGTCTCTGAACCAGCCAAAGGTCTGCCCTTCCTGAAAAGCAAAACCTTAAAATTAGGAGAAATGGGTTCGTGGGGTTTGCTTAGAAGCAGGGTCCTAAGAGTTTGGAGTGCGGATTGTGGAGAGACAGGTTCACTTGGTCTTGGGGTTCTTGATCGTATAGGGTTGCCAGCAAAGGCATGAAAGCGGAGGCTCATTGTGCAGAGGAGGAGGGGTCGACGATTGAGCTTGATTAGTGTTTTGGAGAAGAAGCTGGGGATTGAAGATGAAGAAGAAGAGAGCATAACTCTAGTTTGATCTTCTCATTGGATAACAAAACAAACTTGGTGATGAGTCAATTGAGTTTGTGAATCGCGGTGCTGCCAAGTGTTGTATTCTTTGTAGGTGTTGGATGTCAGGGACGTCAGCATCTCCTTTTACGAGCCTGTTTAAAAGTAGGGAAAATTGCATAATACATCCCTGTGTTATAGGAAAATTGCTAAAAATTCATCTGTATTAATTAAATAATCAAAAAAAGACCTCATAAAATTATAAATTCTGAAAAAAAAATTCTCTCAGTTAAAAAAAACAGATAGTGGCCTACACTCGCTCAAAATGTGAGTAGAATATAATTTTGACCTATTTTCAGTCTTTTGACTTTGTTGAAAAGACAAAATTACCCTTATCTTATGCAATTAATTCCCTCTCTTTATTGTTTTATTAATTCTTTACATTTTTCATATTTTGCCAAAAAATATTATAAATACTAAATAATTAATATTCATTAATATTTATATGAAAAAATATTATTACATCAAATTAAATTATAATTATATATAAAAAATGACATTTTTAGATATTTTAATTTATAAATTTTTTTAAATCAAAATACATTATTTTATGTTTAAATATTTATTTAATTTAAATTTGTGTTGAATATATATTGAATCATATTATTAATATAAATTATAGTAAATAAATTTTAATATTTCAATATAATTACATTTAAACATAAAAATACATAATTAATTTAATTCATCATATTAAAATTTAAAAAATTAATAAAAGATAATAAATAAAAAACTTAAAAAAAAAAAGAAAAGAGAAAAGGTCATCTTCTCCAAAGATGCCCCCTCCCCCTCTCCACGCACCTGCACCTCCTCACCGACGCCATCCTATCTACCACCTGCGCCTCCCCACCGCCTCCACCCCGTCGCCTCGCTCCCCCTACCTGTTCAAGTTACGAGCGACCACTCGCCGCCCAGATTTGGGCGGCGAGTGGTCGCGGCCGCCCAAATCTGGGCGCAAAGGTCGCCGCCCAAATCTCTTGGGCGAAGACGCCCATCGCTAGCCCAACTCTGGGCTGCGACGAGCGTCGTCGAAGCTGACGGCGGGTGGAGGTGGGGCGACAATCCTCCACCAGCGTGTATGTATATATACACCATATACATGTAGTATATTATATATTATAATTATATGTATATATTACATTTTTGTGATAGATTTTTTTTAATATATAAATGTAAAAAGTATTTAATCTGGACCGTTCATTTTATCTATTGAAATCAATGGCTACTAAAATATAATTAGATCCTACAATTGGTGATGCAATCAAGAAAATCCAATGGTCATTATAATAACAATAGTATATTTAATATAAGGGTATAATGGGAAATTGCAGAAAAAAAATTAACGGTGTTAAACAGAAAAAACGGCGAGGGGAGAGTGTGCAAAATTTTTAAAAACACAGGGTTTTTTTGCCTATATTTTTAACACCGGGGGTTTTTAACTGAATTTCTATAACACAGGGGGGTTTTATGCAATTTTTCCTTAAAAGAATAGAACTGCAAAAAGTGTCCCACACACTCAAATGGTTTAACTAAAAAACAAGGCCCTATTTCAAAGAACTTTACTTTTGAGTTTGCGGCAATGTTTTGAAAATTGAATTGAAAATTGAAATGAACAGGTTATTAGGTTACTGAATCATTAGTCCAATTGATTAGACTGAATTAAGAAAATTGATTGACTCAAACCATATTAAATATATATATGTACTATATCGATATGTTTTATATTAATTGACTAAGCTAAGAAAATGTATTTAAATAAAAAAAATTCAATTATTTGAAGTAAATTCAATATTTTTCAATATAATTTAAATAAAAACACATAAAAATAAATTTAATAATTTATGAAATGAATACAAATATACAATTTATAACAACAATATACGAAATATTTTAATTTACTCCCCATAATTTATAAAATAAATAATTTACAAATGCATCTTGTTAAAATTAACAATCATATATTTTTTTAAATTAACAATTAAAACAACTAATTTACAAAACTCAGCCCAATCATCCCTTCTAGCACAATTTACAAACTCAAGCCCACAATTTCCATTCAACTCTTTCAACTAAGATTTGAGGGTTTATTTCTTCCCCTGTGATGTGCTGCCGTCGCAATGACAAATGAGAGCCGATTTTCAGCCAAAGGCTACTACATCAATTCTCCACTTCTCTAGCATTAGCGGCCGCAAATGGGAGCTAACTACTAGCCGAGCAAGCATCGTTACTGCCCAGGTGAACAGAGGCCACCTCTGTTCATACCTTTTTCTTTCTTTTTTTCTTTTAAAATTTTTTCTGAACCGATTTGACCCGATTTTTAGTCTTTAATATAGAAACAATTACATGTACATTTATATTATTATTTTGTGCTAACTTACTCATTTATACAATTATTTTGTCATAATAAATGCATTTTCTTGTAAGGATAATTAGCACAAATGTAAAGATACACTAGAAGAAATATGATTTTCACTATGATTAATTACTATGTTCAAAAGAAAAAAATCATGGCAAATACATTAAAGCTCCACAACAATCGTTAGTCATTGTTTCTACAAGTGAGGCAAAAAACAGTAGCCATGGCTAAAAGCCTAAAACCATGGCAAATATTGATGAACTGCGGTAAAAATTTAAACTTTCGTGTTATATTTGTTTGACCGTAGTTGATAATATTGATTTACCATAATTTTTAAGTCATGGTCATTTATAGTGTAGCGAAAAATCTATTTTTTTAGTAGTGATATGAGATATCAACTACAATGTGTAAAAAATAAACACTTATACATACATTGTTATATATTTACTATAGAAAAATACTAAAAAATATAAAAAACTTATCAATTTTTTTTATCAATAGGTTTGTGAAAAAAGTCATTATTTCGAATTAAATTATTTCAACAATTGATCATAATAATATATAAATATTAAGCAAACATTATTTGAAATGAAATAAAACGATTATGAGATCAGAATACAAATTGTAACAAAATGATGATTTCATATATTTCAAGTTCTTGCACGGATAATGGCATAAAAAATATAGAAGATTACCAATAATAAAGAAATATTAGGTAATTAATTGATCTTATTTATATATTATTTATTGATGTGAGCTAAAAGAGCTCGATCAAATTGATTTTCTTGAGCTTGAGTGGAGCGGGCTACAAGTTGGAAAAAGGACCTGCAAAAACAGCATTAGCACTCAGGTTAGTAAGAAATTATGAGAGAATTAATGATAAACTAAGAAGAACTTGTGCAAAGTGAGCATAAAGCGTGCTTGGTGCAAATTGAGAGAAGAATTTGAGAGATCAGAGCGTAGAAAAAACTTTAGTGAGTTTGAAAGCGTAAAAAACGTTACCTCATACCAGCCAAAGGGGCTGGTATTTATAGAGGGGGATCTTTGATTTGGGGGAGGACTCTCGTCCCCCTTAACTATGGGAAGGTGGTTGTAGGTCTCCCTAGAGTCCTGAAGAGGTGGGACTCTTTGGTGCACTGGACTCTCGGGGGACAGCTGCAGACCTCCTCAAAGTGCTGAGGATGTGGGTCTCCTAAGAAGTAGGAGGCGGTTGTGGGACCTTATCCAGATAGGATAAGGATGAGGGGGCCTTATCTTGACCTTCTGGCATGAGTGGGCTCCTTTCTCTGTTGGACATTGATTCAGGGGCCAAGCCAAGCCTCTTCTCCTCGTCTGGGCCTAGCCTGCTATTCGATTGTCTGAGGGGGCTTGGTCTGGTCCTTCTCTGGGCCTGGGCTCACGAATTGGGTCCCATTGAGGATACTTTGAGTCTTGCATTCTTTTGGGCTTGTGCGATCAATTTCTTTCTTTTGGACCATTTGGGCCTCTTTGGCCCAGTCATTTTTATGCACATCATTCACCCCCCCCAGGGGGAGAGATTGCCTCCATCCCCCTTAGAGTATGAGTCTTCTGGGGGCCGCAAATGGGTCTTTGACCCTCGAGGCCTCGTCATTTATTAGAGTAGGTGTTTTCGCCTCGCAGAGGCAAGAGACTGGCCCAAAGAGGGAGCTACTTATTCTTTAGGCTTTCCTGCAAGGAAATATTAGTAGCATAGACATGCATAGAAAGAAAAGAGCTTACTTTGTGTTTGCAGAGAGCATGGCTTTTCAGAAGGTGCATGCTTGGAGCAAGGTTTATGTCTCTCTATGGAAGAGGGCTTATTTGAGAGTGCCTGCTCGTAACAAAACTTGGGGGCTTCGTTAGAGGGAGGATAAGGTGTCCGCTCGAAGCAGGGCTTAGGTGCCTCCGCGCAGGAGAGCTTAGGTGCTTGCACGAAACAGAGCTTAAACATCCCTCCGAGAAGTGCCTAGATGCTTGCCCGAAGGAGGACTTGGTGCCCCCCGGGAGGAGGGCTTGTGCTTGTGTGGAAGACAGGGTTTTTACTCTTTTTTGCAAGAATGCGGTGCCTGCTTGAGCGGGGCTTGTCTTTATGGAATGGCTACTGTGGAGCAGGGCTTTGTCTTTAGGGCATGCCTGCTATGAAGCAAATCTTTATCTTTAGAGCATGCCTGCTATGGAGCAGGGCTTTATACATGCCTTTTTGCCAAGAGCAAAAAGTATAAGTGTAGATATATGTATTTGAGAATTCTTTCCAAGAAGTAAAGTTACTTGTGAAAGTAATATTTTGCAAAATGAAGGATTTACCCATTTGACAGTATCTTGGCTTGAGGGGGTCTTGCTCAGACGCAGGAATTAATTTTGAGAAGGTTTTGAAAGAATTGGACCTGGGAACACAACGGAAGCGTAATTTAAAACAGGGTTTGAACGGGTTCCAAGGGGTGTTCCCTTTGAAATTCCCGGGCGTTTGGTGTATGTCAAGAGCATTAAATGAAGAAGATAACATGCTGGATATGTGGCTATGAATAAAACAAAAGGTTACATCACATGTAAATAAAACTTTACCTTTTGTTTCACAAACGTAGGACTGGTAAATCAATTAATAAGAATGGTATTGGATACCTCCCACAAAGCTTTTCCCATGTGAATTGTAAAAAGGGGGCATGGAGAATTACGTTTGTGGACTCCAAGCCTAGTAGGAAATGATTTTCTGGAAACGCCACTTGAGAGTGGTGGGATTTTCTTAGATATAATGGGAGTGGTTAATAATTAAATACCAAGTCTTAACTTGAATTCAATATTATAAAAATCTACTAAATTTCTGTTTTACATTTTGAAGTAGATGTCTAAAATCCATGCAATTTTTTGAGACTAACAAATTTGACGGAACAAACTATACTGTTGGCTGCAAAATCTGAGGATTGTCCTCAGTTTCAAAAACTAGGCTTACGTTCTGGATAAACCTCTTCCTTGGGCCTTGTCGGAGGAGTCCTCGTCAGAAGAGCGTTCGACATTCAATGGCTGGCATGAGCATAATTGCAAGGTCCGCAACATCATACTGGCATTCATGACTAATGAGATCCATAAATAATATGATTGGTTGGATGATGTCAGCTCGATATGCTCCGCATGAAAGACGTTTATGCAGTACCGGACTGGCATATTAGATATGTTGTGACGAATGCATTTTTAAGACCTAAGATGACAGAAGGGTCATCTCTACAATAGTATGGAGTAATGATGCTATCCCTTGTGGAGAAGCTCAAAGACCTCCGAGCTAATCTTGGAAAAGAGACGTACATTGAAGTGATCCTTCAGTCTCTTCCTCACTCCTTTGACCCGTGTATCGTTAAGTATAACATGAATGGGCTTGACAAAGACCTTCATGAGTTGATAAAATATTGGTCCAATACGAGATAACGATTGAAAAGTCTGCGCAGTCTGTATTAGTTGGGGGGGCTTCAACCTCAAAAGTGAAAAGCAAGGGGCTGAACGTTGCTGGAGGACGCAAGGTAAGACAGAATTAGCCGCTGCAATCGCTCAAAGAGCTCCCGTTGCCCCGCTGGGCATGGGCAAAGGAAAGAGAAGGTGGTTCGATAGTCAAGGATTGTAAAAGATGTTTGCATATATTGCCATGAAAATGGCCATTGGAAGAGGGAGTGTCTTGGACTCCTCTCCAACCAAGGTACATTTGATTTGAGTTTTAACATGATTACTATTCTACTTCTTGGGTATTGGATACCAGCTGTAAAGTTCATATCTGCAAATAGTTTGCAGGTAATGGAAAGGAATAGAAGGCGAAGACAGAGATGGTCCTAAAGCTAGGCGATAGCAGGCCTGTTACTGTAGAAGCTATAGGACTAATTAGGCTTAGCTAATGATCATGTTAGGATAGAGTTGATGGGTCACAATTATGTAATCTAGCATGATTAAAATATAATTTTCTATTGTTGGACAATTAGGATTACATGTATTTTATCAATGAAAGTTTCTTTTATTTGACAAAGAATGGTTATTCTTGTCTACTAGATTGTTTGCATAATTGTTTTAATACTGTCCCATAACTAGATTATGAATACTCAAAACAAATGATAAAATGGATAATCAAGATACACTCACAAAAATTGGTGTGCAAACCTAGGTCACATTCCTCTAGTTAGGATAAGGAGGTTAGTAGATTCAAGGAGTCTAGAAATAGATAATTTGGGCTTGCTAGCTTGCAAGTCCTTCCTGAGCAGGAAGAAGACAAAGAAGCTCCTTATAAGATAAAGTATGCTTGCCAGTAGTCTGTACGATTGGATCCAATCAGACATTTGTGGGTGACTGAATACACAAGGCTAGAAGAGGGTTCGCAAGTCTAAGGACCTTTGGAAGGTTCAGGAATTAGATTTGAAGTGGAGAACCAAATTGGTTGCAAAATTAAACCTTCGATTGGATCGAGTGGTGTGTATTTAGTGGGAGTTCTTGATGTATCTAAAAGAATGAAATTCTTACTCAATAGAATTGTTCCTGGAGCTCCACAATTGAACAACGACTCTGATAACGGAGGAATCGAACCTTGTTGGACATGGTTTGTGTAACATCCACCTATTTTTATATATAATTATGAGATGAATTGGTAATTATTTAAAAAAATTTAGTTAATTAGTAAATAAATTATAGATTGAATTTTGATATAAAAAAGATTGGTTAGAATATGTATTAATATTATTTAATATTTTATTTAAAATTTACGATATTCTCGATATATTGATTACACATATTATAACCTATTATAGGACCTGAAGATAAAGTAGAGAGTTGATTAGCTCATTTTACTAACGTAATCATTTTGAGATTTGAGGTAAATATAGTTAATTAGATTTATATATATTTATATGGAAATATATTTACTTGTGTTATTTACGTGAATTATTGGTCATTTATATGGGTTTCCTTATTGTTTATGAGGTTGTTGTTATATGCTTATATGTGGTTATGGTGTACGAAAGTTAGATGAATGATTCTAGGTGAAATAAGTATGGTGAATGATTGTGATATACTTTTATATTATGATTGATTGGAGATAAATGATGGAGTTGCTGCGAATGATGATGTGACACTTCTATTTGTTTGATGAGTAGAGTTGCATGACAAAATTATCAATGTGATGATGTTACGCTGAGTCGATAAGGGATGACTTACTTAATTGGGGGGACATACTGCAATGGCTTATGATGATATGATTAATGGCGATCTGTGTGCTGTCATTGATCAAAGGAGATGATGTGACATATCATATGAGCCGTGTTGTATGATATGATTGATTATGGGATATCATACGAGTTGTGTATTGTGTGGTATCTTTGATGATAGGGTATCATACGAGCTGTGTGCTGTGTGATATCGAGAAAAAAAAAAAGAATGATATATTATGATTAAGGTGGTGATAGCCGGCAAAGACCATTGAGTGATGCACTCCAGCTTGGGTAAGTAGGGCCCTAAGAGAGTAAACAGTAATTTTGAGTATATTATGTTACGTATCAATCTATGATTACTGGTATTGGTTATTTTGTGATTTGTAGTAATTCCATGATGAGTGATTGTTGGTTGGTGTCATTGCATGAGATTTGTCTTGTTGTGTATGTGTATGTGTATGTGTGTGTATATATATAAGCTAATTAACTATATTACTGAGTTGACTACTCTTTCCTTGCCGCGTATTTTTCAGGAGATAAGCCACAATGACTAGGCGATCATCAAGATTAATAGGTAGGTCAACAATGACATTTTGAGTTGGGAGCTCTAGCTACATAGTTTACCCATATATTGGAGTTTCAGTGGATTTGTATTTAAAATTTTGTAATAATTAGAATTTCACTTTTTCCCTTTCCATATGTTCATAAATGCTAAGGTTGAGGAGTAAATATAAAATTTTGATGTCTACACAATTTATCGAGTAAAATATGTTTTATCTTATTGGGTTAGATGTGAATTTCTAATAAGATGAAATGTAATTACGGAAGGGGTGTCACAATTTGGCCCGTGTTTCACTGAACTACCTTGGCCTATCTGGGCGTGTTCTTAATATAGTGGCCAAGTTGTACAACATGGCACTTTCTAAATATCATGGTCTAGACGCCATATTGGATATGGCATGGCAAGCCTGTGTTCTACAAAGTACTTGTGTAGGTAGGATGTGTTAGAATAGGTGACCAGAACGCCAATAGATTTGGCATTTTGTAACCTATCTGACAACTTAATGTAATGTAATATTATGTGATGAATAAAATGAGTGTTCGTCACCAATGGTACATACTATGTTGCACTCATTTTACATATGTTAAAACGGTGTTTTACTTATATCGCAACAAAGCCCACAGGCCACGGTTAACAACTCATGCAGTTGGGCCACGCATTGGATGGTGGTCATGAAACCAACTGATTAAAAGTTGGGTCTGAAACGTTCCAAGTCGAGGACCTCGAGACAGGGCATCAAGAGTCCTATTGAGACTTGCATCAAGAGTCGTGTTCATTGGATGAGTGCCGTGTTTCATCGGCGACAGGCGTGGGACGCCTACACGATCTTGATGGGTTGGTCCACTGGGATCGAGTCGACTGGACTGACTCGTGGGGATCATCATATGGAAGCCTTGGAGGCTTGGTCAGTATGATTGGATTTCCCTGGTTCCGATAGTACGGGAGTAGTCCTCAGACTTGAGGAACCATGGCAGTCACGTGCACAGGACGGTTGTATCTTGGATCTGGCGAGAGGTGATCATTCTGTAAGATGATCATTATAAGTCTTGTCTACTGCAGTTGGAATGTGTAGCGAGGACGATGCATTCCAAGAAGAGGATCCGTCCCTTGTCAGTATGTGACAGAGGTATCTCCTATTTACTCAGAGACACGTTCATGTTGTTTAAAGCTGTGGCCACAATGGTTGGTCGAACAGGAAATGGTTTCCTGTGTCGACGCAATGAAGCATACGTAGTCTCGAGTATTAAGCATAGATGCCTAGTCAAGAATGGGAACCGACACCAAATTCCATACCCTAGACTAAGGCCGGTAGATGATAGACGGAAGGACCGTACCCGTACGGAATCGGCGCCTAAATGTTCATGCCAACATTCACCTAGTCTCTAGTGCCATGGACCGTTGCTAGACGGCCACCCACGGTAACGGGCCCAAGTCTAGCTGAGGGTGAACCTAAAGGGTCACACAAAATCAACGAGAACGTTGAGAGATTGACTTGGAGTCAATCTCGAAGGATAAATAAGTAATTGGATTACTTAAGGGATGGTCCATTGGATGGTCGGGCCGGTATTGTATCGGGCCCTCGTTTAATCGATAAATTTGATTTTTTGATTAAATATGGACAGTCAAGATGTTGGATCTTTTGATTGGATTAAAAGACCAACGGGAATAATTTAAGTGGATATTAAATTGAATTTAATTTTTGGTTCGTCGTAATTGGATTACGATAAAACCCAGTTCGTTAAATTTTGACCCGAGAGGAGAATTAATTCCTATTTTGGAATAGGAAGAAGTTGGACTTCTTCCCATATTGAGCATGGCCGAAAATGCTCCCTTGGAGGAAGCAAAATTCAGCCATGTTCCATGCAAGGTGGCGGTTGACTTGTGTCTTTTGGTAAGAGATAAATCAACTTCAATCAAGCCCTTCCCTTTTGGTATGATTTGCTCATACCTTAAAAGTTGGTAGGCTTGATTGAAGAATGAATGGTGATTGATTGGGATGTATCTAGATATCATTGGATGAACCTAGATACATTCTAATAATCACATTAATTATGTATACATATATGAGTATATACAACACCTTGTGTATGAGAATCAGAGTTCATCTTTTCTAAGAAAAGAAGAAGCAAAAATCGGCCTCCTTTCTCTCTCTCTAACTCCCGGCCACTTTCTCCCTCTTTTCACCTTTGTTCTTCATTTGATCTTGGATCAAAAGGGAAGAACAAAGAAGTTTTAAGAAGAACACTAATTCATAGTGTTCATCTTCTTAAAACCGATTCCTTCACAAACCCGTTTTCTTCTAGCAAGGAGAACGTGTGTTTTACTTCCGGTGTGGTGTGGATCACCTTTGGAGAATCCATACGTTTAGATTTTGTGAACATTCTGGAGAAGGAACAACGCAAGTAGCCACGTACACGTGAAATCTACAAACTTAACGATTTTATTACGCTTTTGTAGATTTACATTTTATCTATGCCCTATGTATTTATATATGCATCTATGTTAATACATCCTACATCGAATGCCCGGGTGAGCACCCAAGGGTAAACCCCTTGGGCTTACGTTTATTTAATTATTTAAATTTACGTATTTCCCATGATTTCTCGCTTCCGCTCGCGCTCTCGGGCGGATCCGCTTGTCATTCAAGTGGTATCAGAGCTCGATTCGATGTAAGGGGCATGATCTATGTGCTTGGCATGATCTACTTGCTTTTACGACTTTAATGGCATGTTAGATTGCATGAATATATGAACAAATATGATGATTCAATTGTTTAAATTTGATGGACGTTAAGCATGCTTATTTTCTTAGATTGGATCTAGAATTGCATGCTCGTTTTCAGTTTATTGTTGTTGATTTGTGCTGAAAAGAATGTCGAAAAAAAAAATATGGAAAAACAGACAGCAGCGACAGCGGTTGGCTGCCGCCCTTGCAGGCCGGTTATTGGCTGGCAGCCGCGCTGCCGGGCGCGCGCGGGGTCACGTCTGCGCGCAGGCCTGGCCGGCGTGCCTGCCAGCGTGCCTGCCAGCAGGAGCGGCCGCGCGTTGGGCTTCGGCCAGCGTGCGCAGATGCTGTGCACAGACGTGCGCGCTGTGCGCAGGCATGCCGCTGTCGGCCGAGGCCAGCGCGGCACAGGGCGCGCGGCACTGTCCTATGCGTGCGACCGGCTGGCAGGCACAACGGCTGAGCCGTTTTTTCGACGTTTTCCAGAAAATTTAATTTTCTATTTTTCCTGCACATTATTCTGAAAATGAATTAATTTTTCACATTTGATTTTGGAATAATTGGATTGTTCTTTGATCAAATTTGCTTAATTAATTTTGGATTAATACATGGATTGGATGCATTGTTTATAATATCCATTGAATTTGAAATTTGAATTTTTGCATATTGTTTATGTATTTATGCTTTGTGATGTTGGACATCACTTGGATATTTGGAATATCCATGGTTTAATCATGATTATTTGGAATAATTATGTTATGTGCGTTGATGGGATCAACATGGGATGATCACAAAAGCCCTAGACCTTGTGTATGGATGAATGTATGATTATTTACATTTCTGTTTGCTGGGGCATGTGAAAGATTATGTGGATCGTCCCGGGAAAAGCGCGAATGCGGAAGCGCGGTATAATTAAAGAATTAAAACGGAATTTAAACATGCTTTTAAATTAAAACACGTTTCAAAGGGTGTGCCTTTGAAATTTCCCGGGCATTCGGTGTATCTCATGAACGTATAACATTAAAATAAATCATGGAGGCCATAGGGTTGGAAAATAAAAGAGGACGAAAAACATAAACGAGACCTACCCGTTGTCGTTTTCGTCTTCAACGGCTACACGCGTTGTTCCCCGTTTTGCACCAAGATCTCGTTCTTGAGACCCTCCAAATCGTGACACACGATCCACCCACGTATCTTGCACGTCGTGCTAGCAACGAACAAGTTTATATTTTTGGAGTGGATGAATCAACGACACGTTATGAATTAACGGTATTGATTCATCAAGTTCTAATGTTCCAAGAACAAGAGAACAAAGAAAATAATTTTCTTTGGAGAGAGAGAGAGAGGCGAACGAGAGATGAGAGGGAGAGATCCGTGTGTGTGTGTTGTAGTGTGTGTGTTGGAGATTCATCATCATGTAAATTGTAGGATGCTAGGGGTTTATATAGAAGAGGAGTTTTAATCCTCTTTAAACTCCTCTTTTAAGAACTCTAATTTGATTAGGATTTTGACCTAGTCAAAGTCCTAGTCAAACTAGTGTTTTGATCTAGTCAAAACGATCCTAGCCATCCATCTCTCCCATTGATCTCAACCGTTGATTTAATTTAATTTAATGGAATATTTAAAACCTATTTAAATATTTCCAAGAGGCTAAAATAAATATAAATATTATTTAAGCCCATTAAATAAATCCCTTTGATAAAACCAATTTATCAATTTAATTCCTTCTATCAAATAGAAAGAATTATTTCTCCAAGAAAAATAAAGGTCCCGATTAAATCTAATTTAATCATTCCTTCACTCCAATATTTAATTCCAAATTAAATATTTAATTGTGTGTGGATAGTGTGTGACTCTTTAGGTTCACCATTCAGCTAGACTTGGTCGGATTCCTAGAATCCGTCCGTTACCATGGGTGGCCATCTAGCAACGGTCTATGGCACTAGAGACTAGGTGAAATATTCAGGGATGAACATTTAGGCTCTAACAGTACGCTTGTCCTTCTGTCTTCGGTCTCATCACTTAGTGTCTAGGGCACGGATAACGCAGGTACCCATCTTGGACCTAAGTGTCGGTCTGTCCTCACTAAACGCCGCAAGGGAAACCTTCCCTTCTGTTCAGTCACTGTGGCCACAGTTTTAGGGACAAGACCTAGAGCATACATGAGACTCAACTGTCAAAACCTATTGACAGGAGACAGATCCTTTCTTGGAAACTACTGTCACTTTGCACACCAGGACTGCACTAGACATGGCTTATGACTACCAAAGAGAATTCTGGCAATCTCTCACCATATCTAAGATACAGTTCTGATGTACAGGTAAACTCAGTAATTCCTCAAGTCAAAGGACTTGACCTGTACCGTTGGAACCGGGAATACTCGTCATACCTTGCAGACCATACTCAAGGTCCTCCGTAAGACGGTTCCCACGAGTCACCTCAGTCAGCTGCATCCTAGCAGGCTAACCCACTAACACTGCTTAGACGATCCTCGTCACCCGTCGATGAAACACGACAGCAGATGCTTAGTGCAAGTCTCAAATGGAAATCCCGGTACCCATTTTCGGGATTCCTTGACTTGGAGATTTCCGGACTGATTCGGGAAGACTGATTTCATGGACCTACCTCCAAGCGTAGTCCCAGTCCCTGAAATTGATGCTCAGTCCGTGGGCTTTGTTTGCGTAGTGAACAGATATAGAAAAATGGGTGCAAGTGAACACAAACAAAGTAATGCCAAATGAAAATTCACTTCTTTATTCATTAATGATTCATCAAAACACTTATAATTGTCCAGACATAGGTTACATATACCCGCCAAAATTGGCTTACATGGTCACCTATTCTAACAATCTCCCACTTGACCTTTAAAGCCAATCACCCATATGCCTAATCCCCCATCTTCTCAAGATGTTGCGTATGAGCACTTTGCGACATAGGCTTTGTCAGCGGGTCTGCTGTGTTGTCTGCTGAGTTGACTCGGTCCATCCGAACGTCACCTCTTCCTACCATTTCTCTAAGAAGATGGTAGCGTCTAAGAATGTGTTTGGAACGGTGGTGAGATCTCGGTTCCTTCGCTTGCGCTATTGCACCGTTGTTATCACAGAAGATGACAACGGGCTCGGCGATGCTAGGCACCACACCCAACTCTTGGATGTAGTTTCTCATCCAAACCGCTTCCTTGGCAGCTTCTGAAGCTGCTATGTATTCAGCCTCAGTGGTGGAGTCAGCAGTGGTTGCTTGCTTGGAACTTTTCCAAGCCACTACTCCTCCGTTGAGCTTGAATACATACCCCGATTGAGACTTGGCATCATCGTCATCAAACTGGAAGCTAGCGTCGCTAAAGCCTTCCAGAATAAGTTCTCCATTGCCATAGACCAAGAACATTTCCTTAGTCCTCCTAAGGTACTTAAGGATGCCCTTAACGGCATTCCAATGTGCCTCTCCTGCACAGGACTGATATCTGCTTGTCACGCTCAAAGCGTATGCAATGTCAGGCCTGGTGCAATGGACCGCATATTGGATGCTACCTACGGCAGAAGCATAGGGGATGACTTTCATCTTTTCAAGTTCCTCATCAGTCTGCGGGGACTGTTTCTTGGACAACTTGATCCCATGCCTCATAGGAAGGAACCCTCGCTTGGAGTTGTCCATCCGATATCTCTTTAGGACTTTCTCCATATACGAGTTTTTGGGTGAGCCCTAACATCCTTTTAGATCTGTCCCTGACAATCTGGATGCCTAGGATGTAGGATGCTTCACCCAAGTCCTTCATGGAAAACTTGGTTGACAACCATGCTTTTGTGTTTCCTAACATTCTGACGTCATTACCAATGAGCAGAATGTCATCCACGTAAAGCACTAGGAACACTATAGAGCTCCCACTGACCTTCTTGTATACACAAGGGTCGGATTCGTTTTTGATGAAAGTCATATCCCCGTATTACTTCATCAAATCGAATGTTCCAACTTCGGGATGCTTGTTTGAGGCCATAGATGGACTTCTGGAGACGACAGACCTTCTGTTCTTCTCCAGCGACCGTGAAACCCTCCGGCTGATCCATATAGATCTCTTCTTCAACGAAGCCGTTGAGGAAGGCCGTTTTCACGTCCATCTGCCATATTTCATAGTCATACCATGCTGCTATGGCAAGCAGGATCCGAATGGATTTAGCCATGGCTACTGGCGAGTAGGTATCCTCAAAATCGACCCCGGGTCGTTGAGTGTATCCCTTAGCTACAAGCCTAGCCTTGAAGGTAGTGACCTCTCCATCAACACCGAGTTTGCGCTTGTAGACCCACTTACAGCCCACTGGCTTAACACCTTTCGGTGGATCTACAAGTCTCCAAACTTGGTTCTCGCTCATGGAGTCCATTTCGGTTTTCATGGCCTCAAGCCATTTCCCAGAGTCGATGTCTGACATCGCTTCCCCGTATGTCTTAGGATCGTTATCCAGAAGATCGGTCGCACCTAGAAATCCATATCTCACTGGAGGTCTGGATTCTCTAGTGGACCTTCGGAGAACGGGAACGTTAGTGGTAACTGTGGGCGCTGACTGTATCGGAGCCGGCGGTTCAGGGGCCGGGGCTGGCCTGCCTTGAGGTTGTCCTTCATGCCTAGCATGTTGGACTTCTCTAGGTAGGTCAGTCCTCCTAGTGTCTATCCTGAATCCTCTAGGTGAGGTTTCCGCGACTGTTTCTGATGACTGAGTTCCATCACTTGATTCCTCAAGGATCAGCTCATCAGGTTGGATATCCTCCGGGAAGCCTTGCTCCAAGAATACTGCATTCCTTGAAACAAATACCTTTTGTTCCAAAGGGTCATAAAAGTAATAACCCGCAGTTTCTTTAGGGTATCCAACGAACCTGCATAGGCTAGACCTGGATTCTAGCTTATCTCCCACTAACCTCTTGACGTATGCGGGGCTACCCCACACATTCAAGTAGTTGTAGGATGCAGGCTTGCCGTGCCATATCTCATATGGCGTTTGGGTCACTACACTAGTCGGCGCCAAATTCAATAACTTGGCTGCCGTTTCTAATGCATAACCCCAAAACGATAGGGGCAATTTGGTAAAACTCATCATGGAACGAACCATGTCCAACAGGGTTCGGTTCCTCCTTTCAGAGACGCCATTTAACTGTGGTGTTCCGGGAGGTGTCCATTCTGATATTATACCATGTTCCTTTAGATAATCTAGGAATTCGGCACTAAGGTATTCCACCGCCTCGGTCTGACCGTAGGACTTTAATTTTGCAGTTGGTTTGATTCTCCACTTCAAGTCTGAATTCTTTAAACCTCTCAAGAGCTTCAGACTTGTACCTCATCAGGTAAACATAACCATACCGTGAATGATCATCAGTGAAGGTTATGAAGTAGGAGAACCCACCTCGGGCCTGCGTCCTTAGTGGTGCACACACGTCTGTATGGACCAAGTCCAACAGACCTGTGGCAAGCCTGCTTTGTCCTACAAAGGGCTTCTTGGTCATTTTCCCTCTTAGACAAGATTCACAAGTTGGTAGATTACTCAAAGTCCCCAACCTCTAGGTTCTTTGAGTCTACCAACCTTTTCATCCTATCTTGGGATATGTGACCTAGCCTAGCGTGCCACAGACGTGCGTTCCCGTTATTATCTAATTTCCGTTTGTGTTGAGCGTTAAGAACGAAATTCGTTTGTTGCAAGATATAGAGCCCATTATGTAATGTACCAAGTAGATGAGCAATTCCACACCTCATCAAATAAAAGCAATTTTTATTGATTTTAAACTCATAACCATTATTGTCTAACAATGGAATGGAAATGATGTTTTTAATCATACTGGGTACAAAATAAAACTTGCTCTAATTCTATGCTAATGGTATCACTAATAACTAAAGTGGCGGATCCTACTGCTTCTGCCGAGATGGCCTTGCCATTTCCGAGCTTCAGGATCATGTCCCCGCTACTTAGTTTTCTGCTTCTTTTCAACACCTGCAGATCATTGCAAATGTGAGCTCCACAGCCGGTATCCAATACCCAAGAGGCAGAATTAGTGACCATGTTAACCTCAATCACAAATATACCTTGGTTTGAGAAGAGTTTGGGGCACTCTCTCTTCCAATGCCCTTTCTCACGGCAGTTGATACATATGTCATATGCCTTCGACTGTTGCTTGGAGACAACCTTTCCCTTTCCTTTGCCTTTCCCCTCTTTGGCAATGGGAACACTCTGAGTGTTCGTAGCTGCTATGACTGCCTTTCCCTTCCCTTTCTTCCTTTTCCAACGTCCGGCACCCTTGCCTTTCGTCTTGGAAGTAGAAGTACCTCCAAACAATACCGAAGGCGTGGACTTCTTAGTCGTTGCCTCGTATTGCACCAACATATTGATCAACTCATGAATACCCTTCTCAAGTGCATTCATGTTGTAGTTGACAATAAATTGATCAAAGGAGGGTGGGAGTGACTGAAGGATCACATCTATGTACGTTTCGTTATCGAGACCTGCCTTTAGGTCCTCGAGCTTTTCCACTAGGGTAAGCATTTTAACCCCATGTTCTTGTACAGAGGATCCTTCTGTCATTTTAGTTCCAAATCGCCTTGGTCGCGACATACCTAGTATGCCGGTCCGGGACTGCATAGCAATCCTTAAGGCGAGCCATTATGGAAGGGACATCGTCTAGCCTTTCATATTGCTTTTGAATCTCATTGGTCATCGAAGCAAGTATGATGCTACGAACCTTCCGGTTATCCTTATGCCAAGTCTCGAACGTCTCACGTTCCTCTGGCGTGGATCCTTCCGGTAAGGTCCTAGGGAGAGGCTCGTCCATGACGTAGCCTTGGTTCTCATAATCCAGGACTATCCTGAGATTGCGCAACCAGTCGTTGTAGTTGGTTCCATTAAATTTATTTGTCTCAAGAATGGTTGAAAGTGGGTTCTTAGACATTTTAAAATCTATATGTTGAAAAACAACGCGCGATCAGCAGAAAGTAAAGACGGTGGTTTGATAAAAAATAATTAAATGCTTGGTCTTTAGTCATTTAATCCTCCCACTATTTATACGAAAACACGGTACTCTCAAACGTAGTTTTCGGGAAATCCTTTCCTAGTGGGCTTGGGATCCACAGCGATTTTTCCCATACCCCGCTTTTACGATTCGCATGGAAAAGATCCTGTGGGAGGTATTCCATACCATTCTCGTTCCACGAGATTCCCAAGATTATTGCCTCACCCTTTTGCATGATCCCGAGGACTCCAAGCGAATCATGCTAATTAGGCGTTAGACCCGACCCAATCGACCGAGCCATGGACCCACTAGTACCCCCACGACTCGTGAGACAGGTAGCAGCAGCCCATTTTTCGTTCATGACATAGTGCAGCTTCCTTTAAGTACAATAACGTGCCACGACTCGTGAGACCACGCTATTGACCTAAAACAGCTTCCTCACTATGCCACGGATTGGAAGGCATGGACGAACTCCTAGAGTTCATGTCCACTTTATCTAGGGTCTAATATTTTAACATTGGTCCAACCAATGTGAGAGTAATAATGACCGAGATCTCATACTATATCCATACATTCATCCATAATGCATAAATGAAATCCATCCATAGCAGTTATACATGATAAATAAAACCCATTCATCCATCACAATAACCACATGCAAAATTAAAGCCTAGCACGCTCCTGTTGGATGATCACAAGCCCGAATCCTATGCGATCCACTGAGCCCGCAGTGGATCTATGGTCAATCTAGGGTTGGTCCTATACTATTACAATAATAGTAACCCAATCATCATTCTGATGGGCCTTGGTCTCTTTTTCTCTTTCTTCACTTCATGGAAAACGCCAAGGGACCTCCGGTCTGGGCTCTCCATGTGGTCCTTCCTTCTTCTCCACCAATTACAAAAATGGAAACCTCACTCCTAGTCTACTCTCATTACATATAAAAAATTAGAAACCCCAGCGAAACCCCGGGGGGAGTACATAAGGAGGGAGGTAGAAAGCCTTATTATTCCAAGGCACTAGAAAGAGAGAAGGAGAAAGCAGTTAAAGAGGCACACAGGCCCAACAGAAAATTAAACCATACATTCGGTCTAGGGCTCGTGATCATCCATTTCCATCCAACACACATAATCACATGATCCAATCACATAATTACAATATACTAATAATTCATGATTTCCAATCATAATAATCCAAAACAGAAATAAATGATCATGTGCGCAACGTGTGAAAATAAAATATAGATATTGGCAATGTAAAATTTTTCGTTTTAGGAAAACCTTTCCTCATTATTTTAAGTAAAATAACCCCGGGATTCCAAATCCATTTATTTTACTCCTAAAATAATGTCTTTAGGAATTTAGGAAAAATTGAACCCAAAAAACGAATTTTCAGAATTAATTCAAAATTAAAACTGAAAATAAATTTAAAAATAAAATAATAATGCTAGGGTTTCAAAAAACCCTAGCTGCAGCAGCCGCCGGCCGCCGCCACCGGCAGCAGCCGGCAGGCCGTGCGCGCAGGGCAGCAGGCCCAGCCTGCCGCCCCTGCGCGCGCAGGCACTGCCTGGCCGGGCGCGCGCGCGCAGGCCCCTTGCCTGCGTGCGCGCGCGCCTGGCCGGCAGCGCGCTGCGCGGCCTGGTGTTCCGGCAGGCCGACGCGCGCGCAGGCTCCTTTGCCTGTGCGCGCGCGCTGGCCTGCTGGCCACCGGCCGCATCCCTGCGTCGCGCGCAGAGCGCGCGCGCAGACGCGCACTGGGCGTGCCTGCCGGGCGCGCGCGCGCAGACGCCTCCGTCTGCGTGCGCGCGCGCCTGGCGGCGCGCCTGGTGCCCGTCCGCGCGCGGGCTCCTCCGCCCGCCAGCCTTGCGCGCGCGCGCGCATGGGCGCGCCTGCCGGGCGCGCGCGCGCAGACACCTCTGTCTGCCCGCGCGCGCGCCTGGAGGCGTTTCCATGCGCGCACGCCCGCGCGCAGCCAACCCGGCTGCGCGCTGCCCCTGCGCGGCCGGCAGCGCGCGCGCGCAGGCTTCCCATGCCTGCGCGCGTCTGCCCTGCCGGCAGCGCTCGGCTGCGCGCGGCCAGCCTTCCCGGCTGGCCGGCTGTGACGTTTTTCTCATTTTTCAGATTAATTCCCATCCCGATTCCCAAGAAAAACAGAAAATACCAATATTCAGCAATTCACACGAATTAAAAGCAATAAAATAACATGCTTTAATAATCAAGAAAATCAAGATTCAATTAAAACATGCTCAAAACACGTTTCATGCTTAAAACGCACATAAACCCTAGGCCTATACACCGAACCGGGCTCTGATACCACTGAAAGATTATGTGGATCGTCCCGGGAAAAGCGCGAATGCGGAAGCGCGGTATAATTAAAGAATTAAAACGGAATTTAAACATGCTTTTAAATTAAAACACGTTTCAAAGGGTGTGCCTTTGAAATTTCCCGGGCATTCGGTGTATCTCATGAACGTATAACATTAAAATAAATCATGGAGGCCATAGGGTTGGAAAATAAAAGAGGACGAAAAACATAAACGAGACCTACCCGTTGTCGTTTTCGTCTTCAACGGCTACACGCGTTGTTCCCCGTTTTGCACCAAGATCTCGTTCTTGAGACCCTCCAAATCGTGACACACGATCCACCCACGTATCTTGCCCGTCGTGCTAGCAACGAACAAGTTTATATTTTGGAGTGGATGAATCAACGACACGTTATGAATTAACGGTATTGATTCATCAAGTTCTAATGTTCCAAGAACAAGAGAACAAAGAAAATAATTTTCTTTGGAGAGAGAGAGAGGCGAACGAGAGATGAGAGGGAGAGATCCGTGTGTGTGTGTTGTAGTGTGTGTGTTGGAGATTCATCATCATGTAAATTGTAGGATGCTAGGGGTTTATATAGAAGAGGAGTTTTAATCCTCTTTAAACTCCTCTTTTAAGAACTCTAATTTGATTAGGATTTTGACCTAGTCAAAGTCCTAGTCAAACTAGTGTTTTGATCTAGTCAAAACGATCCTAGCCATCCATCTCTCCCATTGATCTCAACCGTTGATTTAATTTAATTTAATGGAATATTTTAAAACCTATTTAAATATTTCCAAGAGGCTAAAATAAATATAAATATTATTTAAGCCCATTAAATAAATCCCTTTGATAAAACCAATTTATCAATTTAATTCCTTCTATCAAATAGAAAGAATTATTTCTCCAAGAAAAATAAAGGTCCCGATTAAATCTAATTTAATCATTCCTTCACTCCAATATTTAATTCCAAATTAAATATTTAATTGTGTGTGGATAGTGTGTGACTCTTTAGGTTCACCATTCAGCTAGACTTGGTCGGATTCCTAGAATCCGTCCGTTACCATGGGTGGCCATCTAGCAACGGTCCATGGCACTAGAGACTAGGTGAAATATTCAGGGATGAACATTTAGGCTCTAACAGTACGCTTGTCCTTCTGTCTTCGGTCTCATCACTTAGTGTCTAGGGCACGGATAACGCAGGTACCCATCTTGGACCTAAGTGTCGGTCTGTCCTCACTAAACGCCGCAAGGGAAACCTTCCCTTCTGTTCAGTCACTGTGGCCACAGTTTTAGGGACAAGACCTAGAGCATACATGAGACTCAACTGTCAAAACCTATTGACAGGAGACAGATCCTTTCTTGGAAACTACTGTCACTTTGCACACCAGGACTGCACTAGACATGGCTTATGACTACCAAAGAGAATTCTGGCAATCTCTCACCATATCTAAGATACAGTTCTGATGTACAGGTAAACTCAGTAATTCCTCAAGTCAAAGGACTTGACCTGTACCGTTGGAACCGGGAATACTCGTCATACCTTGCAGACCATACTCAAGGTCCTCCGTAAGACGGTTCCCACGAGTCACCTCAGTCAGCTGCATCCTAGCAGGCTAACCCACTAACACTGCTTAGACGATCCTCGTCACCCGTCGATGAAACACGACAGCAGATGCTTAGTGCAAGTCTCAAATGGAATCCCGGTACCCATTTTCGGGATTCCTTGACTTGGAGATTTCCGGACTGATTCGGGAAGACTGATTTCATGGACCTACCTCCAAGCGTAGTCCCAGTCCCTGAAATTGATGCTCAGTCCGTGGGCTTTGTTTGCGTAGTGAACAGATATAGAAAAATGGGTGCAAGTGAACACAAACAAAGTAATGCCAAATGAAAATTCACTTCTTTATTCATTAATGATTCATCAAAACACTTATAATTGTCCAGACATAGGTTACATATACCCGCCAAAATTGGCTTACATGGTCACCTATTCTAACAGCATGCATGCCTTTTGCTTTGGGACTATCATCTCCCGTATTTCAACCTCATGATGTTAAGGCTTGTCTTTATTTTCGCATGTATTGCTTTCAATTGTAATCAGAGTAGATAGGATTGGTGAGGTTTTTATTTTAACAAGCTTATGGAGTCGGAGACCCAAGGTGGAACATCAAGGCGTGAAACAAGAGCATTACAAGGCCCATTAGAATGACGATGGGTATATTATTTGTAATAATATAGGACCACCCTAGACAGACCATAGACTCATTGCGGGCTCAGTGGGTCGCATAGGTTGGGCTTGTGATCATCCTAACAGGGGTATGCTATGTTTTCTGCATGTGGCGTATTTATATATCGCTTTAAATATTGGATATTTATGCATGCTAAAACACCTTAATGTGATGAGGTCTCGGTCGTACATTAAGCTCTCATTTGGTTGGACCAAATTAAAAAATATTAGGCCCAGAACGGACTTGGATCAAAATGGTATTTTGATTTGTCCGAGCCTTCCATCCACAACAATGTGGTGAGGAAGCCACCACTACCCAAGTGTGGTCTCACGAGTCGTGGCACACTTGGACCAGGGGAAAGCTGCACCACTGTTGTGAACAAAGAGACTGCACTCGCTGTTTTTCTGTCTCACGAGTCGTGGGGGGCGACAGTTTAAGGCATGATTTGGTTGATGGGTCGGACCCAACACTGAATAACATAGTTCGCTTGGAGTCCTCGGAACCATGCGAATAGGTGAGGCAAAATATCTTGGGAATCTCATGGGATGAGAATGATATTGGATATCTCCCACGAGGTCTTCTTCATGTGAATCGTAAAAGCGGGGCATGGAGATTACGCTTGTGGATCCCAAGCCCACTAGGAAATGGTTTCCCGAAACTCCGCTTGAGAGTGGCGGACTTTCGTATAAATAATGGAAGGTTAAAGACTAAAAGACCATGTCTTCAACTTGAACAATAATATTACCATCATCTACTAATTTCTGCTTTACATTTTTTATAAATGTAGATATGTCTAAGAATCCATTAACCATGGTACTTGAGACTAATAAGTTCAAATGAACGAACTACTCGGACTGGCTGAGAAACCTGGGGATTGTCCTCGGTTTCGAGAACCAAGACTACATTTTGGACGAGCCGCCGCCGAGCCACTTACCAGAGGGGTCCACGGCAGAAGAACGTTTGACGTTCGAGAAATGGCATGAGGACAACCGAAAAGTACGCAGTATCATATTGACTTCGATGTCTAACGACATCCAGAAGCAATATGAGAGGCTGGACAACGTCTCCGCCATAATGCTATGCATGAACGAGGTTTATGCGGTTCCGGATAGGCATATTAGATATGCCACCACAAAAGTATTCTTTGGCACCAAGCTTGCTGAAGGATCGTCTGTACAAAGTCATGGGTTAAGATGCTCTCCCTAGTGGAGAAACTCGAGGACCTTAAAGCTGGGCTTAACAATGACACGTACATTGACTTGATCCTCCAGTCACTTCCTCCGTCCTATGACCCGTTTGTTGTAAACTACAACATGAACGGACTTGAGAAGTCTATTCATGAGTTGATCAACATGCTGGTCTAAGACGAGGCAACGACCCACAAGTCAGCGCCGGCGGTATTGATAGGAGAGGCTTCGACCTCCAAGCTGAATGGCAAGAGGGCCGGACGCTGGAAGAGGAAGAAAGGAAAGGGGAAGACGGTTGTGGCCCCTGCTCGCGCTCCAAGCGCCCCTGTTGCCCCGGTGGGGATGGGCAAGAGAAAGGGAAGGCCCATGGTTCTCAACGATCCAAGGCAAATAATGTCTGCATGCATTGCCAAGGAAAGGGGCATTGGAAGAGGGAGTGCCCACAACTCCTCTCCAACCCAGGTATGTTTGTGGTTGAAGTAAACATGATAACTAATTCTGCTTCATGGGTATTGGATACCGGGTGTAGTGCTCACATCTGCAATGATTTGCAGGCACTGCAAAGAAGCAGAAGGCTAACTAAGGATGAGATGATCCTGAGGCTAGGCGATGGCAAGGCCGTTGCTGCGTAAGCCGTAAGATCAATGGAGTTAGCCATTAGTAGTCATGTTAGGATTATACTGAATGACTGTTTCTATGTACCTAGCATGATTAAAAACATTGTATCTATCCTGGTCCTTGATAAGGAGGGATATTCATTTACCATCAATAAAAACAGTTTTTTCATTATAAAGGATGGTATTTCTCATTTGCTTGGTACATTGGTAAACGGTCTGTACATACTTCAACAGTCTAATTGGATTATGATTGTGGAACACAAACGAAAACGTGATGATCACGATAACGCACAGATATGACTGTGGAACATAAATGTGATGATCACGATAACGCACAGATATGGCATGCGAGGTTAGGTCATATTTCTAAAGATAGGATAAAAAGGTTGGTGGACTCAAAGAGTCTAGAAATAGACGATTTGGATAACCTACCGACCTGCGAATCCTTTCTGAAGGGAAAGATGACCAAGAAACCCTTTGTTGGACAAAGCACGCTAGCCAACTGTCTGTTGGATTTGATCCATACGGACGTCTGTGGCCCACTAAATACTCGGGCTAGAGTTGGGTACTCGTACTTCATAACCTTTACCGATGATCACTGATGGTATGGTTATGTTTACCTGATGAGGTACAAGTCTGAAGCCTTTGGAAGGTTTAAGGAATACAGACTTGAAGTAGAGAACCAAACCGGTTGAAAGATCAAAGCCCTTCGGTCGGACCGAGGTGGAGAGTATTTGAGTGGTGAGTTTACTGATTATCTAAAAGAGAATGGTATTCTCTCTCGGTGGACCCCTGCTGGAACACCACAGATTAATGGTGTGTCTGAAAGGAGGAATTGGACCTTGTTGGATATGGTCCGATTTATGATGAGTTTTACCGAACTCCCCCTTTCCTTCTGGGGATACGCTCTTGAGACGGCGGCCAATGTTTTGAACTTGGCGCCATCTAAGAAGATATCCCAGACGCCATATGAGATATGGCATGGCAAGCCTGCCTCCTACAAATACTTGAAAGTGTGGGGCTGCCTCGCATATGTCAAGATATTAGTGGGAGATAAACTGGACTCGAGGTCTAGTTTATGCAGGTTCATCGGCTATCTGAAAGAAACTATGGGTATTATTTCTATGATCCCTTGGAGTAAAAGGTTTTTGTCTCGCGAAACACAGTGTTCATGGAAATGGATTTTCCATCGGATAGTCGACGCGATGAGGTACTCCTTAAGGAATCAAGTGAGGCACCCCATGAGGCGGCAGTGACATCTGAGCCGGTAGTTCCCACTGATAATGTTCCAGTCCTCTGTAGGTCGGCCAGAGTATCCCATGCACCTGATAGGTATGGATTTCTAGGCCTGACCGATCAATTAGATAATGATCCAAAGATGTACGGAGAAGCGATGTCGGACATCGATTCGGATAAGTGACTTGAGGCCATGAGATCCGAGATGGACTCGATGGGTACAAACCAGGTTTGGACCCTAGTGGACCCACCCAAAGGGGTAAAACCCGTAGGGTGTAAATGGGTCTACAAACGTAAGCTTGGAGCTGACGGGGAGGTTACAACCTTCAAAGCCAGGCTTGTGGTGAAGGGTTACACTTAGCGACCCGGGGTTGACTTTGAGAAAACCTACTCGCCCGTAGCAATGGCTAAGTCCATTCAGATACTACTTGCCATAACAACATGGTATGACTATGAAATATGGCAGATGGACGTGAAAACCGCCTTCCTCAATGGTTTCGTATAGGAAGAGATCTATATGGATCAACCGGAAGGTTTCACATCTGTTGGAGAAGAGCAGAAGGTCTGCCGTCTCCAAAGGTCCATCTATGGCCTCAAAAAAGCTTCTCGAAGCTGGAACATACGTTTTGATAAAGTCATACGGGGATATGATTTCATCAAGAACGAGTCCGATCCTTGTGTATACAAGAAGATCAGTGGGAGCTCGGTTGCGCTTCTAGTACTTTACGTGGATGACATCTTGCTCATTGGGAATGATGCTAAGATGTTGGGTACCACTAAAGCTTGGATATCAACGCAATTCTCCATGAAGGATATGGGTGAGGCATCCTACATCCTCGGTATCAAGATCTATAGGGATAGATCTAGAAGGATGTTAGGAATGGCCCAGTCCTCGTATATTGAGAAAGTCTTGAAGAGATTCAAGATGGAGAACTCAAAATGAGGATTCCTTTCTATGAGGCATGGAATTATGTTATCCAAGAAGCAGTCTCCTTAGACTGATGAGGAGCTTAAACGGGTGTTGGACATCCTTTATGCTTCAGCCGTTGGCAGCATTCAGTAAGCTGTCCAGTGCACTAGACCTGATGTAGCTTTCACTTTGAGCGTAACTAGTCGATATTAGTCGTGTGCCGGGAGGCACACTGGAATGCGGTCAAGACTATCCTGAAGTACCTGAAAAGGGCTAAGGACATGTTCTTGATCTACGGTAGTGGAGAGTTGATACTGGAAGGCTATAGCGACGCTAGCTTCCAATCGGATGACGATGATTCCAAATCTCAGTCTGGTTTTGTATTTAGACTAAATGGTGGCGTGGTTACTTGGAAGGTTCCAAGCAGGCTACCACGGCGGACTCCACCATAGAGTTTTGAATACATAGCGGCTTTGAAAGCTGCTAAGGAGGCGATTTGGTTGATGAGCTATATCCAAGGGTTGGATGTAGTGCCTACCACTGCTAAGCCTGCAGTGATCTTCTACGGTAATAGCCGGGCGATAGAGCTAGTAAAGGAACCGAGATCTCATCACAATCCAAGTATATTATTAGACGCTACCATCTGCTTAGAGAGATTGATAGCAGGAGTGACGTTCGGTTGGGCCGAGTCAGCTCCTCAGAAAACATAGCAGATCCACTTGCTAAGCCCGTGTCGCAAGTTGCCCATACTCACCATCTGGATAAGAGGTTTGAGGTCAATGGGTGATTGGCTTTAGGTCAAGTGGGAGATTGTTAGAATAGGGACCAGAAAGCCAATAGGTTTGGCATTTTGTAACCTATCTGACAACTTGATGTAATGTAATATTATGTGATGATTAAAATAAGTGTTTGTCACCAATGGTACATACTTTGTTGCGCTCATTTTACATATGTTAAAACGGTATTTTACTTATATCGTAACAATGCCCACAGACCACGGTTAACAACTCATGCAGTTGGGCCATGCATTGGATGGTGGTCATGAAACAAACTGATTAAGAGTTGGGTCTGAAACGTTCCAAGTCGAGGACTTCGAGACAGGGTATCGAGAGTCCTATTAAGACTTGCATCAAGGGTTGTGTTCATTGGATGGCGTGTTTCATCAGTGACAGGAGTGGGACTCCTACACGATCTTGATGGGGTTGATCGACTGAGGTCGAGCCGATTGGACTGACTCGCGGGGATCATCATATGGAAGCCTTGGAGACTTGGTCAGTATGATTGGATTTCCCCAGTTCCGATAGTACGGGAGTAGTCCTCAGACTTGAGGAACCATGGCAGTCACGTGCACAGGACAGCTGTATCTTGGATCTGGCGAGAGGTGATCATTCTGTAAGATGATCATTATAAGCCTTATCCAGTGCAGTCGGAATGTGCAACAAGGACAATGCGTTCCAAGAAGAGGATCCGTCCCCTGTCAGTATGTGACAGAGGTATCTTCTATGCACTCGGAGACACGTTCATGTTGTTTAAAGCTGTGGCCACAATGGTTGATCGAACAGGAAATGGTTTCCTATGTCGACGCAATGAAGCATACGTAGTCTCGAGTATTAAGCATAGATGCCTAGTCAAAATGGGAACCGACACCCAATTCCATACCCTAAACTAAGGTCGGGAGACGGTAGACGGAAGGACCGTACCCGTACAGAATCGGCGCCTAAATGTTCACGCCAACATTCACCTAGTCTCTAGTGCCATGGACCGTTGCTAGACGGCCACCCATGGTAACGGGCCCTTGTGGGACACGGCCCCAAGTCTAGATGAGGGTGAACTTAAAGGGCCACACAAAATCACCGAGAAGGTTGAGAGATTGACTTGGAGTCAATCTCGAAGGATAAATAAGTAATTGGATTACTTAAGGGATGGTCCATTGGATGGACGGGCCGGTATTGTATCGGGCCCTCGTTTAATCGATAAATTTGATTTTTCGATTAAATATGGAAAGTTGAGATGTTGGATCTTTTGATTGTATTAAAAGACCAACAGGAATAATTTAAGTGGATATTAAATTGGATTTAATTTTGGGTTCATCGTAATTGGATTAACATAAAACCCGGTCCGTTAAATTTTGACTCGAGAGGAGAATTAATTCATATTTTGGAATAGGAAGAAGTTGGATTTCTTCCCATATTGAGCATGGCCGAAAATGCTCCCTTGGAGGAAGCAAAATTCAGCCATGTTCCATGCAAGGTGGCGGTTGACTTGTCTCTTTTGGTAAGAGACAAATCAACTCCAATCAAGCCCTTCTCTTTTGGTATGATTTGATCATACCTTAAAAGTTGGTAGGCTTGATTGAAAAATTAATGGTGATTGATTGGGATGTATCTAGACATCCTTGGATGAACCTAGACACATTCCAATAATCACATTAATTATGTACACATATATATGAGTATATACAACACCTTGTGTATGAGAATTAGAATTCATCTTTTCAAGGAAAAGAAGCAAAAATCGACCTCCTCTCTCCCTCTAACTCTCGGCCACTATCTCCCTCTTTCACCTTTGTTCTTCATTTGATCTTGGATCAAAAGGGAAGAACAAAGAAGTTTTAAGAAGAACACCTAATTCATAGTGTTCATCTTCTTAAAACAGGTTAAGAACTCTTCTAGCAAGGAGAACGTGTGTTTTACTTCCGGTGTGGTGTGGATCACCTTTGGACGTATGGATTTTGTGAATATTCCGGATAAGGAACAACGCAAGTAGTCGCGCACACGTGAAATCTACAAAGGTAACGGTTTTATTACGCTTTTGTAGATTTACATTTCATCTATGCCCTATGTATTATATATGCTTCTATGTTAATACATTCTACATCGAACGCCCAGTTGAGCACCAATGGTACACCCCTTGGGATTTCATTTTTATATGCGATTTAATTCATGCTATCGTATTCATTTACGCTTTCTCGCTTCCGCTTGCGCTCCCGGGCAGATCCGCTTGTCCTTCAAGGCGAGGCCGCGAGGGTTGAGGCGAGGACGACGAGGGTTTCGTAATGTTGAGAATTGAGGTGAGAAGAGATAGCCTGATTCTATTTTGTTATAAGTAATCAATTCATTCATTTATTTAATAAATTTAATAAATATTTATTTATTTGTTAGTAAATATATAAATAACTATTGCATATTCCTTTATATTAGTATATTTTTTAATTATTGGTATAATTTTTTTAATTATTGATAATTTTTTTAATAAAATTATATTATTACTACTATTATTATTACTACTATTATTACTACTATTATTATTATTATTATTAT